>JAYEPQ010000001.1:28243180-28843180 GCA_036321105.1 Dracaena cambodiana
CTGCATAGTTATGAGCATGTCTAACTGTAATCACAAGCATGCACAAAAAGTAGAATCTGGTCATTATATCTGGCAATCAATATGATATTATACTCAAATATTGTAATAAAACTGATATAATCTTCATTCATATAAAACTGAATAGAAAATAACAATATCCATCTCCAAATGAATTATGCACATCTCCAAATCAGTGCGTGAAATGCTGTTCATTACAAATTAATATGCCATGGATTGCATCATGAAGCTGCATATATATTGTTCATTACAAATAGCCAACCAACAACAGATTATTTAATTACAATATCATCAAATAAGTTTCAGTATAGACCATCAGATAAATTTAGAGTGTCAATTTGGGGTTGTTTGGGATTGCTGCGTTGCGAGGGATGGTCCTTGGCTTCCTTTATATTTTAAAGTTATGCTCTGACTTCCTCTATATTTGAAATTATCACATTTATTTTTTTTTCTTCTCCCGTCCTAGGAATATTTTTCCAATGCCCATTATATCGTAAAATGATTACAACCCTCCAGCATCCATTTTACCAATATAGAACAAATTTCATATCAAAACACACATCTTTAATCAATTATGCGCCAAATTCAAGCCTCTAACACAATAAGCACACTAACACAAACTAGATTGCAACTTAATACAAATGTATAGATGAAAGTTAAATCAAATTCTAAGAAAAAACTCAAATATTGGTATGACAATAAATGAAGCTCAATAACAAATAAGGACTGTGATTCTACAACTGAGAAAAACTCAAATTTAGACGACAGTTACTCTAAACTCAATTATAGGCATGGACTGCAAGCATGGAAGTGAAATTAGTTTCAATTACTATGCCCAAAACCCATTCTTCAAAATGAAACTAAAAAAAAAAAAAAGCAAGGGAATTTAACAGCAAAAATCCTAGACCTATCACGCTGTAACCCTAGCCAAAAATCCTAACCCTAAACCAAATCCTAACCAGGAAAAACCCTAGCTTCACTTGCCCTGTATTTCCCTCACCTCAACTGTGCCGCTCCGTCATGCTCCATGCTCACCCAACCTTTATCGCCGTTGTTTTCTACGCTCGCCTCAACCAGATGTAAGGTTTTCCCTCATCCATTACTTCTCTTCTAAGCCCTGGAAAAACAAATCACGCCAAAGTATTTCTTTTATGACATAACGTAATAGCTTGTATATCTAAGTTTTCAAATTCTGTAAGTAAAGTAAAATGGATCTTTAAGTTAAAATGTGCCAACAATTTATTTTACTTATCAATAATATTTATCTTGGTAACTTTCCACTATTAATCATATTTTACTTTTCAAGTCAGTGGTGATAGTCGACAATGGTAACGTTGAATTTAGATATGGCTTTTTTAGTCCCACATTAGTTAGGAGCTAAGGAGACACCACCCATGAGTCCTATAAACCTTAGGTTTTTGGTATTGAGTATCCCAAAAATAATTAGTTATTTTATAAAATTATTCTGAGAACGGATTTTATTTTGGAAAGTTTTCAAATTTGAAAATTTTCAAATTGTAATTTTAGATTTTTGAGTTTTGAGAAAATTCTCCTATTATTGGGGGACTTTCCAATTTATCAGAGATCTTTATAATTTTAAATTTTTGTGATAGTGGATTGATTGTTGGCACCCAAGGACGTAAGTAATATTTACCGAATCTCGTTAAATTTTGTATTTTCTCTTATTTGTATTAGTTTCTTTATTTTCTGTCATTAGTTTTTATGTGACACTATTTTGGGTGTCTATTTGTATGGGTAAGATATTTGCTTTCTGCAACAAGTGATATAAGAATCGAAGGTTCAATCTTGGCAAGTTATTAAAAAATGACAGAAACTTCTTCATCTACACCGATGCAAAGTTTGAAATTGAGAAGTTTGATAGTCGTAAAAACTTTGGCATGTGGCAATGCGATATTCTTTATCAACATTAGTTAGATGTTGCTCTGCAAGACGAGAAGCCAGAAAATACGACCGATAAAGAATGGGAAAGAATCAATCGCCAAACATGTGGTACTATTTGATCTTGTCTCATAAGGGAACAAAAGTATCCGTTCATAAGAGAGACGTCTGCAATTAAGATGTAGAGTGAGCTGCAGAACAAGTTTATGAAGAAGAGCAGTAAGAATCGGCTCTAGTTGAAGAAGAAATTATTCTGCTTCCACTATCAACCAAGTACGTCCATCAAATATCACATTGCTACTTTTAATAAATTAATAGCAGATTTGTTAAATTTGAACAAAACTATGGAAGATGAAGATAAAACTTTATTATTGTTGGCCTCTCTTCTTGATGAGTATGATCACCTTATTATTACTCTATTCGTGGTAAGAATAAAGTGACTTTTAATGAAGTATATAATGCATTGTACAATTCTGAAATCAGGAAGAAAAATCAGAAAGAGTATGGGTACAATATAGCTAAGGTGTATACTGTCATAGGCTAATCTCAAAGTCGTAAATCCAATCAGAGAGGCAGATCCCATTCAAAAGACAGACCTGATAAAGATGAATGTGTTTTTTGTCATAAGAAAGAGTATTGGAAGAAATATTGTCCAAAGTTGAAAAAGAAAGATAAACGCAATGATAATTCTGATGCATGTGTAGCCAAGTGTAAAGATGATGACTTAGATTTTGTATTGCTTGGTTTACTTTCAGTTTCTCATTATGATGAGTGAATTTTGGATTCTGAATGCACCTATCATATGTTTTCTCATAAGGAGTGGTTTTTCAATTTTAAAGAGTTTGATGGAGGAGCTATTTTCATGGGCAACGACAGCTCTTGCAAGACAACTGGGATATGTTCAATCCGTTTAAAGAATCATGATGGATCAACTAGAATTTTGACAGATATTCGGTATGTACCGGATTTGAAGAAGAATCTCATCCCTTTGGGAGAGCTAGAAGCAAAAGATTTTGCTATATCTATCTGAGATAGAGTCCTTAGAATCACTTTCAGGCGCACTTGTGGTGATGAAAGGTATGGGGAAGAATAACTTAAACTAATTTCAAGGTAGTACAGTTATTGGATTAGCAGTTACAGTCTCTAAAGAGAATACAAACACAGAAACAAATATGTTATGGCATATACAACTTGGTCACGCAGGTATAGGAGTTTTGCAGAATTTAGTGAAGAAAGACTTACTAAAAGGTGCAAAAATCTGTAAATTAGATTTCTGTGAGTATTGTGTCATGGAGAAGAAGACAAGAGTAAAGTTTGGCACCGCTATCTATAATATTGAAGGAATTTTAGACTATGTTCACTCTGGTTTTGGGGTCCTACTAGAACACCTTCTTTAGAAGGTATGCATTATTTTGTTAGTTTTGTTGATGATTACTCTAGAAGAGTTTGGGTGTATCTGATGAAGACTAAAAATGAAGTATTGAAATTTTTCTAAAATAGAAAAAAATGATTGAGACTCAGACATGCAGGAAGATAAATAAGCTTAGATAATATAACAGTGGTGAATATAAAAGTAATCTGTTTCTTAAAGTTTGCCAAGATGAAGGTATTGTTTGATACTTCACCAATACAGATTCACCACAGAAAAATGGAGTGGCAAAACGCATGAACCGGACTTTGTTGGAGAAGGTTCGGTGTATGTTACTTAATGCTGGGTTAAGTAAGGGATTTTGGGCTTAGACAGTGACTTATGCGTGTCATCTCATTAATCGATTACCATCAGCTGCGATTGAAGGCAAGATACCGATTGAGATATGATCTCAAAAACATAATTATGATTATGATTCCTTACATGTATTTGATTTTACTGCTTATTATCATGTAAATAAGTCTAAGTTGGATTCAAGAGCTAAGAAAGCATTTCTCATGGGAATAAGCTCGTGTATGAAAAGATATAGCTTTTGGTGTCCAAATTTGAAGAAAATTATTTTTAGCAGGGATATTACCTTTGATGAATTTGCTATGTTGAAAAATATAATACTTAATAATTCTGGAAAGGAGAAGAAGACCAGTAATATTCAGCAGTAGGTGGAGAGTACTCCACAATAGGTGGAGTTTGAAAAAGCCAGATTTGATCCAGTTTATATCGACAGTCTAGTAATAGAGGAGGATATCGAAAAAAAAGAAGAGGTTTCAACCCAAGAGCCTCTACAACAATCAAGCTCAATTGCATATGACATGCCACGCCGAGAAATTAAGAAAACTGCTCGTTTCATTAATATAGTGGTAGCCTATGCACTTCCAATTGTAGATGATATTCCTTCCACTTATAGAGAAGTAATTAGAAGTTCAGTAGATAAGAAGTGAAAGAGAGCAATAGATGAAGAGATGCAGTCTCTTCAGAAGAATCAAATTTGAGAGTTAGCTCAACTATCTAAAGGTAAGAAGGCAATTGGGTATAAATGAGTATTTGTAAAGAAAGAATGATCTCCTGACAAGAATGATATCCTCTATAAGGCAAGATTAGTGGCAAAAACCTACGCTCAGAAGAAAGGAGTTGATTATAATGAGCTATTTTCTCCAGTCGTTAAACATTCTTCCGTTCGGATTCTATTAGGCTAAGTAGCACAGTTAAATTTGGAACTAGTTCAACTTGATGTGAAAATCACATTTTTACACGATGATTTGGAAAAAGAAATCTATATGACTTCGGCAGATGGATTCAAGGTTGTTGGAAAAGAAAATTGGGTTTGCAAATTGAAGAAATTATTGTATGGATTGAAACAATTTCCGAAACAGTGGTACAAGCGGTTTGATCGGTTTATGATAGGGTTAAAGTACACTGAAGCAAATTTGATCACTGTGTGTATTTTTACAAGCTACATGATGAGTCTTTTATTTATCTACTCTTATATATGGATGATATGCTGATAGCTTCAAAGAGCCAAGAAGAGATTGAAAAGTTGAAAGCTCAGTTGAATCAAGAGTTTGAAATGAAAGATTTAGATGAACCTAAAAAGATCTCGGCATGGAGATGAGTAAAGATCGAAAGAGAGGTAAGATTTGGTTGTCTCATAAATAATATTTGAAGAAAATGCTACAACATTTTGGCATGACAGAACAATCAAAACTTGTGAATATCCCACTTGCTTCTCATTTCAATTTAAGTGCAGTTTTATCTCCTAGTACTGATGAGGAACGTGAGTATATATCGATGGTTCCTTATTCAAATGCAATTGGCAGCTTAATGTATACTATGGTATGTACGAGGCCTGATATTTCACAGGTAGTTAGCGTTGTGAGCAGATATATGCATGATCCTAGAAAAGAACATTGACAGACTGTGAAATGGATTCTACGGTATCTTCTGAACACCTTATATGTTAGTTTGGTATTTGAACGTGATAATACTCTTGGTCAGCTTGTGGTTGGATATGTTGATTTTGACTACGCAGGTGATTTGGATAAACGTTGATTAGCTACTGGTTATTTGTTTACTCTTGCTAAAGTACCAGTGAGTTGGAGGTCTACTCTGTAGTCCATAGTTGCTCTGTCTATAATAGAAGCAGAATATATGGCAGTTACAGAGACTGTAAAGGAGGCAATTTGGCTACAGGGTTGCTTGAAGACTTGGGGGTTATTCAGAAACAGGTTGCTGTATATTGTGACAACCAGAGTGCAATTTACTTAGCAAAAAACCAAGTCTATTATGCACGGACAAAGCATATCGACGTCAGGTATCACTTTGTGCATGAAATTATTGAAGATGAGAAGATACTACTTCATAAGATTGGAACTTGATGAGTATCATATATTACATATTTATATCCTTCATATTATCTATTTTTGTATATAAATAATGCTACTCGGGTATTTTTAGTGTGTTTTTCAGGAATTTTATTCATACATGGAGATGACATGAAATCAGAGTTGGAATAGTAAATCAAAGTCCGAAAAGTTTCTAAAGTGGGCAAGACTACGAGGTTACGATGCTGCAGAAACTTAAAGTAAAATACAGTCAGGAAAAATAAATTACAAGACAATATCTTCTCGTGGCAAAAATTTCATGAATTTGTAAAATAAATGGGCCGCTGTTTAGCGGTTTTCACCGCTATTTGGCTGCCCAATATGGGCCACAAAATCCAAAATTTTTCCCGTGGCTTCGTTGTAATTTTTTAGTTTATCAGTTCTGATAGAATTAGATTTTGATTTCCTAAGCCTATATATTGGCCGTATTCTTGTATTCTAGGGTTTTATGCAGTAGTTAATATAGATTAGGATTTAGTTTGTACTCGTTTTTTATTAATAAAATTAGGGTTTTGCTGAAAGGGTGGCGGCCACAATACCGTGCTCTGAGGTAAGCCATTATTTTCTAATTTTTATTTGCTTTTTGGATAGATTTAATTGCTTTCTAGTATATATTTATTTGCTTTCTAGATTAGATTTAATTGCTTTCTAGAATCATGAGTAGCTAATTAGTTTAGCTCTAGGATGTAGATGAAGTTAGGATCCATTATGTAATTGCTCTCTAGTATTTTCTTCTTAAATAAAAATAATAAAGATATGATTTTTCTATTAAAAAGTTTAAATTATAAGAACTCGAAGATTAAGACTTTGATAGGTTATACTTGAATTAGGTTTCTTAATAGCCTATACTTAGTTAGGATTTGGGGTTGTTGATTTTATCTTTTTCATTGAATTATCTAAAGATTTAGTTTGTTTTTATGAAAAGTAGTATTTTTGATGACCACTTGATAGCTCATGCTTAGGGCACTTTAAATAAAGATTAAACTAAAAAGATCAAATTTTTATGAGAGAAGAAGATAATAGAAGTAAGAACATGTTTGGAAACTAGTAGATTCTAGATCCTAAACTAATTAGAACAACCAAACTTCAATCTAAAATTCTTTGTTAATCCGTTAGACTATTGAATTAGTAAGAATCGCAAAACACCTTAGATCCCTGTGAGACGACCTGTATAGTGCTACCACCGACACTGTGCGCTTGCAGTAATTTATCACATCAGAACTGCAGAGAATCTTGCTGATATGATGACCAAGGTGGTGATTTTGACCAAATTCAAGCACTGTTTGGATTTGGTCAAATTTTGGCAATTTGAAAATTTTAGTTTGGAGGTGCTGACGATGTGTGTTTTATTCGCGAAGGTGGAAATTGTTGAATTGGGTATAACTCTTTTATTCCCACATCGGTTAGGGATTAAGAAGACATCACCCATGAGTTCTATAAATAAGGCCTTGGGTATTTAGTTTTGAGTATCCCAAAAATAATTTTATAAAATTGTTATGAAAAAATAAGTTTTATTTTGGAAAGTTTTCAAATTTAAAAAATTCAAGTAGTAATTTTGGATTTTTAAGTTTTGGAAAATTTTTTCTATTCTTAAGGGATTTTTCAATTTGTCAGAAATCTTTATAATTTGAAACTTTGGTGATAATTGATTGATTGTTGGCGCCTGAAGACGTAAGTAATATTTACCGAATCTCGTTAAATTTTGTGTTTTCTTTTATTTGCATTAGTTTCTTTATTTTCTGCTATTAATTCTTGTGTGGCACTATTTTAGGTGTCTATTTATGCAGGTAAAATATCTGCTTTCGGCAACAGGTATTTTGTTATACTCATATGCCCCCACGTTTTAAAACCGAATATGTCATCATGTTACTTATTTAATCTCACTTACATCCAATCAACAAAAGATAGATATGTGTTCTTTTTTTTTTTCTTTCGAAAATAGAACATGTATTTAGTTATTTTTTTGCTAGTCAAACTCACATAAACATACTTTTTTGTAATGTTATCCAAATTGAGTCTCCACATAGAGCCAAACTCATAACCTCTCGTAAATTAAAAATGAATGATGTCAGTTAAGGCAGGACACATTTGGTTGAACATAATGTTTAGTTTAGTTGTGGGGATGAACTTACAAAAGAAAATACTATGTCTAGATATAGCAGATCTCAAATCAAATTTGCCTTGTTGAACTTGAACTGCCACTGAATCTGTAAATATTACAAAATGACTAGATTACATTTTAAGAATTAATTTTTAATTAAAATTTAAAATTTAACATAATTAAAAGGGGACATATATACAAAAGGAACCCAAGAAAATAAAACATAACCCAAGATAAAGGCTTCCAATTAGTTTTTATTCTCAAAATAAATTACAGGAGCCGGGGGGATCAAACTGCTAACCAACCAACCGTTGCCTTGGCCACCAAGCCACCAAAAATAACAGGACCACCCAGGCAGGTCATTTGTCTTCCCTCCCCATTCTGTGGGCCCCACCAGCAAACGCGCTTTCCTCTCCCCCTTCTCTTTCCCTATCCTTCGTTCCCCTCCCCAGAGGGAGTTTCCAAAAGAGCACGCGACTTTTCCTAGTGAGCCCACTCAGCCGAACCGTTGGGAAGTGGGCTCACTGGGAAAAAATGGTGTGCTCCTTTGGAAACTCCCCCTCCCAAATACAATTATAATTTTACTTTATAAAAACCCCCCTCGCCTGGCATCCTCAGTCCCCCTCCCCCCTCTAGGCTCTTAGCTTCTTCAGCACACAACTCCTCATCCCTTCTTCACTGCCCTCACTCATCGCTACTCTCTCTCGGAAATAAAAAAAAAAAAAAAAAACCCCAGTAACAATGTCTTCGGAGCCGTGGACGACCTGGCTCTCCGTCGATGCCCTCTCCTTCGAGAAGCAAGCCCTCACCAAAGCCCTCCAAATGTCGCTGTCCAACGGACACGACTCCTCGTCCCCATCCTCCCCTTCGTCCTCCTCCGTCGTTGAGCCTCTCCCTGCTGCTGCTGCTGCGGGCCGGGCCCCGGATAAGACGGGCCCGGGCCCACATGCCGGGAAGATCGCGAAGCGGAAGTCGCGTGCGAGGAAGCGGACTCCCACCACGTACATCGAGGCAGACCCGAAGAACTTCAGGGCGATGGTGCAGGAGATGACCGGTGCTGGTACTGTTGGGCCGGTCATCAAGCCGGAGCCCAAGAGGCAGAGCTTTATGCCCAAGACTCTGGATACGTCCGGCTTTTTGCTGAGCCCGGTCCAGAATGATGCCGGTTCTGATGGGGCTGGGCCGGTTTATAAAGAGGAGCTTTTGGGGTTCGATGTGGATTCCTTTCTGAGCTTCCAGACGCTGGACTCGGGGGAGTTCTAGCCTAGCGTAGGAGATTGGGGAAGGGGTAAAAAAAGAAATATTAGATGTTTATTATTATTATTATTATTATTATTATTATTATTATTTTTTGTTTCTTTCTTTTTTAGAAATGGAATGCTCGGTTGCCTTTTGGGGTCAGTTGGTGGATGTACAGGGTATGGAACTATAATGTTGTTAATTTAATAGCTTTGTTCTTTTTTAACAAAATATTTTTCTTATTCTGTGACAGATTGGTTGTTATTTATTTCTTCCAGTTCTAAACCGAGTTTGTTGCGGACTGTTTAGGCTATGTTTGGTTTGAAATAAATATGAAAGATAAGAAATGGAAAATAGAAATGGAAAGAAAAAGAGAAAAGGAAATAAAAGAAAAACGAAAAGAAATTCTTTTTATTATTTGATATGGAAAGAAAAAAAGAAAAATTAAAAAGTAAAAGCAAGAAAATTAAGAAAAAAAAAACTTTTTCCCAATTCTATCCAAACTCTCCTACTAAAAAATAAAAGATAACAGTAGTAAATTTTCTCTGGAAGAGAGGAAAATAGAGAAAAAATTTATGACATATATTTTCTTATTTTCTTTCAACTATCTCTTCCTTAATATTTTCTTCCAAACAAAACAAAGAAAACTTTCTTTCTTGTTTTCTTTCTTTTTCTTAATTTTCTTAAAACAAATCCTCAAATTAACATTTTGGCTATGAATTTAGTTTTGATGTTCATTGTTAAAAATTTTGAAATGGCTTTCGCTTCAGAAATTTTGAGTCAGGATTTGATGCAATTATAGCATTGATTTTGGTCCGGTTATGAATCCCTGCTCTCGTGGAGAAGCCAATTTAAAATTGGGAGTTTTTTTAATTTATTATTTTCTATTAATTGCAGAAGAGAGAGAGAGAGTGTCCTTATTAATTTTTTAAGGCTCTTTTTGGTTTGAAGAAAATGAAAGAAAGAGAAGAAAATTTAAAAAAAAAAAAAAAAGTTAGTTTGCATTATTTGGTTTGTGAGAAAATTTGGAGGAAAGGAGAGTTGAAAGAAAATAAGATAAGTTATACAATCAGTTTCTATCTCATAGAATTATGGTGTGAGAGTGAATAGAGCTTGGAAAAAATTATTTCTTTATTTTATACTTTTATTTTTTAAAATTTTCTTTTTAGTTTCTATCCATATCAAACAACAAAAAGAATTTCTTTTCTTTCCTTTTTTTTTTCTTTTCCTTTCTGTTGTGTTTCCTTTCTTTCATTTTCTTTCAAACCAGATGTAACCTAATAATATTTGAAAGGGAAAAAGTTTTTCTGAAGATTTCTGAGGACATGAGAGTGGTGATAGAGATCATTTGGAAGGCAATCTAGTCAACCAGAAAAGTGCGTGATAATGAGATTAGGGAGTGAGATTTGATGCTAGCAAATGGTTGGAAGATCCTTCTTCATGGTTGGTTGAAACAATACTACAAATGAGAAGGCTAAAGAACAATGGGTATGTAGATCTTGAAGAAGAATCAAACTACTGCAAAAATGGATCAATAATTCTACCTGGTTGGCAGTGGCTATGAGAGCTCTACAAATTCTTGATTAGAGAATGTTTTGGAAGATGAAAGGAGGTGATAGAAGATGCATTTGTATTCTTAGGAGAGATTACAGACTGCTTGGGGGAAATGGAGGATTACTTTGACTGGAAAAATTCTTGGAAGACCAATCGAGTTCGATCATCTAACGAGAACCTTG
Source organism: Dracaena cambodiana (assembly GCA_036321105.1). NCBI lineage: Eukaryota > Viridiplantae > Streptophyta > Magnoliopsida > Asparagales > Asparagaceae > Dracaena > Dracaena cambodiana. The sequence continues at coordinate 28,253,981 of JAYEPQ010000001.1, forward strand.
AGTAGGAAGTGGAATTCTAGTGGCAATATAGAGGTAATTGTTGATATGAATTTTTGCATTTATTTCATGATCGCAAGATCTATATTTTTTATTCTAATATCCTGAGTTTCACTTGAGAGCCAGTCTACTACCAATTCTATCATCTTCGTAATCCCATTGATTCGTCCCTACTCATATCCTAGCAACGGGCATTCAGATCCTTGTCAATTTTCATATCTGAACCCGTTGTAATTGTAACGCCTTGCATTTCAAGATACGGGTAGTGTTTAGTGACGTATCATAAATGAATATGCCTAATCTAAAATATATGAATACAAACTTGTACACCTGCCACAAATACATATACATGTACACATAATGAATGATCGAAAGACAATAAATAAATTTTATTTCAACAAAATGTAATACCCCAAAATTTGAGTTACCTGTATTGCTCTCTTGAGACCAGTCGTGCTAGATAAGTCCACCGAAGTCAATTTTGGACACTGAAATAATCTTCGGTGAACGTAACTTTAAATCTACAAACCCAAATGACATTCAGTTTTCGCGATTATTAGTTTTATAATATTTAGGATTTTTGAAGATTTTTCTACGAGGCCGAAAAATACTATCAAAATTACTAATTAAATAATATTAAAATTATCCTTCTAATTTCTTTAAAATTTTGGTTCATTTATTTTGGACATCAAAATGACAAACGGATAATTTTATAGAGTTCCCCTCGTCGAGCACTACGTCCTACATATTTGGTAGCATTTGAAGAACGCTACATGGAACCAAAATTATTAAATAAATAAATAAATAAATAAAATGATCAGAAGAAATATTTCCTGAGAGGGAGAAAGAGGCGGTTGCCTCTTTGTGGCCCAATTAAGAGCAAGTTAAGATGAAAAAAAAAAAGAATTGAGTTGGCTGCCTCGCAAGCCACCACCAGGCGGTGCCGCGTGAATATCCAATTGGGAAATAAATAAATAAATAAAACAAAAAAAAATCCAACTCTCTCCCTTATCTCTCTGCCTCACTCTCTGCCTCACTCTCTACTCCCTTTCTCACTCTCTCTGCTTGCACAGAACCGAAGAAGAAAAAAAAAGAAAAAAAAAAATAAAGAGAGAAGAAGAAGGAGAAGAAACGGGATTCGAGAAATTAAAGGAGATTAAAAGAAATCCCATGTAAGTAACACACTTTATTTTTTCTAATGCACGATCAAATTGATTATTTTTCTTTCAATTATATAATTTTTCTTTTGATTATATTTTCACAAAAGTAATTAAATGTTAGCCATTTTGTTTAAATTAAGTTTGGATTTGGAGTATAAATTTTATTTTTGATATGAGGATGCTTCTATTTACAATTATGTTCTTCTCAACAAATTTTGCAAATAGATGAACAAATAAAATAAAATAAAATAGAAAGGAAAAAAAGAAAGAAGAAGAAGAGGAAGAAGCAAAGAGAGAGAGAGAGACAAAAAGAGAAATCAGAAGGGTTTTGGTGAATTGGGCCAGAAAGGAAAAGAATTTTTTTTAATTATTTGGGCTTAGGCGTGGGCTGGGAAGTGAAAGAAAAAAAAATAAAAAAAAAAATAAACTGGGCCTAGCCCAGCCCAGTAAAAATAAAAGAAAAAAATAATAAAAGAAAAAAAGACTAGTAGGTTGGATTGGACTTGGGCCAGAAAGAAAAAAAATTAAAAATAGTAGGCTTCGGCTGGACAGAAAATAAAAATAAAAATAAAAATAAAATAAAGATATTATTAAGTGGAAATTTAGTAGGTTTGGACTTGAGGGATTGGACTTGGGATTGGCTTGGATTAATTGGAATAATTGATAGATAGAAATAATACAGTATTATTATATGATGTACTTGGTTCCCAAATTGGGTTATTGATTGACATTGAGAATTGAACCAGCTTATTGAAATAATTTTAATGATATGCATAGTGATAAATTGTGTACTAACATATCATGTGTTAATTTATCATGCTAAAGGTCATGTGCTTTGATATTGCAAATCATGTGTTATGATACTACATGTCATGTACGGTCATAGAAATGCAAGCATGTTATCATGAATTGAAAAATAATTAAAGAAGGAAAAGGAAAAGTAAACAATTAAATGAAAAATAAAATTTTCATGTGCATAATGTATTATGAACACGGGGATGTGAGAAACTATATAATAGATAAGAGCCTTACCGTATAAGAATTGATTGTATTGTTAGGGCCGGAATTCTTTTATTGCAGCGGCCTAGGTAATTACTGAATCACCAATTGATAATTGTTACCCAGAGTGGTATATCCGTTACTGTAATACAGTACATAAATTGATTGTAGTATCTAGCGGCATGTCATGGTTCAGCGCCATGAATATTGTGGCCGAGTTCCGGGTATGCATGGGCACTTATACGACAATGGAGAATAGCGCTATCTTATCCATTAATACAGTTTTTATAATTAAATTGGATGGTGACTGAGACCAATAGAATATAGAATTAAATAGTAGAATATAAAATTAAATAAATAGAGTAGTTATTGTCATGTTTAAGTAGTTATTGTCATGTTTATTTATTCGTGCATTTATTTATGCTTGCTTTTATGTTTAATTTATATGTATACGAACAACACTGACATAAACATGCTCATGTATACTGATATTCATGTACTATGATAGTACACAATTTCTCTTTTTAAATGTGTTACTTGCTGGGTTTAATCTTCTGGGTTTTGAACCCAAGTTTAGAGGACCAAGAAGGAGAATCAGTCTCGACTGAGAATCCGCACTTCATCGATCAGATAGAGCAATATTAAGCGGTGAAGTACCATCCGGAGAATCTTGTATATATTTGTTTATATTTCTTTTTGTCTAGGCACTGTTTTTCTCTTTTGACTCTTTTGTATTCATATTTAAAACAGTGTGCCATTTTATATAATGAACTCTTTGTATAAATGAAATGTTTTCAGTTTCAGACATGTTATTTATTCATCTGATTGTGACAGTAGTTACGGTTATTCAAAAATCCTATGACTGTTGGATTGTCTAGTGCAAGTAATAAGTAACGTCCTTTGTTTTAGGAAGCAGTTGAAAAACTGGGGCGTTACAGGGTGGTATCAGAGCTTAGGTTTAGGTGGAAGACCATAGGACTACTGCTACATAAGGACATGTTTATGACTTATTCGTAATAATTGTTTCCTATTCTTTGATACCTATCAGATCTAGTATCATGTCTATCCTATTGTTTTCTATTCGTTTGAGGTATCTATCTTGAATTCTTTTTATTGATTTTTATCTGGTCCATTGCAGAATAATGTCGATCCGATCTCCTGCGAGTATGAGTGCAAGTCCGATAGATGATACGTCTGATTTTAGGAGCCTAGTGTAAAGAGTAGCACAGACGCAGGAGACCACGACAATGATATTAGAAAGAATGTTGCAGTCTAAAGAGTCGAAAAGAACCGGAATGGTGTCAGACTTTCGGAGACTGCAGCCATCAGTATTTTCTGGAACAGAAGGACCATTGAAGACTGAACAGTGGATTGTGGATATGGAGAATCTTCTAAGGGCTGCAAGAATTCCAAAAGAAAATCGAGTAGAGGTATTATGTATACAATTGACTGATATAGCTAGAACGTGGTGGCTTGCTGAAGAAGTAAAGCACAAAGAACCTCTAACTTGAGAGAAGTTTGTGGAAGCATTTATTGTCAGATTTTTCCATGCATCTGCAAGGCAGGAAATGAAGAAGAAATTTCTGACACTGCAACAAGGAGATCGGACTGTATACGCCTATGTTGCATAGTTCGTGAGGCTCAGTTGATTCGCTCCAAACCTGCTAGCTGATGAAGAGGAGCGAGCACATATGTTCCAATAAGGATTGAGATATCATATAAGGGAGCATCTAACATGTCATAACTATAGGACTTACTCGGAGATGTTTGAAGTAGCGTGTCGCCTGGAGCAAGTAGTTAAGGAAGGGAGGCCGACGACATTTAAAAGGCCATTTAATCAGGAAGTAAGTTCTTCCCAGAGATTTGGAGGCCCTACGGTAAAGCGACAAGTAGTGGTTAATAAAGGAAGTCTTTTAGTATGCAATTTCTGCAATATGCCGGGACATGTTCAGAAGCAATGTAAAAGAGCTTTGGGGCTATGTCTGATATGCGGGTCAGCGGATCATCGGGTGACTAATTGTCTGAGGGCACAATTGAGGCAACAACCAGCAGGCGGAGTTCCTTATCAGCCAGCATCGAGACCAGTTGCTGTGGGACCACCGGATCGGAGGACTGAAGGACCGAACCAGAAAAGATCCTTGGAGACGCAACAACAAGCCTATACCAGAGCCCAAAGAGGAGCAAGACAGAGACATGGACATATTAGACTAATGAATGCTGAGGAGGCTCAGACCACTGGAGGAGTCGTGGCAGGTACGATTTTAGTTGGCAATACACCAACTGCTTTATTTGATTATGGAGCTTCACACTATTTTATCTCTATCATGTTTATTTCCTACAATTCTATTGATTTTGCAATCTTACCTGCGGGGTGGGATATTAAGACTAGGAACAGTAATATCATGACTAATAAGGAATGTAAGCTATATCCCTTAGTGATTAATGGAAGAGAATTTTATGCAAACTTGTTAGTTATCAACGGAGGAGGATATGATGTTATCTTAGGCATGGATTGGTTGAGTAGTTTCCATGTGGTGATAGATTGTAGGAGAAAAATGGTAATATTTCAGATTCCTGGCTGTTCGGAGTTTGAATTTATTGGTGAAAGTCAATCTCTAGAACCAGCTAAATCTAAGGTGTCTCCAAAAGGAGGAGTTTTGGAGGCTATGGAAGTAGGAGAAAGAATGATCCTAGTAGTATCAGAATTCTTAGATATTTTTCCTGAAGAGATATCTGAATTACCACCAGTGAGAATAGTAGAATTTACTATTGATATTATCCCTGGAGCTGAGCTAGTTTGTAGGCCACCTTATCGAATGGAAGTTGCAGAACTAGAAAAAGTTAAGAGACAAGTAGATGAGTTACTGAAGTTGGATTTTGTGAGGCCCAGTGTTTCACGTTGGGGAGCTCCAGTATTATTATAAGGAAAGAAGAATGGGAGTCAAAAACTCTGTGCGGACTATAGATTTGAATGCAGTAACAATAAAAAACAAATATCCATTACCAAGAATAACTGATTCGTTTAATCAATTGGGAGGAGCAAGGGTATTTTCGAGGATAGATTTTCGTTCTGGATTCCATCAGGTAAGAGTCTGAACAGAAGATATTTCAAAAACTGCATTTAGAACCAGACATAATCATTATGAATATTTGGTGATATCATTTGGAGTGACTAATACCCCAGCAGTGTTTATAAATCTGATGAACTATGTTTTTGCTCAGTACCTAGATAAATTTGTGGTAGTATTTATTGATGATATATTAATCTACTCCAAGAATAAAGAAGAGCATGCTGAGTATTTGAGAACAGTTTTGCAAACTCTTAAAGAGCAAAAGCTATATGGAAAACTGAGCAAATGTGAATTTTGATTGGATAATGTTGCTTTTTTAGGTTACAAAGTTTCAGGAGATGGTGTATCAGCTGATCCTAAGAAGATAGAAGCTGTAATGAATTGGCCTGTACCGAAATCAGTGTCGGAGATTCGGAGTTTTCTTGGGTTGGCTGGATATTATAGGCGGTTTGTACAAGACTTCTAAAAAATCGCGTCTCCTCTAACTAAATTGATTAGGAAAGGAATGAAATATATCTGGACAGAGGAATGTAATAAGGTATTTGATGAATTAAAACAGAGACTGACAACATCAGTTTTGGCAATTCCAGACAATTCTTGGGGAATGAAGGTCTATAGTAATGCTTCAAAACAGAGATTGGAGTGTGTGTTGACACAAAATGGGAGAGTGATTGAGTTTGTGTCAAGCAGTTGAGACCCCATGAGAGAAACTATCCAACTCATGACTTGGAGCTAGCAGCAGTGATTCATATTTTGAAAATTTGGACACATTATTTACTAAGATAGAGGGTTGGAGTATACATTGATCATAAAAGTTTGAAGTATATTTTCACTCAGAAGGAACTGAACATGAGACAGAGGCGATGGTTGGAGATGGTAGCAGATTATGATTTATAAATTAAGTATTCCCAGGAAAGATTAACATAGTGGCAGATGCACTGAGTAGGAGCCTGCAGTGGAGAGATTAACTCAGTAAAAAGAACTTTTAATGGAGATGCAAATGATAGAATTGGAAGTAATTTTATCAGGAGGGACAACACAATTTATGGAGATACAGTTGCAGTCACCATTGATAGAACATGTTAAACAAGCTCAGGTTGGAGATGGAAATTTTCAGAGATTAAAGAATAAGATCGAAGCAGACAAGAGAGCAGAAATGAAAATACACTCAGATAAGGCCATTAGGTTCAAGAAAAGATTATGGGTTCCTAAGGGGGAAGTAAGAAATAGAGTTTTACAGGAAGCTCATAAATCAATATATTCTATTCATCCCGGAAACAATAAGATGTATAAGCATATGAAAAAGTATTTCTGGTGGCCAGGCATGAAGAAAGAGATTGCCAGATATATATCTAGATATTCTACTTGCCAGCAAGTGAAGGCTAAGTATCAAAAGACAGCTGGATTTCTCCAACCATTAGCAATACCGGAGTGGAAGGGGGAACAAATATCGATGGACTTTGTTACAGGCTTACTTAGGGGCACCAAGGGCAATAATATAATTTGGATAATTGTGGACCGACTGACTAAATCGGCTCATTTCATTCCATTTAGAGTTGGTCAGTTAACAGAAATATTAGTCAGAAGATTTATGAAAGAAATAGTGAGATTGCATGGAGTCCCAGCTAGGATTGTATCAAATCGAGATATAAAATTCAGATCACACTATTGGGAGAAATTAATGGATAGTCTGAGGACACATTTGGATATATTCTCAGCTTATCATCTACAAACTGAAGGTCAATCAGAACGGACTATCTAAGTACTTGAGGATATGCTTAGAGCATGCGTGTTGGATTTTGGTGGATCTTGGGAAGACTATTTGTATATAGTGAAATTTTCTTATAATAATAGTTATTAGGAGAGTATCAAAATGACACCATTTGAAGCTTTGTATGGGCGACAATGCAGATCTCCATTATGTTGGAACGAGATTGGAGAACGAAGTATTTTGGGGCCAGAGTTGATTACTCAAACAACAGAGCAAGTGAAGGTTATCAGAGTACACATGAAGGTGACATAAAACAGACAAAAGAAATGGGCAAATCAACACAGAAAACCACTGAAATTTGAAGTAGGAGATAAAATATTTGTTAAGATATCCCCGATAAAGGGTGTGATTAGATTTGGTAAGAAAGAGAAGCTCAATCCAAAATACATCGGACCATTTGAGATCGTGGAAAGAATTGGAAGTCTTGCCTACCGATTATCATTACCACCAGAGATGGAAGTTGTTCATGATGTATTCCACGTATCACAACTGAGGAAATATTTGTGTGAAGAGCACAAAGTAGTAGATCTGTCCGAGATAGATTTGAAGTCAGACCTAAAGTATAAGAAGCAGCCCGTAGCAATTATCGGCCAACGGGAGAAGATTCTTAAGAACAAAGTGATACCGTTGGTCCTTATTTCCTGAGATATACACTCACCAAGAGATTCAACTTGGGAGCTTGAAAGGGACATCAGGGCAAAGTATCCATACCTTCTCTCATGATCAGATATGTCAATTGAATTTATTTTTATATATCAGTAGGTACCCGTGAATACAAGCACGTCTTTTAATTTGGAATTTTGAGGACGAAATTCTTTTGTTAGGTAGGTAGGATAATACCCCAAAATTTGAGCTACCTCTGTTGCTTTCTTGAGATCAGTCATGCCAGATAAGTCCACCGAAGTCAATTTTAGACACTGAAATAACTTTCGGTGAACGTAATTTTAAATCCACAAACCCAAATGACATTCGGTTTTCGCGATTATTAGTTTTGTAATATTTAGATTTTTTGGAGATTTTTTTTACGAGACCGAAAAATACTCCCAAAATTGATATTTAATAATATTAAAATCATCTTTCCAATTACTTTAAAATTTCAGTTCATTTATTCTGGACATCGAAATGACAAACAAATAATTTTGTAGAGTTCCCCTCGTCGAGCACTCGTCCTACATAAATTTAGTAGCATTTGGAGAACGCTACACAGAACCGAAATTATTAAATAAATAAATAAAATGATTAGACGAAATATTTTCTGAGAGGGAGAAAGAGGCGATTGCCTCTTTGTGGCCCAATTAAGAGCAAGTTAAGATGAAAAAAAAAAAGATTTGAGTTGGCTGCCTCGCAAGCCACCGCCAAGCGGTGCCGCGTGAACATCCAATTGGGAAAATAAATAAATAAATAAAAAAATAAAACCCAACCCTCTCCCTTATCTCTCTGCCTCACTCTCTCCCTCATTCTCTACTCCCTTTCTCACTCTCTCTGCCTGCACCAACAAAACCGAAGAAGAAAAAAAAAGAAAATAAAAAATAAAGAGAGAAGAAGAAGGAGAAGAAACGGGGTTCGAAAAATCAAAGGAGATTAAAAGAAATCCCATGTAGTAACACTCTTCTTTTGTTCTAGTGCACGATCGAATTGATTATTTTTCTTTCAATTATATAAATTTTCTTTTGATTATATTTTCACAGAAGTAATTAAATGTTAGCTATTTTGTTTAAATTAAGTTTGGATCTGGAGTAGAAATTTTATTGTTGATATGAGCATGCTCCTATTTACAATTATGTTTTTTTAACAAATTTTACAAATAGATGAACAAATAAAATAAAATAAAATAGAAAGGAAAAAAAAAGAAAGAAAGAAGAAGAGGAAGAAGCAGAGAGAGAGAGAGAGAGAGAGAGAGAGAGAGAGAGAGAGAAATCATAAGGGTTTTGGTGAATTGGGCCGGAAAGGAAAAAAAATTAATTATTTGGGCTTAGGCGTGGGCCGGGAAGTGAAAGAAAAAAAAATAAAATAAAAAAGAAAAGAAACTGGTCCTGGCCCAGCTCAGTAAAAATAAAAGAAAAAAATAATAAAAGAAAAAAAGAGTTGTTGGCTGGATTGGACTTGGGCCAGAAAGAAAAAAATTAAAAATAGTGGGCTTGGGCCTGGGCTGGACAGAAAAAGAAAAAGAAAAAGAAAAATAAAAATAAAGATATGATTAAGTAGGAATTTAGTAGGCTTGGACTTGGGTTTGGCTTGGATTAATTGGGATTAATTGATAGATAGAAATAATACAGTATTATTATATGATGTACTTGGTTCCCAAATTAGGTTATTAATTGGAATTGAGAATTGAACCAGCTTATTAAAATAATTTTAATGATATGCATTGTGATATAATTGTGTACTAATATATCATGTGTTAATTTATCATGCTAAAAGTCATGTGCTTAATAATGTGTTATGATACTACATGTCATGTACGGTCATGGAAATACAAGCATGTTATCATGAATTAAAAAATAATTAAAGAAGGAAAAGAAAAGTAAACAATTAAATAAAAAATAAAATTTTCATGTGCATAATGTATTATGAACACGGGAATGAGAGAAACTATATAATGGATAAGAGCCTTACTGTATAAGAATTGAATATATTGTTAGGGCCGAAATTTTTTTACTGCAACGGTCTGGGTCATTACTAGATCACCAATTGATAATTGTTACCCAGAGTGGTATGTCTGTTACTGTAATACAGTACGAAAATTGATTGTAGTGCCTAGCGGCATGTCATGGTTCAACGCCATGAATATTGTGGCCGGGTCTCGGATATGCACGGGCACTTATACGACAATGGAGAATAATACTATCATATCCATTAATACAGTTTCTACAATTAAATTGGACGATGACTGAGACCAATAGAATATAGAATTAAATAAATAGAGTAGTTATTGTCATGTTTATTTATTATCATGTTTATTTATTTATGCATTTATTTATACTTGCTTTCATGTTTAATTTATATATATACGAACAATACTGATATAAACATGCTCATGCACATTGATATTCATGTACTATAATAGTATACAATTTCTCTTTTTAAATGTGTTACTTGCTGGGTTTAATCTCCTAGATTTTGAACCCAGGTTTAGAGGACCAAGAAGGAGAACCAATCTCGACTGAGAATCCGTACTTCATCGATCAGACAGACCAATATTAAGCGGTGAAGTACCATCCGGAAAATCTTGTATATATTTGTTTATATTTCATTTTTGTCTGGGCACTATTTTTTTCTTTTAACTCTTTTGTGTTCATACTTAAAGCACTGTCCATTTTATGTAATGAAATCTTTGTATAAATGAAATCTTTTCAGTTTCAAACATATTATTTATTCATCTGATTGTGACAGTAGTTACGGTTATTCCAAGATCCTGTGACTGTTGGGTTGTCTAGTGTAAGTAATAAGTAACGTCTTCCGTTTTGGCAAGTAGCTAAAAAATGGGGGCGTTACACAAAATATCAATTCGATCGTGAAAGGATCCAAAGAATGATATGCTTATTACAATCTTAGTTTTCAAGTCTTTGAAACAATAAATCCTAAGAAGAGCTTTATAGTAGAAGTACCTACTAAGTATCTACTGACTCGTTAAAATATTTTTCTAGATGTGGTAGGTCCACCTCCTTGGTATCCTGCAAATTATCTAGGCATGCTAAACCAGGATCGTTAGAACGACCTAGTAAGTACTACAAGAGGAGAAATAATAATATACATGCATTCTCTGACCTACACGAAACGGTATAAAGTGAGCAAACTTCGTGAGGCGATTCACTATAACCCATATATCATTATTCCCTTTTGAGCTACGAGGAAGTATCGTTACAAAATTCATGGTTGTTCTCTCCTACTAACATTTTGGTATAGGAATTGGTTGAAGAAGTCCTCCTGCTCTGCAATGTTCAGCTTTAACCTATTGACACACCAGACATCTTGATATATAACTGCCTATCTTTCTCTTCATTCCATTCCCCCAAAACTGCTGCTCTAGATCTTTGTACATCTTGTTACTTTCTAGACGTATCGAATATGCCGAACTATGAGCTTTTCCCAACACCTGCTGTCTAACATCTTCCTTAGGTACATACAATCTATTGCCATACGAAGAGACCCATCAATATGAATTGAGAAATCTGACTTTAAACCTGCCTCTACCTGCTTCTGAATCTTTTGAAGTTGATTGTTCCCTGCCTATGTTGTCTTGATCTTCTCGTTTAAACTAAACTGAATTTGCATCACCATCAACTGCTTCGAAGTCCTAGGCATAATCACTTCTAAGTCCAAATTTCTCATATCCTTTACTAACTCTTTTTGTTGTGCAAGATACATAGTCATTGGTTTTCTACTCAATGCATCTGGTACGATATTAATTTTACTGGGATGATATTGCAAATCTATATCGTAGTCAGCCATTAATTCTAACCACCTTCTCTGTCTCATATTTATCTCCTTCTAGATAAATATGTATTTCAGACTCTTATGATCTGTATAAATTTTCACCTTATCTCCCAATAAGTAGTACCTCCAGATCATCAAAGCAAAAATAAATGCTGCCAATTCCAAATCATGTGTAGAATAATTTTTTTCATGAGACTTGAGCTATCTTGAGGCATAAACAATTATCTTACCATTCTGCATAAGAACACATTCTAACCATTTTCCTGATGCATCACTATTACTACCATTCTTCCAGATCCATCTGGTATTGCTAATACTAGTGTAGTAGTCAATCTCTGTTTTAACTCCTCAAATACGTTACTGCACTCGTCACTCCAGATATACCTCTCTCCTTTACGCATCAATTTAGTTAGGGGTTATGCTATTTTGGAAAGTTCTTGCACAAATCTCCGATAATATCTTGCTAGTCCAAAAAAACTTTTCACCTCCGTCACTGATTTGGGAATAGGCCAATTCTTTACTGCCTCCACCTTCTTAAGATCCACTGAAATTCCTTCTCCTGAAACAATGTGTCCTAGAAAGGATATTCTGTCTAACCAAAACTCATACTTGCTTAATTTTTCAAAAAGCCTCTCCTTCCTTAGAGACTGCAGCACTGTCCTCAAATATTTTTTATGGTCTTCCCAAGTCTTAGAATAAATCAAAATATTATCAATAAAACTACCACAAACTGATCTAGATACAGTGCGAACACCCTATTCATCACATCTATAAATACTGGAGCATTCGTCACACCACATGGCATCACCAAAAATTCATAGTGACCATAACAGGTTCTGAATGCTGTCTTTTGGACATCCATTGTCTTCACGCGCACTTGATAATATCCAGATCTAAGATCTAATTAGAAAACACCTTGGCTCTGCTAAGTTGATCAAACAGATCATTAATCCGAGGCATCGGATACTTATTTTTTATGGTGAGTCGGTTCAGCTCTTTGTAGTCAATGCAAAGCCTCTTACTACCATCACTCTTGTTTACTAAGAGAACCGAAGTTTCCCATAGTGACGTACTCGGTTGGATGAAACCTAAGCTCTTCAATTGCTCCAATTGCCTTTTTACTTTTGTCAGCTTGGCAGGTCCTATTTGATAAGTTGCCTTAAAAATAGTTACTATACCAGGTATAATATTTATGGTAAATTCCATCTCCCTCTCTAAAGGCAACCCAAACAACTTTTCAGGAAAAACATCTAAATACCCACACACCACTGGAGTCTGCATATCCTGAGCATTCAAGGCTATGAGAACCTTTCCTATTGGCTTTGCCCTATACACGGCTGGATCCCAAGATTTACTAGCACTAAGAAACTCAAACTTCGGATGCCTAGAAATTTTGAATATTACACTTTTCTTCCTGCAATCTATTACTGCATGAAAAGTACATAGCCTGTCCATTCCCAAAATGATATCAAATCCTGCAGAATCAATTACCAAAAGGTTCACATAAAACTCCCTTGCACAAATAACTATGGGGCACAATCTACACTCTTTACTAGATGAAATCCTCCCATTCCCAATATTAATATTCCAATCCGTAGATAAATTATTACAAGGAATGCAATAGCGAGAAACAAATGCAGATGATACAAAACTATATGATGCACTAGAATGAAATAATGTAAATGCTAGTGTAGCATACACTAAGATAGTACCTGTCACCACATCACTGTTCTCACTGGCCTATTCTGACGTTAGTGTAAAAACATGTCTCTGTCTCTTGTTCCCTACTGCCCGAGCCCTTTAGAAAACCTGTTGCTAAGTGATAAGTGTGGAACCCCACGGATTAGGTCCCGTAGGTCTCTACTGAGGTGGCACCGGTAATCAGAAGCAAATAACATAAATGCTAGTGTAGTATACACTAATATAGTATCTATCACCACATCACTGTTCTTATTGACCTGTTCTGACGTCAGTGTAAGAGCATGTCTCTGCCTCTTGTTCCCTACTGCCTGAGCCCTTTGGAAAGCCTATTGTTGAGTGATAGTGCAAAACCCCTCAGGTTAGGTCCCTTAGGTCTCTGGTGAGGCGGCGCCGGTAACCTTTATGTTGAGCGAGTGCTGGAAGCCTCCGCTGCTGTTATTGTGGTGCTGGTGCTCAAGTAATGTCACATGTCTCTTGCCGCCATGGACAATCTCCAATTTGATGATCTGCCAAGCCACATACCATGCACAAGTTGCGGGCATGTCTGCAGTCTTTTTGAACATGCCCAGGTCGGAAACAATAGCTGCAAACCACATTGTAATCCTATTGTTTAACCTAATACTTCTGTGGTGGCGCTAGAGTACCCTTACCAGAACTTCCTATCGTTTGACCCATACTCCTCTTCTGAGACTCTATATAAATTTTTCTCTTCCTATCTACGATCTGCTCTTACACTCTAGCAGCATTTAAAACTTGAGCATATGTTTCAAACTGTGGGGTGGCTATGTGCTCTTGAATCTCGAAATTCAACCCATTCTGAAACTTTCATGGCATATCTGCTTCTTGAGCCACTAACAATGGGGCAAACCTGCTCAATCTGACAAACTTCGCTGCATAATCATCTACTGTCAGATTTCCTTGGCTCAAATGGATAAGCATCTACCCAAATCCCATTGTGTCGTCTGGAAGAAGAACCTCGTATAGAAACTCTCCTTAAAAGTCTCACATGTTATTGGCTTTGCTAATAGATTCTCCTCGACCAACTACCATGTGCGAGCAATGTACATAAATTGAATCTTGATCATCTCCATACGGTCTCCATCCGCTACTCATGCCGCACCCAATAGGTTCCCAGTATCCACCAGCCATGTTCTGCCTTCATAGATTCTTTAGTTCCATAAAAGGGTGATGGATTCAACTTTTTTAAGTCTAACACACTGCCCGTCCTCTGTCTCGTAATCACCAACTCCTGTCACAACATCTCAGTCTATTGTTGTTGGTTCTCAATAAGTCCCATAAGCAACTCCATCATGTTGGGATCTTTGGCTTGTGGAGTGGTACTGGAGAAAGTGATACGATGGCTGGCCATTTCTCTGAAAGACAAGGATTTTGGATTAGACCAGAAAAAGGATAATCGGAATGACGGATATAAGGAACCAAAGAAATAGGACAGGGACAAGAATCAAAGGTAATTGTAATTTGTACATATGCATATGTGGCAATAATCCTAAATAGAGATATATAGCTAGAGGCCAATGCCGAACCTGGTTTTGATACCAACTGTAATGCCCCGCATCACAAGATACGAGTAGTGTTCGACGACGTATCGTAAACAAATACGCCCAGCCTAAAACACATGAATACAAGCATGCACACCTGCCACAACTACATATACATGTACACATTATAAATGATAGGAAGACAATAAACAATTTTTATTTCAACAAAATATCAATTTGATCATGAAAGGATCTAAAGAATGATAAGCTCAGGTCTTTGAAACAATAAATCCTAAGAAGAGCTTTATAACGAAAGCACCTACTAAGCGTGTGCTGACTCGTTGAAATATTGTTCTAGCTGTGGTGAGTCCTCCTCAATATTCTGCAAATTATCTAGGCGTGTCAAACCAAGGTTGTTAGAATTACTAAGCAATAAAAGAAATAATGATATACATGCACGCTATGTGTATATATAAATAAAATATAAAACTAAATGAAACACTAAAAATCATGATAGTATCAACAAAATATAAATTTTTAGGAAGAAGCAGAACATGAGTTAAATAGCAATTGTGTTGAAAATGATAATGGTCAATGGGTATATCTATATACACATGTTATGGATAAGCTTGTAGCAGATATAAAAAAATGAACATGCATGTGAAATATGACATCATATTATATTTTGTTGTTAATTTATTTGGAATTGTCAGATATAGTGTACCACATGTTTTACAAGTATTCTATGCATATCCGAGACCACAACCATGATTCCTGGTACTGTCCTAGGACGTACTGCTAAGTAATAATAAACATGAATACTGATGAGCCTAAGTTCTAGGCACGCAACTCTATATAATGATGGTGATCCAGTAATCACCCGGAAGCTCCATGGTTAGATCTCTAAGTTCGGTTGTACAACCTTAAAATTGTTAACCTTCTAAAACATGTGTATAGTTCCTTCTTCGAGTTTTCTCGTAAACCCAATTCATTTTATAATTTTAAAAATAAATTTATAATGTTTATTATATTTTATCTCAGTTATGATCAAGTCAACAAGTCATACATATATTATATAAAATTTTATGTGGAAATGTTACTTATGACTATATTGTATGTGTGGATATTGAAAGATAACTAGTTGTAAGACCCTTATTATTTTATAGTTCCTATTATAACTGAGATATATGAATGTTTATGAATGCATTGAACTACATATTGCCGAATTATATAGGTCATTCCTAGAACATGCTTTGCATTTGTAAGCAGTGGTATTCAACCCCTTAATTAATAGCAACCAATGGGTCTACGTCTAATAGAAGATAACTAAATGGAGATTAACCCATACCATAAAGTAAAAAGAATTTACAGCAATATGTTTATTAAAAACTAGCATAGTAATTTTTTTTTCAAACAAACACTGTAAGCATTTTTTTTGTCCAACCAATGCTACCACTGTGCAAATTGAACTCTACTCATGCTAAACACTCTACCTGCTAAACACTCCAATTGAACTCTACTCATGCATTTTTTCCCCAACCAATGCTACCACAATGCAAATTGCTTGAGCTCCTATATGTGGTCTTAGTGATTAATATGTAGTTTTTTTTATCAACAGAACAACCGGTTCTGTTCACTGAACAGAACAATTTTTTTTTTTTTATCAATAGAACAATTGGTTCTGTTCACTGAACAGAACAATTTTTTTTTTATCAATAGAACAATTGGTTTTGTTAACTGAACAAAACAATTTTCTTTTTTTTGGGCTGTTATGTTCAGTTCAATGAACATAATAGTCTGTTTTATTCACTGAACTGAACATGATTTTTTTTAAACATTCTTAAAAACTAACTTCCGAATTTGAGTGTTGTTCACATGTAACAAACATCACATAAGAAAATGAGATCAAATGATTTAGAAATATAGCAGTAAACTAGCTTATGGAATATATATCTAAAGGGTCTTTGATAGTTCCGTTCACAAAATTGCAAATAAAATAAACAAGCATAAAAAAAATGAAACTAGTCCAGCTAAACATAGAAAGACTAGATTGTTGATGCACGTATGAGAAGAAGGAACACGAGCAAGAGGTAAATAACGTAAAAACAAAAAGGATCAAAGAGAAGCCCATGCAACTTACTGATTGTATGTAAGTTAGTAAGGGAACTAACTGAATAATGTATACAAAGAGCTTTTTTTGGAAAATGTGAGGCCTTTTGTGAAAATTAAATTTAATTGATTTTTTTCCTTTTTTTTAATCATTTGATTCCTTCATCAAAATATAATTTTTTCTATGCACAACTAGCAATCAAATATTACAAAAACCTACAACCAAATCATATCATCTTGAGCAAGAACCACAAAACTGGGTATTCAAAACAAGATTTAACCTACAATCTACAATTAAATATTACGAAATCCAATCTAAAATAATTTGAAATTAGTAATTGCACAAGAATGACAGACAACTTTGATTAATTGATTTGGTCTCCTAAAATACTTGTTTTCCAATTTCTTTTTATTTTTGTGTAGAAATATACAGTCAGCCTAGACAAACTCAAATAGTAAGTACAAATAAAATAAATATTCATGAATTTCTCCAAAACTTATTAGCATCATAAAATTTATTAAAGATATGAAAGTTAGTAACATATTCCTCTAATAAATACAGATAATAAAAAGGCAAAAATAAATTAGAATTAGTATTTGCCTCGAAAAACTCCATTTGATTTGAACCTGATCTCTTTTTCTCTTGTTCCTTCTTTACTGTTTTCTTTCTTTCTATCTTTTTATTTGTTTATGGTATTCTCTTTTTTTTTGTACTTTCTTTTAACATGAGAAATTGTTTGGGAGAGGGGAATAAGTTGTTAGGTGGTTAGGTTTGAGATCAGCATTTTCTTTTAGATTTCCATACACACACACACACACACACACACACATATATATATATATATAAAGTTTTGGTTGTTAAGTTATTAGGATGAAATAGAATTAGTGATTAAGATTCAATATTATCTTTTAGATTCTTCTTAAAAAGGTGTTAAGATTGGGTTATCTTTTATTTATTATTACTATAATTATTATTTTGATTGATTAGGAGTTGAGATGTTACAGTAATACTCGCGTTTTTTCAGACCTAAAACATAGGACGTTACCTAATTTAAATTATATTATGTAATAGACATATGATTTTAGAATAACCATAACTACATACATAGTAAATAAATAAATAGCATGTCTAGAATTAAGAAGTTTCATTTATATAACTAGGGTCAATTACATAAAAAAGGCATATTGTTATGTATTAATACAACAAAAGAATCTAAAAAGGAAAAGTGTCTGAACAAAGAAACTATGAACATTATATACAAGACCACTAGTCTAAACTTACTTCTTACTGTCTTTCCACCTAGCCTAGAAAATAAGGATTTTCGGTCGGTGGTGACTTCCCTTCTGTGTCCTCAAAACCTAAGTTTGGAACTTAGGAGATTAAACTCAATAAGTAACGTATAAAGAAAAAGAGCGTCCTACGTCCTACCATAGTATAAGAGACTAATATACGCAATCATATATACGTGACATTTATAAACAAGCATGAATAAAGAACTATAAACATTATAAACAACACATGTGTCCTAATCATTTATATTTTACTGATTTCGGTCATCGTCCAAGTTAATAGATAGATAAGATAGAGTTACCATACAAGTGCCAGTACATATGTGGACCTGGCCCTGAATCATGACATTCTGTTATGTATTATTATTCACATCCCCTTACTGTAATTATAGTAATGAGCATACCATGCTTGAATATTAGTTATCACTCTATGATCCAGTATCATCTAAGCCACTGCAATAAAAACTATCGATCTTATTATTATATTAATATTTATACATTACTATTTTTATTCATCATATAATTTTTCATATTCATGAGTTCATGATACATGATATACAATGACCGAACAAAAATATTATGACATGATCCACTTATTTATTTACCATGATGTCACTATCATGATCCACTTATTTATTTACCATGATGTCACTATCAATTTATTTATGGACCGTGTACATTTAACACTGTATTCGATTCTCTTGTTATGTTGCCATGTTTGTTGCCATGTTTGTCTATCATGTTTCTATGATGCTGCTATTGTAATGTTATGAACAGGAAAGATGTACAAGTTAATCTTGCCATATGAGAAATGTTTATTTCATGTATCAAAATATATGTGCCACATGGCAAGTGATCATGCTTGGCATCACATATAAACATTAATTCAAACAATCATTGCATTTTAGTTTATAATTGAGTATAATGCTCAGGGCTATTAAAAGCTCAGTTATAGGCGTTGCATATTTTTGTAGTCTCTCATGGAATAAATTCCAAATCCTATAAGTATCTTGGTATTAGGAAATTTGAAACCTTAACACAATGGTTAACCAATCCTCATTGTAACGAAATTCTAGCATCATTGATCATGCCAAATAAATTTATTTATTGAAATAATACTGTTCGCCATAATTTACTGTCACGAGGACTCAAAGTGCTGCTGGTTAGCGGTCCTCTAGGTTTTGTTTGGTTTGAGAGAAAATGAAGGGGAAAAAAAAAAAAAGTTTCTATTATTTGATTTGAAAGAAAAATTTAAAGAAAATAGAATATTTTCAAACTATCCTAACATCAGAGCCAGTTTCCATCTTCTTTTCTTTTGTTCTCTCTTTCCATTTCTCTTTCCTTTTCTTTCTTTCATTATCTCCAACCAAACACAGCCTTAAATTCTAGAGTGCTAAGAACTTTTCATAAAGATTCCAAATAATTCATGCACCAATTTGAGCCTATTAATTCTTCAAATTAAGTAGCATAAATAAAAGTGCACACAAACCCTAAATTTCCTTTCAAATTTAATATAAAATATCATTTTGCAAATCCTAATTCATTAATGTCACATAGAATAGTGATTAATAAAATCATCAAAATATATCAAGCAATTTTACACAACTAGATCAATAATACGTTAAAATTTCAACCCCAGCAAAGCTGGTACGACCGCTACCTGACAGCAAGTGTCGCTAGGTGGCGGCCTACCTGACTTCGCTGGGTCAGAAAAAGTCTATACTATATTTACAACATATATGCCAATTAGAGACAATCAGATCTTCATTCTACGTACACAAGGCTCACAATTTTCCAAAAGAAATAACTCCAAATTTTCAATTAACAAATTAATCTATTTAAATTATTTCAATTTTCCTGCTAATTATCTCAACATTTGCCACGTATTCATCAAGATTAAGCTAAAAAAAAATAAGTTTTCTATTATTTGGATATGATCAGACCGCTGCTTGGTGGCATGATCATGCGCAATTGGTATGAAAGGTCTATAGTGAATCAATATCATGTTAAACCTTCCAATTTCATGTCTGAAGTCTAAAATCACTCAAAAATAAACGAAAAATGAAGGAATTGGGATGAATATATGTTACTCTCCTTTGATTCCTTTTGAATTATTTTGAAAGAGAAACCCTTCAATCACTTCCCATGTGGCTGGCCAAAAGAGGTGGGAAAGAGAGATTATTTTGTGAAGGAAAATAAATGAGAAAGCTAAAGAAATGAGTTTTACTCATATGCAACACATTTTTGTAAAAATTAAAAGCGTATAACATAAGCTTGCATTCAAATGAAGCCACCTAGTCCCCTCTTTGTCTCCCTTAATCTCCTCTTCACAGCTCAAACCGTCAAACCCCTGACGTGTGCCCTCAGAATGTTTTTTTTTTTTTTTCTGTCAAGAGTTTGGGGTATTTCTTGGTAGGATTAATTCATTTTTAATATTTAGATTGATATTTTTCAAAATTATCAAATTAATGCAGAACATAAAGGTCAAAAATAGAAGCACTGTAAAATTTTCCTTATAATTTTATGATATCTAGAATGAGAGACTCCAAAATTTTTATCGAGATAATTTAATATTCGATAATTAGCTGATTTTGATATTTTTTAAAGAAAATTTTTAGAAAATTTCCAAAAATCACAAATAGTGGAAAAGTAATAATATCGATAATTAAATATCATTTAGATTAATAAATTTCAAGTTATATCCACCAAAAGTTCAATCATCCATAAATTAAGTCCTATCGACCATAAATTAGGTTCTGGCGATTTTTGACCTTCTCAGAAAATTATGAGAAAATCACCATAATTTCACAAAAATAAAAAAAGAATGTCTGCCTAGTCTAAATGTTATTTCAAATTACATAAGTAAAGAAAAAAAAACATGTAGAAGTCATAATGGTTATTAATACAGCCGAAGTAGGATTTTTAAGCCCGAACGATGCACTACAACAGATACAAACAACTGGAAATTCGGAGTATTACATCCTACCAAGCTAAAAAGAAATTCTTGAAATTCAAACTAAAAGAATACAGTAATAAATACATGTATGCATGTATACGAAATCAAACAAAATTAGCACATCAGATCACGAGAAAAAAATATGGATACTTTTTCCAGATGTCATCTTCAAGCTCACAAGTAGACTATCCCAGAAACTATGCATGCCATGAGACAAAAATCAATAATATCATTTTAATCTCAAGGCTTTCTTTTTCCGACCGACAATTGCCAAAAGTTGCTTCTCACAGTTCACATTAGATCTCAAGTCCACTTTAGATAAACCCACCACTTTGTATCTGTATCCTAGACATTTCCTTAATAGTGACACATGGAATACCTTACGTATAGATTCCATCTTTGATAGAAGTGATAGTTTGTATCTAAAGCCCCACTATTCGAAATATGGATAACTGGAATGTTCTGCCACAAGTGATAACTGGAATGTTCGGCCATGAGTGACTAGCCTCAATAAGCAATATAATCACATTACAATGGATATATGGGCAATAATATTCCATAAATAAATAAATATTTCAGTTCAAAATATCATAATTTTCATATTGAACAAATTCAATAAAATGTAGTTATGATAAATATCTGCAAAACAAATTGAAATATCTCAATCAAAACCAAATAGCATATCATATGCACTTATTGCATCTTTTAAATAAAAGAAATAATCTACAAAAAAGTCCAAATAACATGAAGTAGTAAGATATATGATCCATCAGTGTGGCAGCTCCGCTTGCTCCTGGAAATATGCTAAGCTCTGCTTCGTCTCAGGTGGGTCCACTCTAAACAAGAACCTATATCTAGTCATGTAGAACCAAGATCATCGGTAATGTGATCCAAAAAAATACAGTAAAATCATATGTAAGACAACATCCCAATGACATATATGATTATATGTAAATAAACAATAGAAAATCTCATGTCATTATCAAAATATATATATATATATATATATATATATATATATATATATATATATATATATATATATATATATATATATATATATATATATATATATATATATATATATATATATATTAATCTCTTAGTTGACATCTTTTAATACTTGTATTTGAAATTTTGAATAATATGAACTTGGCTAGTTTGAATGCATTACATTGACTCTCTGAAAAACAGTATAGTAATTTTGATCAAAGCTTATTTCAACTCCCACTAGGGTGAGCAAATTTCTGAATAAATAAATAAAAAACCGAGGAACAGATCCGAACCGATCGGCTTGGTTATTTCGATTATCGGGTCGAGTCGGTTTTAAAACCGAAGTTTTATTCGGCCTTCGGATCGGGTTTCGATGGCAAAATCGCCAATCGAAACCGACCGAAAAAACCGAACTTTCACCCTTACCCGACCCGTTAACCCATTAACCCGATTCTTAGGTATTTCTAGCCGCACGATTCTAGGGCTCGTTTGTTTCGCTTGGGCCCTCACTCCTCAGTCGTTCTCCTCGGTGCTCTTGCCCGATCCCCAAATTCACGATCCTCAAATCCTCCGACTCCGCCTCCACCCTCTGCCTCCACCTCTGTCTCAGCCTCCGCTAACCCCCTTCGGCCTCCACTCCAAAACCCTAGCCAAAGGTTCTCGACGGTAATCTCACCTCTGAGTCCTCTCCTCCAAAAATCCTAGCTGCCGAAGTCCTCTACTAACCAACTCTGATGTGGAGACATTCTGAGTATCTCTATTCAGTGATCAGGTATATTTTTATCTAATAAGCTCCTGTTGTCTTAGTGTGTGATTTGCTATTTGCATCTCTGGACTAAACATCTAAAATGTCATAGTTAAATTGACAAATAAAAGAACTAAAAAAATGTATAAACTGATAGTTATCAAATGTGATAGGGAAATGAATTATGCTAATTCTGCCTTAAACAATAATGCTAATTCTGTCATTTTAGTGTAAATTGGAGTATGAGGCAGCAACTTGCTTTTCTTGTTAGTTTGTGAAATCTTCTACTAGAAAATGGTTCACATGGCTGGTTATCTATGCAAATATTAAGAATACTTTATGTGGGCGCATGTAGCTTTCTCTTTCAATTACTTAGCTTATTATAACAAGGTTATGCTTACCTAATTCATAAATCGAAGGTCAGCAATCTAAAATGGAATAGAAAGCTCAAGTAACTATTTTATTAAAGAATTTGTTATCTTCTGAAAGTCTGGTCGATATGCTAAATGAATCTTTTCTACTATTAATGGATAGCTTTAAACCAAATTCTCAAGGTCAATAATCCATTGCTGATCTGTTCTTGATGTTGTTCCCTTCCTATAAGTATGCATGTTTTAAGCATATGTTCTCAGCAACTATCGAACTTTTGCATTTTTTGTTGTCAGAATAACTGTTGCTCTACTACTCAGGAGATAATATTCGGAAAAAAAATTCTTCACAGTAGGAGAGAGATCACTTACAAGGATTGTTAGAAAATCTATTATTGTTTTGGTCCATCTGATAGTACTTCCAGTAACTAATTTGGCTTGATTCTTTTAGCAAAAGTGATATTGTATAAGCCTATAAGATGCTTTAATGACCACATGTTTTTGTGTGTTTGGTTTTAAATTTTGAGTGTGGGCTAGATTTGGTTGCTCCTCTGAATCTTTTGCTAGTATTTTGGGGAAGAGCCTTTAGGCTTACATGATACATACTCCACATTAAACAGTCACCAGTTTATAGTCTCCAGATGTAGCTTCTACACATAATGAGTTGTATATACAAACTGATAGTATCTTCTACACATCATAGAGTGTGGACAACCAAGACTTGACATGATTTGTCTATATTTACTGCTGCTCTTTCAGATAAATGGTTGACTAATATTAGTGAAATTAATATATGTACCTATCATCTTTATGATGTTTTTTTAATGTATTATTAGTTCTTATCTAGATGAACTTCCATTATATATTTCCCCTTGATGTGGACCTCCTTTATTATTTTTTTAAATGGCTGAAAGTCGTGCTGGGGAGACAAACCCAAATGAAATGGTTAATATCAATGAAGATGCTACATATCCAACTACTGATGCTCCACCAACACAAACAAATACTAGTGGGCTTGTTAGAACTTGAGCTTCTGAAGTAAAAAAAGGAAGGCAATATCTTCAAAGTCTGATGTGTGGACCATTCTATCAAATGGGATCAAGAAATTGATGACATGCGAGAAGAAGGAGATGAGCACTTTGATGAGGACGAATGCCTATGCAGGTATTGTAGAAAAGTATATAGTTGCAATACCAAGAAAAATGGCACGCCTTTCCTTAAGAATCATGCTAATAATTGTAAAAAAAATCTCCACAATAAGGACACACACCAAGCATAGTTAAGTCTCCAACCAACTAGAGAAGATGGTAGGGTAGGAACCCTAACTACTTGGAAATATGATGAGAAGGCGATCAGAGTGGTATTGTTTAAAATAATAATTTTAGATGATTTCTCTTTAAGTTTGTAGAAGGTATTGGCATTAGGTTTTTTATGGCCATTGTGTGTCCCAAATTCACGATCCCGTCTAGGTGGATAATAGGAAGAGATATCTATCAACTCTACCTATATGAGATGATTGTATTAAAAAATATCTTTCAGAAATATTCCACTATATTTGCCTCACAACTAACACATAGACATCAGTTCAAAAAATTAATTACACATGTCTTATTGTGCATTGATTTGGCAATGATTGAAACCTCCACAAGAGAATTCTAAATTTTTGTCTTATAACAAGCCACAAATGTGAAACTCTTGGAACCACGCTAGAAGCGTGTCTACATGATTAGGGAATTGAGAGAGTATTGACAATAACTGTTAATAATGCTAGTTCCAATAATAAAATAATACAATATTTGAAGAGGAAAATTGTATATTGGAATGATAAGTCTAGTACATTCTTGGGGGTGAATATCTTCACATATATTGTGTTGCATACATTATGAATTTTATTGTGCAGAATAGTCTAGATGTAAATATTGAACCCATTTCAAGGGTTTGAAGTGCTATAAAGTATGTGTAACAATCACCTTCACGGTGGGCAAAATGGAAGAGTTGTGTTGAGAAAGAAAAAATAGCAGTTGAGACAGAAATGAGTTTGAATGTGCAAACGCGTTGGAACTCAACATATTTGATGTTATAGGCGACTAAGAAATATCAGTGCGCTTTCTATCAGTTTGAGCTAGAGAATCCTTTATTTGATAAGCTGGGTGTGATAATGGGAAGGGCATACCAGATGATGATAATTAGGATTGTATTGAGCGATTATATCGGTTCTTGCAAGTTTTTTATGACTTGACTTTGAGGGTATCAGACACTTTATATGTAACACCTAATATTTTTCTTCATCAGATCATGAATGTTGAAAGTGAGTTACATGAGATTATGATAGGTGATGTTATCCTTGTTTGTGAGATGACTCATAGGATGAAAGAGAAGTATGATAAGTATTAGGAGAATTGTGAAAACATGAACTTATTGATATTTATACCGTTGGTTCTTGATTCTCGATTCAAGCTAGTTGCCCAGTACATGATAGGAGAGATATTCAAATTTCAAGGTGAGAGGGGCCGTGCAATGCCATCAAAATTGGAGAGAACTCTTAAACCTTTGTTCAATGAGTACAAAGCTATACATGATAAGGAGAATGACATTAGAGATGATATACAAGTGAGACCATCACAACCTTCAACGACTCAGGAGAGTGGTGCAGAAAAAAACTATCGCATATTGGATAAGTTCTATGTACAGAGTTCATCTTTGGTATATGTTACATCAACTCAAAGTGAATTGGATAAGTATTTGAATGAGGCCAAGGAAGTGCCAATTATTGGCGAGGACATATCATTTTTTCTTATTCTAAACTTCTAGAAGGTTAATAGTAAAATTTTTTCAATATTATCAAGAATAGTTCGAGATGTGTTGGCGATTCCAATATCCATAGTTGTTTCGGAATCAGCATTCAGCATAGGTGGGAGAGTTTTTGATGCATTTCGAAGTTCACTCTCTATCAAATCCATCCAGAGCCTCATTTGTACTCAGGATTGGCTTCGAGGACAATTGAGAGTTCCAATAGTCAACATTGAAGAAGATTTGTGTGACGTTGAGAAGTTTGATCAAGATAATAGTCTAATAGATTATTAGTCTATTCTTATATTTATAACATTTATTAACCTCATAAGTTCTAATTAGCTTTATTTCTTTCTAGATTTGGATGTATTATCTACGGATTCGGTTATCACTAAGCTATGATGTACCGTGCACGAGTGAAAGAGGATAAACAAAAAAGGTGCATATCTTAATTTTACTGTTTACATTGGCTTTTGAATTTATTCCTTTCACTTTGTTTATTTTAGGTTTGTATCTAATTAAGTTTATCAATCATGTCATGTAATTTATCACGTTGTGCATTTTGGATTTGTATCTTGATTTATCTAATTAAGAGAGGACTTCTCTTGCTCTCTGTAGAGAGCTCAGAGCTCTGGAGCTCTTAGCAGAGAGCGCCTAAGCTCGGTGCAGGAGCTGTAGAGAGCTCCTGCACAGAGCTCGGTGCAGGAGCTGTAGAGAGCTCCTGCACAGAGCTCAGGAGCTCTCTTGCTCTTTGCAGGAGAGCTCTGGAGCTCTCAGTAGAGAGCTCCTGAGCTCTATGCAGCAGCTGCAGAGCTCAGGAGCTCTCTGCTGAGAGTTGCAAAGAGCAAGGGGAGCTCTAGAGCTCTCAGTAGAGAGCTCCTGAGCTGTGTGCAGCAGCTACAGAGAGCTCCTGCGTTGAGAGCTCCTGAGCTCTCTGCAGAGAGCTGCATAGAGAGCTCATGAGCTCTCTGCTTTTTCCCTTAAATTAATAACTAATTAGTCAATTTTGCTGAAAGCTCTCAATTAGTCAATTTTGCATGAATATTTAATAACTAATTTATTTTTTTCATGTTAAACAGATTAGTACAACTTCATGATGGAACTCTAGAGCTCATATCAAAATTCGTTTGTAATTAATTTGGAAAACAAAATGTTAATTTGAATTTGTAATCATGTTATGTAATTTAACTTGCTATATTATTTCTGTTTGTAATCATGACCATATCCTGTAATTTGATTTGATAACTTTCACTGTAGTATGTAGTTGTTAATTGTAACTTGCTTTATTATTTTAGTTTTGTTATAGTTGTTGTTTATTATGTAATTATATTATTTTGTTTGTTGTTGTGAAATTATTTGCTATCAGGCAATCTGTTTAGTTATTTTACTAGAGTATAAAAAAATTTGCTCCAAATTTATTGGGCTAAGCTGAAATTAATCTGGGTTATAGAATTTTTTTAAAATTTTCTCCCTTTTTTCAGCCCAATTACTTTTTTTTTTAAACTGGGCCAATTCTGGAGCCCTACAACTCTGGAGCTCATTTTTTTTTTAAACTGGGCGAATTTAGAAAACCCATTTTTTTTTTTAACTCAAGTGGGCTTCTAGGCCGTAGCCCAGAAAATCGAAAACTGACTGAAACCAAACCGAACCAAACTTTCGGTTTCGATTTCGATTATTAGTGGAGTTCGGTGGTTCGGTTCGGTTTTGTAAGTTCGGTTCAGTTTTCGGTGAAATTTTTTCTACCCAAATCCGAACTGGACCGACCGATACTCACCCCTATCCTCCTATATGGAAGACAATAACGATTTTGACCGAAGTCTATCTCGACTCTCCCAAAAAGGAAACCAGTGGCATAGTTAAATTCAGTCAGCAAATCACATAAGTCCTTAAGTTTTTCCAAACCCAATTTATTGTTCAATACATATAAGTTATTCGGTAAATTGAGTTCAATATGTGTATTGGTGATCATCATTAAAATTCAACATTAGTAATAGTAATAGTATGAATCAGCATAACTGCACAGTAGTTTAATAATTTATCACCAAACATATATTATAA
The DNA here is from genome assembly GCA_036321105.1 of Dracaena cambodiana. Classification (NCBI taxonomy): domain Eukaryota; kingdom Viridiplantae; phylum Streptophyta; class Magnoliopsida; order Asparagales; family Asparagaceae; genus Dracaena; species Dracaena cambodiana. The sequence goes on from JAYEPQ010000001.1 coordinate 28,281,925, forward strand.
TGGTTTTATGTCGGTGACTTATTATATCTCGTTTCAATTCTTCAATGATTTAGTATGCATAAGCAATCAATATTCATGTTTAATTCATTAGTCCTTTGAATTAAAATTATCGAATTAATAGTTTAAGTCGTTAATTTTAATAGTTCAATCTTTTCATAATATTATTTATATTAGTTTCAATCTACTATTCACTATAAACAATCAATAAAATAAGCCATAAATTAGTGACTAGAGGTTCACTGTCACAACCAGACGACCACTATCGAAGTTACTGTCGACTTTGCCCCTTCTACACACTTTCCCAGTGTAGCATGTAGAAGGGTTGTCGACAGTGCTTTTGCAAATAGCACAGGAAGGTCGTTCTTTGTTCGTTTTCGAATATATTCTTTGATAATAATTCAATTTTGGTTTTTTTACTTATATTGAAATCATAAAACATCAATATAATTTTGATTCCATATATTAAAGCATATAACATTATATATTTGGTTATTGATCTAAGAAAATCTCTCTTTCAACTTAGTCTTTTAGTAAAAATTTTATCTTTGAATATAATACATAATTTGATCATTAAACTAACAAAAACAGTAAATCTAGAAGAGAAAAATATAATTTTAGTATGATTTTAGTGAGTTAGAGAACTCGTCTAGCCTAGGTTGGACGTGATCTAGGATTTATTGTCGGAAAGGCATCGAAATCTCTATGAACGCTCTCAGAATCTCCTAAGCTGAACTCCTTTTTCCTTCCTTTTCTCTCTATTTTTTCTATGTTTCTTCTTCTATCTTTTGCATTCAGGGAAGAGGTTGGTTAGTCTAGAATGTTTTTTTTTTTATTAGGTATTGCATTTCTATCTAAATCCAATATCTAATTAAGATAGAATTCTATGTAAAATGGTAATCGAATCAATTCTCATCCAAATAATTTGATAAGAGTCAAATCTAATTTTTTAGGTCAAATTTATTCTATTAATCACAATTAGATAACTAGTTTAGTTGGTTTAGATATAGGTTAAGTTTGATAAGATCAAGAGTTCAAATCATGGTCTTCACTATTTAATGAGACTAATTAATTAAACTTATTCTCTTTTTCTGAGAGCAATACTTATTTTAAACAATCAAAAATTTGGAAAAAAATCACATAATAAAAGATGGTGTTACATTGTGCCCCCTTGAGTAAAAAAAATTATTCTCAATATTTATTAAGACTGAATGATGAAAAAGAAAGTTATATATTCACACAAATAAGTGCAGAAGTTGCTCCCGAATGTCCTCCTCTGCTCCCAAGTCATCTTTCGATCCTATGTTGGTTCCAAGAAACCAACAAAACTGAGATTACTTTGTTCTTTAATATCTTCTCTTTGCGATCGATTATGGCTAGTGGTTGCTCTGCATAAGAAAGAGCTGGTTCGGCCTAAAGTTTCATGTAATCCACGATGAGTCTCGTCTCGTACATATTGCTTTAGTTGTAAAACATGAAAAACATTATACTCTCTCTAAAAGAGGTGGTAATGCTAAGCGATAGAAAATCTTACCTATGCGCTCCAAGATCTTGAATGGTCCGAAGAACCCTAGGCTCAATTTCTGTGGATGTCAAAATAAACAACAACTCTTACATAGGCAAAATCTTTAAAGAGAATGATTCTCCTACTAGAAATTTCAAAAACTGTTGCTAGATGTCTGGCTATTTCTTCTGTCGGTCTTGAGTTTTTTTCAAATGTTACCATATTATATTAACCTTGTCCATTATCTGTGTAATCATCTCAGCCCAAGTAGCTTACTTTCTCTGATGTCATCCTAATAAACCAGTAATCTGAGTTTTATCTCAAATAGAGCCTCCAACGGTGCCATCTTGATGCTTACTTGGTAAATGTTATTGCATGCAAATTCCACTAGATGAAGGTACTCCTACCACTATCCTATGAAATTAAGCATACAAGCCTTCAATATATCTTCCAAAATCTGAATCATACTTTCTGACTGACCATTTGTTTCTACATGATACGTTGTGTTGAATTCTAATTTTGATCTTAATCTTTTCTGAAGGCTCTTCCAAAATTGAGATTTAAATAGGTATCTCGATCTGGTATAATACTAACTAGAACACTATGCAATCTCACTACACTGTGCATATACTTTTCTGCCAAAGGTTCGATAGACTATCCCACATGAAATAGTATGAAATTTACTACCTTAGCAAGTCGTCCACAACTACCCAGACAACATTGTTACCCTTGGGACTACGTGGCTAAACAGTTACAAAATCCATGTAACTCCCATTTCTACTCGAGTATGAAGAAGTCCTCAAACTCTCTTATGCTCTACCATATCTTGCTGGCAATCCAAACACTTGAATATAAGCTTGGTGATCTCATGCTTCAGTCCAAGTGTTGTTTCAAGTTTTGATACATTTTTGTTCCTCTGGGATGAATGGAATAGACTGAATTTATGAGCATTTAGAAGCACCTCCTGTTGAATCTCCCTTTCGGGCACACAAGCATGTTGCTGAATTGAAGAGGCCCGTCTGCTTGGATACTCATATCCATCCTCTGTCTAGCCTTGTCTTATAAATCTTTGCAACTTACGTTTATTTTTCTGAATTTCTTTAATCTTCTCTATCAACGGATGTTGAAGTTACAAAACTATCATCTGCATCTCAATACTAGGTAAGATAATATCCAACTCTAGTTATCTGATCTCCTCAAGTTGTTTCTTCTACTGAGTTAGAAATATTGTCATAGGTTTCCTTCTCAAAGCGTCTGGAACCACGTTGATCTTACTAGGATGGTAATGTAAATAGATATAATAATTCGTCATCAATTCGAGCCATGCACCTTCTCTATCTCATATTGAGTTTTCTCTGAGTAAAGAACTACTTAGGACTCTATCTCCACTCTCCTATGCAGTAAATAATGCCTCTAAAGCTTCAAAGCAAAAATTACTGTTGCAAGCTCCAAACCATGAGGGGTAGTTTTTCTCATGCATTCTCAACTACCGAGAAGCATAAGCTATTACCATGCTGCATCAACTCACAACCTAGTTCTCTATCGGATATATCACTATATACAACCATCCCTTTAGTCATATCTAACATGACTAACACTGGTGTATAGTGAGTCTATTTTTCTAGTTTTCGAAAGCTGAATCACATTTCGTTGTCCAATCATACTTTTCTCCTTTTCTCATAAACTTAGTTAAATGTCCTGTAATCTTAGAAAAGTCTTACACGAACTTCCAACAATAATCAGCTAATTCGAGGAGACTCCTCACTAATTATGAGTGAAAAGGGCATTATTTATTATATATTTCATACTTTGCAATCCAATTTTGATATATAATATGAGAAAATAATAATTTTTTATTCATATTAGCCTAATTCTCCTCTTGAGTGTTTTATCAAGTTAAATTAGTGTTTTATTTTTTATTATCTTTTTGTAGGATTTTAGAGCAAGGAAACGGAATTGACAAGTATGCATGTGTACAAGTTGCAATATATGCAAACTGATAGTTAACTGTCGACAGTCATCTGCTGGTTGTCGACAACCCTATAGGAAAAAACTGCTGTCGAAGCAGCAGTTGAAACTGTTGTCGGCAATGGTGTGCACATACGTGCTGATAAGCAATTTTTCAGAGAGAAAAGTTTCTATGCAGATAAAACTATAATATTAGATAACCAAACCCTAAGGGGGCTATAAATACCTATTATATGTGTAAAAGAGAGATATATAAATATAGCGAGTTCTCTTTGTTTTAAAGAGAGATTTTAAGATTCTTAGTTTTTATGTTTTTCTTCACAATTAATAATAAAATATTTATTTTTAATTTGATAATTATATCTAGCATGAGTAACTAATTCTCTGTGGGTCTTGGATGAGATGACAAATTTTCGATCCTGATATGGCATGGATTTATTACTTTTGTACTTAATTGATTTATATATATTGCTACTGGTTTCCTTACATATTATTTTGGTTGTTCATATATGATTTTAGGAGTTTGATGATTTATTTCTTGATGGTATAGTTATTAAGTTTTTGATATATTATTGACTATTTAGGCATATAGCTTAGACTTTGAAGAATTATTTCTATCATCCATAGATCATGCATAGATTTAAATTTCATATGAATATTAATTGAGGAATTTAACTAATAACAATATTATCTTTTATAATTTTGTATTAATAAAAAAAGTATTCCGGTTGTATAAGACAATGTGACCTATGATGCAGTTGAGATAATTATAACAATAACTATCCAGTGATATGATTTTTGGGGCATTGACTCATCTGAGCCGATCTCTCCATTATTTTTAAATTCAATTAATAATTATTTAAACCAACTTTCCTCTACTTTTTAATTCAATCGTAACTATAGTATAAGCGTCTAGCACTAAAATCAGTATTTTCAAGTGGACGATTTTGGATTGACTCATGAGTATTACTTGATGATTTCCTGTGCATGAGAGTGCACGAATCAAGTTGCATCACTCACTTTGACACATTCTTTGGAACGGGCCAACCTTTCACTATTAAGATCATGCTAGGATCCACTAATATTACATCTTCAGAAATAATATGTCCTAAACATGAATGCTCTTCAGCCAAAACTCACACTTGACGAGCTTATATTTCTCATTCCTTAAAAGCACGAAAACTATCCTTAAGTGTCTAGTGTGATCCTCTTCAATTTTGAAATACATCAATACTATAAACACCATAACAAATTCATCCAAATATGGAATGAAAACCCAATTCATCAAGTTCATGAAAATAGCATGTGCATTCATCACTTCGAGTGGTATCACTAAGAATTTATAATGTCCATACCGAGTTTGGAAAGCCATCTTCAAAGTATCTAACTCTTTCACATTTAATTGATGATATCCAAACTTGGAAAACACTCTAGCCCCACCAAGTTGGCCGAACAAATCATTAGTTCTCGGTAGTGGGTACTGATTCTTCATAATGACCCTGATTAATCCTCTAAATCATGCACAATCTCTTATCTCCATCTTTCTTCCCAGTCAAAAGTATTGATGCTCCCCAAGGTGAAGTATTCATTTTAATAAAGCCTCGATATTCCAACTTATCCAACTGACTTTTTACCTCAAGCTTTGTTGGACTCATCCAATACGACGTCTTATAGATAGGCACAGTTCCAAGAATGAGGTCAACAATGACTCCCGTATCCTCTCTGATGGAAATTCTGAGAAATTCTCAAAAACATCTATGAACTCTGATCCCACTAGAATTTCTGCTGGGATGGCATCCAAATGAGCTAGTTTCCCCTTTGTAGAATGAGCTTTAAACTCCACCGGCTCTACGAGACTACTGACTCCAATGAACTCAAGGTCCAGTTGCTCTGGTATTTTAAAACAATGCTCCTCTTCTGGCGGCAATAACTGTATGGAAGGTACTAAGCTAAAACATTCTCATTATCTCATCAAATCCATAAATATTGATAATTAGGAAATTGGCATGGAATTTCCTCTTACAAACTACTACCAAACACAATTTACAAATCTTATTAGCAAATGATACCCTCATGTCCTGTGCTTATATTCCATTTGATTGTTAGGTTCTCAAAGGATATGTTATGTCCTATCACAAATATAGATGACATAAAGCAATGCGACATTCCAGAATCAAATAAAATCGATGTTGGTGCATATAGACTAAAATCGTAACGAACACCATGTCATATGACCTCTCTCGTTACTCGACTGTCATATTATATTCTTGTCCATAACCATATTCCATTGTCTTATTTTTCTTAGCTTGCTCATATATTTTGCTTTGAAGTGGAAGTGATTGCTTGTTCTGGTTACTATTATAATTCTTTTGTGGTTACTACTATTATTGAGTTACCAGAGGGCGAGTGTTAATCCGGTACTCCTCGTAAATAATCCCCAATCTTGTGCTCACTTGATCCACATACTAAGCATAACTACACTCCTTGATGCTATGCCCTGACTTCTGACAATGTGGTAAATGACTTTCTATTATGAAAAGGTGACTTAATGATTCTCATAATTCCTAGATGAAGTTTCTCATGACTTGACTGGCTTCCCTCTAAGGTGCAGACGACTAAATCCTCTTTTTCTTGTTCACCACTTGCTCTATATCCCAAGCCGCATCAATAACCTCATGCAGATGGAAAACTTATTAAGAGCTGCTAGGATTCCAGATGCTGACAAAGTAAGTGTCGTCAAAATTCAATTGATGAATATAGCAAGGACTTGGTGACAATCAGAGGAGAACAGACTATCCCAACCAAACTCGTGAGATGCTTTCATGAGTTTCCTTGCAAGGTTCTTTCCTAGAGCAGCCAGGAGGGAAATGGAGCACCAATTCATTAACTTGAGGCAGGCCGGAATGACAGTAGAAAAGTATGCATCAGAATTTATTCGTCTGAGTCGATTTGCGCCATACATGATATCAGATGAGGCAGATCGTGCTCATCGCTTCCAACAGGGATTGAGAATAAATATCCAGATGTATTTAGTAACCTCCAGAATGGAGACCTATGCTGAAATTATTGATGTAGCTCGAGATACAGAGCAAGGGATAAATAAGGAAAGGAGGGTTCAGTCTTTTGTACCCAAGAGGTCGGCCAGTCAAATGTTGGGAGGAACTTCATCTAGGAATACCGAGAAGCGTCTGGTCATTTCTTCGCAATAGAAGGTTACTTGCACACATTGTTAGAAACCAGGACACACTATCAAGGAGTGTCGGTATGCTAACAACTTATGCCTAGCATGTGGATCAAGTGAACATAGGAGCAGGGATTGTCCACGAAGGAGAAATATGGGGCCAACGCCTCGCCTTTCAGTATCTCAACAACAACAGCAGTCACAAAAGGATCAGAACGACAATCAGAATAGGCGACCACTTCTACCTCAGAATAGAGCTTATGAGCATGCTAAGAAGAATAAGACAGTGGACATGGGACGTGAACAAGCATATAACCTAACCGCAGAGCAAGCAAAGAAGTCAGATGACGTGGTAGCAGGTATGATACTAGTCAATCATATACCCGTATCAGTTTTATTTGACTCAGGAGCATCACATTGCTTTATTTCTTCTAAATTTGTGACACTACATGCCATACCTTATGAGAACCTGAACATTAGATGGAAGATAAGTACGGGTAACGAGGGTATTGTTTCTACTCAAATGTGTAGATTGTGTCCTGTAGTAATTTGTAAAAGGAAATTTTATACTAATTTCCTAATTATCGATACTCACGGATTTGACATGATATTGGGAATGGATTGGTTAAATACCTTTCATGCAATTATTGACTGCCGGAGAAGAAGCATTGTCTTCAGGATACCGAATCACCCAGATTTCAAGTTCATTGGGAGCAGCAGCACCAAGGAACCTGTAGAATTTAGAGCTCGACCTACGGAGAGAGTAGTAGTCCAAATGGATGTCATACCAGCTGATATCCCAGTGGTGTCAGGTTTTTGGACATCTTCGAGGATTTCTCAGGATTACCACCAGACAGGCAGTGGAGTTCGCTATTGAGTTTCTTCCTAGCACTACACCAATCTCTCTATTACCATATCGAATGGGTCTAGCAGAGCTAAAAGAAGTGAAGATACAATTAGACGAGTTGGAAGCTAAAGGTTTCATTAGACCAAGTACTTCTACTTGGGATACACCAGTACTTTTGATTGAGAAGAAAGATGGAGGCAAAAAATTATGTATTAATTACAGGGGATTAAATAGGGTCACTATCAAAAATAGATACCCACTACCGAGAATTGATGACTTGTTCGATCAGCTTAGTGGTGCTGGAGTATTTTTCAAGTTAGACCTTAAGTCTGGGTATCACCAAGTAAAAGTGAAGGAGTCGGATATTCCTAAAACAGCATTCCGAACTCGATATGGGCATTTTGAATTCTTAGTGATGCTATTCGGAGTGACAAATGCACCTGCAATTTTTATGAACTTAATGAATCGAATTTTTCTTCCATATTTGGATAAATTCATTGTGGTGTTCATAGATGACATATTGGTGTATTCGAGGACCGAAGAGGATCACACTAAGCATTTAATGATAGTTTTTGAGACACTAAGGAGAAACTATATGGGAAGCTCAGCAAATGCGAATTTTGGCAGAATAGTGTTTCATTCTTGAGACGCATTGTTTCTCAAGATAGAATCTCAGTCGATCCTGACAAGGTCTCAACAGTGAAAGATTGGCCGATCTCCAAAAATGTTTCAGAGGTGAGGAGCTTTTTGGGATTAGCAGGTTATTATCGGAAGTTCGTCCAAGACTTTTCTAAGATTGCAGGACCTCTGACCAAGCTCCTGAGGAAAGGAGAGAGGTACGACTGGACAGTTGAATGTGATGCAGTTTTCAATGAGTTGAAAAAGAGGCTCACAACAGCACCAGTATTAGCCGTACCGGAAGGGACCGAAGGAATGGTTGTATATAGTGATGCGCCCGGCAGGGGGTTAGGTTGTGTGTTGATGCAACGAGGACGAGTAATAGCTTATGCTTCTAGACAATTGAGACCGCATGAAAAAAACTATTCCACACATGATTTGGATCTTGCAGCTGTGATTTTTGTATTAAAAATTTGGAGGTATTATTTGTTGGGTAGCAAAGTGGAGATTTATACAGACCATAAGAGTCTTAAGTATATCTTCACACAGAAAGAACTTAATATGAGACAGAGAAGGTGGCTCGAATTGATGGCAGATTATGACATCAATTTGCAATACCATTCTGGTAAGATCAATGTGGTATCTGATGCTTTGAGCAGAAAGCCTATGGTAATGGTTCTAACTCAGCAGAAGAAGTTACTTGAAGAAATCATACAGTTAGAATTAGAAATTATCTTCCTCGGCGCCGAGGCACGAATGTTGGCTTTATAACTCCAACCACCATTGGTAGAAAAGATTAAAGAATCTCAGAAAGATGATCCTATGTTGCAAAGATTCCGAAGACATGTAGAAGAAGAACAGAGGACAGATTTATGTATCCACGCAGATGGGTCTCTTCGATTAGGCAATAGGTTGTGCGCCTAAAGGAGAAATTCAGCAGGAAGTATTATCAGAGGCTCATAGTTCAGTTTATTCTATCCATCCCGGAGAAACAAAAATGTATCAAGACTTGAAGCAACATTTTTTGTGACATGGAATGAAACGTGAAATTGCCAAGTTTGTATCCAAGTGCTTAACTTGTCAGCAAGTTAAAGCAGAGCATCAAAAAATACCGGGACTTCTTCAACCTTTACCCATACCCGAGTGGAAATGGGAAAGAGTTACTATGGATTTTGTTACCGCATTACCACGCAGTCCCAAGTGTAATAATGCAATTTGGGTAATTGTGGACCGTCTCACTAAAGTAGCATTTCATACTATTTCGTGTAGAACAGTCTACTGAAATTTTGGCAGAAAAGTATATGCGTGAAGTGGTAAAATTACATGATGTGCCGGTTAGTATTGTATCAGTCGAGATGCCCATTTCACTTATCAGTTTTGGAAGAAACTGCAAATAGTCTGGGATCAAAACTAGAGTTCAGTACAGCATATCACCCAGAAACAGATGGCCAGTCAGAAAGAACTATCCAGACATTGGAGGATATGTTAAGGACTTGTATGCTTGACTTCAGAGGATCATGGGAGGATTTCCTACATCTGGTGGAATTCGCCTACAATAATAGCTACCAAGCAAGTATCAAGATGGCACCATTCGAGGCTCTGTATGGAAGAAAATGTAAATCACCGTTATATTGGGATGACATTGGAGAAAGAAAACTACTTGGGCCAGAATCAGATAGAAGATGAATTGCAGCATATATTTATTTCTGATAAATGGATGGATTGCACTCTGTCCAGAACAGATATAGGCAAGAAGATATGTATTTAAATTAATAAAAATTGATCTTATAAATTTAAATTATATATTATTCATATTTTTTAATAAATCTTTTTGAATGTTTAGATTGCAGAAATAATTACTACCAACAAATTTTGAGACAACACAAATATTGCGCTAAAAGTATTTACTCCACTGGTGAAAGTTTTGTGCAGAGTTGATAGGGATAAGGTCACTTCAATGGGCTTTTTATACGGTGATCTAGAGACTGCTAAAAAGGAAAATAAGAGATGCTTTGAAAAGTGAAGAGAAGAAATATCTTTCAATATGAAAGATTATTGATAAGAGATGGGAAGAAAAACTTAAGGATCTTCTACATAGAGCTGGATATATTTTGAACCCTTTGTATTACTATGTAAAGTAGCCTGAGATTGATGCTGATGGGTCATTTATGTCGGGCTTCATTGAGGTGATGCACAAAATTTAACCAGATAATCATGAGAGAATTGACAAGATTGCACAGTAGTTTCCAAAGTATCAATATCAAAATGGATCATTTGGAATGTGTTTTGCAAAGGCGGTCGTAAAGAGAATTATTAATTCAGGTATGCATTTCAATTTAAGAAATACAAAATTCAATATATTTTTAATTTAAGAAACTATTTTACTAATACATATTTCTAAATATTCATTGTTAGTTCAATGGTGGCAATTCTACGAGACAGATGCTCCCGAATTAAGAACCATGACAATGAGACTGGAGCACATTTGAGATGGTACTACGATTTGTCCTTTTCTAATATGATGTTACTTTTTTCTAAATAAATATGTTCTCAACGAATTTCATGTAATTATCTCTTATTTAGGTACATACGAAGAAAAGAAATAAGCTAAATTTTAAGAAATTGCATGACTTAATTTTTGTCAAGTTCAATATAAGGCTCAAAAACAAACTTTCAATTCCAAACAGAGATCCTCTAATTGCATATAATAAAGAGGAAAAAGTCACCGAATGGTTTAATGCCGCAGAAAAAAAAAATGGCGATCCATATTAGACAAATGATGACGTCTTCTTTGGAGAGCAATTAACTTTTCGATAGGTTTCGATTGCTATGAGTGTTAATCCAAAAAAAAGAAAGAGTGAAGAGTTAAAACATTCAAATTCAAGAGTAGCAGAACTTCTAAGGGAAAAACATCTTTATCTTCAAAGTTTAAGCAGCGGGCCACATCAGATGAAGATGATTAGAAAGAATATTACACATCATTATCAGATTCATCATCAGATGAGTAAAGCATGCCTTTAAATGAACCAGTACAGTCTAAATCTAGATAGAAAATGTATTGTAACTATTGATATTTAAAGTTTCTAGCATATTTTAGATAAACTCATTTAAAAGACAATGTTGTAAATTATATCACTTTTGTATTTAGAAACACCTTTTTTTTCTTGATAACTTATTTTCTTAGTTTTATGTTTATTGGGTACTTTTATTGATGTTTTTAATATGATGTTTTTATATGTTTTGATTTTCCTCTTTGTGTTTTAAAAGTTGAACTTGATTATTCACTTAGATTATGATTATATGTCGCTTTGCGCATATACGGACGTTCTAAACGATATTTGCAAATTCGTAAATAGAATGCAAATAAGCCAAGATAAGTATCATAAACTTATTTTATGTGTTTTAATATATTCTATATAGGCAATTATATGATTATTCTTTAATTGGTATGACACTGATATGACACTCTAGTATTTAGAGTCATATTGCGATATCCCACCGGTATCCGGTATGTAATTTGTTGACCGTTATATCACCGGTATCCGATATTTAGAACATTGTGTATATTTACTTTCCGATATTGACATCCGATGTTTGAAAAATATTCCTAATATTTTCTCGATAACGATAACTGCTATAAAATTTTACAATGCAATTATCTGTTATAACTGATATTTAAAACCTTAGTTGAATTTTTGAAATCAATAGGAACCTAAGGGGATGTCTTCTTTTGGTACTTCTAATGTGCAAGATATAAGAGGCAAGGATTCAGTTTAGGAATCGAGAAAGAAGACACCCAATAAGTCAAACAAAGTGGAATGCAATTTTTTCAAAAATAAATTCAGTGGAGAGATATCCGTAAAAAAAACATCTAGAACATGTTAGCGATAACGTCAAGAGATGTCCTCTAGTTCCCAATGAATCGAAAATAGCAAGTGAAGGGAAAGCAAGCAAGCTTCAAAATTTATTAAGTATAGTACATGTTGGTGAAGATGAAGAGACCACTTTCAAAGAATCATTCTCTCAAAAATCAGAAGCTCAAACGAGGAGAAAAGAATCGATATTCAATTTGCAACCCAAACCATGGAAGAAGAGGTGGAAGCAGGCAATACAAAACAAATTACCATGTAACCTGCCTCCAAGAAAATGAGAAGAGATGATACCATACACTATATTGCAAAATTGTTTTATAAACTAGAATTGTATTTAACATCACTTTTGTTTTCCATAGTTTAGATCAACTTTACGTTCTTCTATGTCATTTGAGTTGAGTAAAACCTTTCTTTAAAGGTAAGTGACGGACAAAAATAAGTCTCATTTCACAGAGTTCTTTTTTTACGTCCCACTAATGGTTTAGAGGAGAAAACAGAAGATTTGAGAAGGGGTCCAATCTCATTGATGGCCGGTCGTGGCAATAGGCTTCAAACAAAGTTGTGACAGTAATGGGTGCAGTTTTATGACCGCTGCTTGGTCATATCGAAAAGATACTGTCCAGCCAGGACGGTCGTCTTGCTATTCCAAGATGCTTGGTCAGATTGAAAAGATATTGCACAGCCGGATGGCCTTCTTACTATTCCAAGATGCTTCCCTCTAACAAACATGACGGAAACTACATTTATAGTTTGTGAAAAGGAAAATTAATGAAGTGGGTGTTAACAATATTGTGCAAATTGTTACCGACAATGCATTAAAGCAATTTGGTAACAACAAATACATAATGCATCAAAACAATTTGACAGCAACAATACATTGGTTTCACTATACATAATATACTTTGGATATGTTATACGACAAATACCGTAAAGTTAATGCTTACCGATATTAAAAAATAAAAAAAAATATCCGAAGTGCTAACATGATGGGAAGGACAATTCGTTTATTAATTCCAGGCCTAGTAATCTCTTGACCTAATGAGAAAAGCTACCGGTGGAGAGATTACTAGGCCTGGAATTACTAAGTTTGCTATGATGTTTTTACCTTTGTTATCCATGAGGAAAAAGAAGTTGCAACATATGTTCATTTCCGGTACACAGATGAATTACTCTCTTTCCATAACACAGATGAATTACTCTCTTTCCATAACGGATGTGGGCAAAAAGGTATAGCTTTATTGTTCATTAGTTCATTCATAAATTAGTTTGTTCATAGTTAAATTCTAACACATTCATATGTAACTTTTGAGTCCTATTTATATGGGTTACGGTAATAATTGCAGGTAATAAATTTGGGAAAATACGAATCTTGTTGCCCTGAAGGTGTTTAAGGTGTTGGTGAAAGTTCTACGAATAGTTAATGGGTACAAAGTGTCATCCATGGGTTTCCTCTATAGTAACTTAGAGATTGCCAAAAAAAGAAACTTGAAGCAGCTCTAGCTGATAAAAAAGAAGAAATATCACCTAATATGGAAGATTATTGACAAAAGATGGAATTGACAAAAGATAGGATATAAACTTAACGAGCCTTTTCATAGAGTGGATATTACTTGAACCCATATTTTTATTACACCAAAAAAGATGAGATTAACAAGGCCAGTAGATTTATGGAAGGCTTCGTTGAAGTCATGCACAAAGTTTATCTTAGATGATATGAAACTATTGAGAAAATTGACCACAATGTAACAATTTCAAAATGGATCATTTGGAATGAAACTTACAAAGAATGGAATTAGAAGAATTATCAATCTAGTTATACATTTCAATTTAAGAATGATCTAATTAAAGAAAGTTATTAAACATCTAAGTATTTCAAATTATTTAATGGTACCTCAATGATGGCAATTGTATGGGACCGACACTCCTCGATTAAGAAATATGGTTATGAGGTTCTTGAGCATGACAATTAGCTCTTCCTATTGTGAAAGGAACTAGAGCACATAAGATCGTAGTACAATTTCCTAACTAAATTTTGTTTACTTAAAATTACTTTCTTCTTTCTTCCTGTTTTTATATCTTACGTAGATTCATACGAAGAAGAGAAATAGGCTAAATTCTAAACAGCTACACAACTCAGACTTCATTAAGTTAACTGCAGCTCAACAACAAAATTGTTATTCCAAATAGAGATCCATGGGTTGCTACAATGAAAAGGAGAAGGCTACCAAATGAATTGTGAGCAGCATCAGTCTAATGATGATGAAGTATTTTTGGAAGAGTAATCAACTTTTACGGTAGTTTCAATTGTATGTGTATTAGTTTGAAGAAGGGGAAGAGAGAGAGTGAAGGCTTCCAAGAGCCTTAAAGTTTCTAAAGGGAAGGCATCTTCATCATCCAAATCAAAGAAGCTGGCAAATGATGAAAAAGAAGAGTTTGAGTTATCATCAGATTCATCATCGTATGATCAGAAGCAAAGTATTCCTTTAAATGATACCGATGCGTCCAAACTCAACTATAACATGAAGACGAAGAGATTGATTTTTAAATCTTCTAGTCATATTCCATTTCTACTCTCTGTAAGGTTAATGTTGAATTTGCTTTACTCCTTTAAGTTAAGGTTTTATTTTGTTTGAAAACAAATATTAGTTATTTGTAACTTTTAAAGTTTTTTTTGCTCATTTGCTTTACTTGCTTGGACTCATTTTTACTTCTTTGGATAGTCTTTTTTTTTTTTTGCGTGATAGATTGTATTATTTGATTCTATGTTCATTGTGTTATTTGAATGACTTTTTTTATGATGTTTCGATAAAAATTTATTTCATTAAAGATGTTTTTATATGTATTGATTTTATTTTTGTATTTTGAAGATTGAGCTTGATTAGCCAATATGTCTCTCACGTATTTGAGGAGTTTCTAAATAGTTAAGTCATTCGTAAACTCAATGCAAATTGACTGTATATCTTAAAATCCTAAATTTATTATAAATAATTTAATATGTTATATGTAAGCAAAGATATGTATATTCTTTAAACAGTACGACATCAATATGACATACATTATTTAATGTCATATTATGATATATTGCCCAATATCCAATATGTTGTATAAGATTTTACCGACCGAATTTCACAAACTAGCATCAACGTAACAGTTAAATATTATTTATCTGAAATAAACTCCTCAACTTCAGATGAAATATCTGGTTCACCTAATAAGCACATGATCCATAATGATGTTCTCCGAAATCATCTTCAACGTTACTATGATTGTAAAATATATAGTAACATTCCAAACACATTATGAAAAAGGTCAAGGGATGGACCTATTTGATGATAATTTCCTTGTGAGCTTTAAATGATAGAATTACATTCCATGCAAGGGCCACAACATTTGCAGCAAGAACCTGCCATTGTAAACACAGTCACCCACGTAAGATACTATTGGGGGGAAAACAAGCAAGAACAGGAGTGCATGTTTAAGCCAATAAAGTTATGTTTATCTACTGTGATAATTATTTCTTTCTGATAATCTTGGTTGTAACTGAAGTTATTGTGGCACTGATAAATCAATCATTCATTAGAAATTGGAAAGGTGGTGGATTATGATAGAATCACATGTTGGCTTGCACTTAAAAACTATGATCTCATTCATAAGATTCACATCTTGTGTCCTTCATGAATGTGACCACGTCCAGTTTATGTATACCGAAGAAATAGTCTAATACACATCACCATACCTGAAGTTTCTGCGGAACAAACAAGAAGTTGAGAAATTGAAATGGTATCCACAATTGCCAATTTGCTAGCACCGATGAAAACCACTCCTACAGGGACATACATATAAAACAAAGTTATATATGTCGTGCATAGTTATACAGTTATACATACTATTTTTCCCAATAAATGTGAAAAAAAAAAATTAATGCTCAAAATAAAGAATGTGTAAAATGCTGTAACAGGCTGAAAAGGTGGAAATTTTCACCTGCTGAAGCTTTGGAACTACTTGAGAAGGCCTTCCCTCAAGGGTGACGAGAGAACTTAAAAAAACCCCTATGAAGATAGGAGAGAAGACAAACTGCAGCACGATGGATGCGTGTCACTTAAATATCCCATTTTTTGCAGAAGGCACAGTTACAAAGTTTATTTGCATAGATTGTAACACTCGATACCTGATCAAGCAAAAGGCGCAAGAATGCACCTGGAGCTCCAGACATTGTGACAAGCTTACTCAAAGATAAATACCTGTAAGAGAATCTTAAGATTAGATCAAGATTGTAAGAAGCTCAACTAGAGATATCACTGGAGCGCAGTGTTATAAATGTTCCTTTGGTTCAGTTATACAGTAAATGTTAAAAGGGATCCATAAGACTATAACGATTTTTTACAAGATTATACAACTATCTAGAAAAATATCAAGAAAAAATCTAAAAGTTCGACCAGATAATAAACCAAGAGACTTGATATGTGCTTTACTAATACAATTTAAACATTATTAACAAATATATATATATATATATATATATATATATATATATATATATATATATATATATATATATATATATATATATATATATATATATATTAACACATAGATCAATGTATAATACAATTCTTTTACCACTAATATATCTCATTGGTAAAATATTGTTATTCAATGTTAAGGTCATAATCAGTAATATGTAGTCATAAGCTGCTGTACTTAATTCCTTGGGTATCATAGACCCATTTCTTTGAGTCACAACTTAGATTTGAATGAATCTAGTTTTACTTGACAAAACCGTTGACCATGTATATGTGATATGATGAATTAAGTCATTAATACAGTAATTAGGGTCTAATCTCTAATTAAGTGTCTTTGATGCAATGTAGGTCAAAGCACTCTACGTCTGAAGCTGCATGGAGTTGCGGTTAAATGATTAAGAATGGTATCAAGCCAAGAACTACATGTTGCATAATTAACAATTGGTATCAAGCAAACGACAGAATAAGGTGGTGACAGACTTATGCTGTAGCACTTTGGCTGCATTCATTGAGAGCTTGGTCAAAGAGTTACAAATGCAATATCAATAGGACTATGTGTAACATGGGAAAGTGATTGAATACGTTAAGTGTCTTGGCACCTTAGGGGCTTGCATGAGTATACTAATTATTTCATCTTCTTACTCCAAAGTTATCCTACATCTTGCATATCCAATCTGAATTCAAAGTTCTACTTTAAAGTTTCATTTCCTCACTTTTGCTACGATTTCCTAACTCAGAACAAAAAACTGAATTGTCAGCGGCACAAAGACCAACTTAGGAAAATTTAATGGGCCAGCACAGCCAGCAACTTGTGGAATCATTTTGAATATCGTGAACGGCAGTTGACAACTGCCCACATTGAGCCTCGAGCAACACGTGTCGACACATGGTATGACCGTTCATAAGTGCATATATCCATCATGTTTGACTGATGGAGAACGACCAGACCACCCATATTCAGGCTCTTGTTGGAGCCAGCAGCCAACCACTAGGGATAGGATCCCTCAGTTTGGGGTCAATGATCAACTGCTCAAAGAGAACGACCGACCACCTGAGGGACAACAAGCCCTTTTTTGCCTTTTCGACACTTAATTCTCTTTCTTCTCTCTCCATACAGATACTCTTGTATAAACTTTTCAGAGAACTTTTAAGATTAAAATTTTTGTTATAAGCATCACAAGAGGCCAACGAACTTCTGTTTTCAAATCATTATGAAGTGCAGTTGATCCAAGGCTTTCAACTTTCTCCATCTTGATACTCCTATCCTTTCAAGATCATCTTGTTGAAATTAACTATTTAAGTCAATTTATTCTTGATTCATTGTATTCATTGAGAATCTAAAGAGTCATTTAAGAAGACTAAGACTCACTAGAATGAATGTTTATTATGAATCTACAGGGTCATTTAGGAAGTCTGAAGTGTCATTAGAAAGAGAGGACGTATTTGCATTTAATTAGATAGATGAAGGGTTATTTATACTACTATATATAGGATTGTTTGTAGTGTGTTTGAGGTATGCTAAGAAGTTCAATAAAAAGAATATATTTCCTTCTCTTCATACTTTTCTACCTATATACAATCTATCTTTGCCCATTCTCATCATATTGGTATCAGAGCTAGAAGAAAATGAATGCTAGCAGAACGATCTCCTACATCGCTTCTCGCCTTGCCAAAGAGAATTATGAAAATTGGTGCATCCAAATGAAAGTGTTGTTGGGCATGATTGATTGTTGAGATATTGTAGTGAAAAGTTATGAGAAGCCAGAGAATGAAGAAGCCATGACAGCAGCACCAAAAAGATTCGCTTAGAGAATCTAGAAAGAAAGATAACAAAGTCCTCTACCTTATCTATCAAGGAGTCGAAGAATCGGCATTCGAGAAGATCTATGACGTAACGACTTCGAAGCAGGCATGGGAGATACTTCAAAATTACTATAAAGGAGTGGAGAAGGTGAAAAAAATTCGGCTCCAAATACTTCGAAAGGAGCTTGTAGATTTAGATACGAAGGAAAGTGATTTAGTTTCAGACTACATCACTCAAGTCTTGACCGTGGTGAATCAACTTAGAAGAAACAACGAGAAGATTGAAGATGTTCGTATTGTGAAGAAAGTACTTCAATCACTTTCTTCGAAATTTGATTATATTGTATGTGCCATCCAGGAGTCTAAAGACTTAGAAAATATGACAATTGATGAACTCTCAGGATTATTGATTGCCCACGAGAAAAGATTCAACAAGAGGCATGAATCAGTTAAGACAATTCTCCAAAATAAACTTTTTTTAAAAGATGGCCAAGAAGACTCAAAAGAAGACTATAATGCTCGTGGACGTGGAAGATCTCAAGGACGACGTCGAGGACGAGGCTTATATGGAAGAGGAGACCACAACAATCCTGGAGAGAAGGATAACAAAAATAAGAAGTTGACAAGAGGCCGTGGACGAGGAAGATTCAATGGCAGTTGATGGAAATCACAAGTTCAATGCTTCAACTATAAAAAGTATAGTCACTTTACTTCTGATTGTTTAGCAAATACTCGAAATCAAGTTGAGAAGTTGAATTATGCTAAAAAAGGAGATGAAGATAATATTCTCTTATTGGCACACAAAGATGATGATAACAAAGATGTTATATGGTACCTCGACAATGGCGTCAGCAACCATATGTGTGGTAAGCAAAGTTTGTTCATAGACATGGACGAAACTACAAATGGCAAGGTGACATTTGGTAATTTCTCTAAAACTCCGGAGAAGGGGAGAGGTAAAAGTTCTCATTAATCTTAAAAGTGGTGAAAATAAATTTATTTCTGATGTGTATTATGTGTCTAATATGAAAAGTAATATATTGAGTATAGGCCAACACTTAGAAAAGGACTATGATATTCATTTGAAAAATAGTAGTTTTTTTCTTAGAGATCAAAAGAATAGACTAATTTTTAAAGTTCAAATGTCAAAGAACCGGATGCTCAAGTTAAATCTTCAATAGGGAGATATAAAATGTTTAAAGGCTCCCATTGATGATTCATCTTGGCTGTGGCACTTAAGGTTCAAGTATCTCAACTTTGAAAGTCTCAAATCATTAGCAAAGGAGAATAATAGTAAAAGCATTGCAGCTCATTGATCATCTAGAACAATCATGTGAAGGGTGTCTTGTTGGAAAGCATTACCAAGCCACATTTCCCAAAGAAGCTTCATTTCATGCAACAAAGCCCCTACACCTTTTCACACAGATATTTGCGGACCTATTACTCCTACTTCATTTAGTGAGAGTAAGTATTTTCTTACTTTTACTGATGATTTCTCTCGCAAAACCTAGGTGTATTTTTTAAAGAACAAATCGAAAGTATTTGCAAAGTTTAAAATATTCAAAGTTAATATTGAAAAAGAAAGTGGATATTATCTCAAAACTATCAAGTGAGATCGACGTGGAAAGTTCACTTCAAAGGAGTTCGAAGCCTACTGCGAAAAGCATGGCATTCAACATTTTTTTGCAGCCCCTTATTCACCACAACAAAATAGGGTTGCCAAGAGAAAGAATCGAACTATTCTAAATATGGTCAGAGGCATGTTGAATAGAAAGAAAGTACCAAAGATTTTTTGGGCTAAAACAGGTGCTTGTGCCACTTATATTCTTAACCGAAGTCCAACTCAAATCCTCCATAATATCACTCTTCAAGAAGCTTAGACTGAATACAAGCCTAATGTGAATCACTTCAAGGTGTACGGCAATATTGCCTATGCTCATGTTCCAGAACAGAAGAGAGACAAACTCGATGATAGGAGTACCCCATATGTATTTATCGGCAATGATTCAAAAACCAAAGGTTACAAGCTATATGAACCATGCAACAAGAAGCTTATTGTGAGCAGAGATGTACAATTCGACGAGAATAAATCGTAGAACTGGAGGAAAGGAGAAATTAGCAGCAATTCAATCATGCTTGTTAATGAAGACATGGATAATATAGACGATATTCCAACACATGGTCCATCATCACCGCCCTCATTAATGTCAACAACTTCTTACACATTATCCTCACCATCCTCATTATCATCAAGTTCAAAAGTCAAATAGTTTAGAACCTTGACCGAACTATATGAGGCAACTGAAAAGTCAAAATAATTTGACTCTATTTTGCTTATTTGCTAGTTGTGAGCCTATAGACTTCGAAGTGGCTATTCAAGATCAAAGATGGAGAGCAGTTACGAATGAAGAAATCAAGGCGATTGAAAAGAATGATACATGAGAACTTACATCACTTCCACAGGGCAAGAAGGCAATTGGAATAAAGTGGGTCTTTAAAGAAAAGAAGAATACAAAGATAGAAGAGGTACAAGGCCACATTGGTCGCTAAAGGGTACAATCAAAAGGCCATAATTGATTATGATGAGGTATTTTCTCCTGTTGCTCGCCTTGAAACTACTAGATTGATTATATCTTTAGTTGCACAAAACAAATGGCCAATTTATCAACTAGACGTAAAGTCGGCATCTCTCAATGGAGTTCTTAAATAAGAGGTGTATATTGCAACTTCTTAGCTACATCAAGAAAGGAGAAGAATCAAAGGTATTGAAGCTAGCTGAAAAAGGCACTGTATGGCCTAAAGCAAGCACCAAGGACTTAAAATAGTAGAATTGATAAATACTTCCAGACTAAAAAATTCAGCCAATGTCCTTACGAACATGCCTTATACAATAAGACAAATGAAGATGGAGATTTCCTTATTATATGCTTATATGTGGATGACATAATATTTATAGGTAACAATCTATGCATATTCGAAGAGTTTAAGAACTCCATGATTAAAGAATTTGAGATGACAGACACAGGGCTAATGTCTTACTATTTTAGTATTGAGTTGAGACAAGGTAAAGATGGTATTTTTATCTCTCAGGAAGGTTATGCAAGAACCATTCTAAAGAAGTTTAATATGAAGGATTGCAATTCTGTATACACATCTATTGATTGTGGAGTTAAATTGTCTAAACATGATTATGGAAGTAAGGGTGATGCAACATATTTCAAAAATTTGGTTGAGAGTCTTCACTACTTGTACAAGACTAGATATTTTATATGGTGTTGGACTCATTAGCAGATTCATGGAAGACCCGAGATCTTCACATTTATTAGCAGCAGAGAGGATTCTTCGCTACATCAAAGGTACAACAAAATTTGGCTAGTTTTATTCTAGTGCTTATAATTTCAAATTTGTTGCATACACTAATAGCGACTGGACTGGAGACGTTGATGATCGGAAGAGTACAACCGAATACACATTTTTTATGGGCAACACTGCGAAGAAGCACCCCATTGTTACTCTTTCTACTTGTGAAGCTGAATATATAGCTGCATCTTCAGGAGTTTGTCATGCACTTTGGCTAAGAAATTTACTCAATGATCTTTATTTTACTCAAGACAAGCCCACAATGATATATGTTGATAACAAGTCGACAATTGCACTTTCAAAAAATCCAGTATATCGTGAACAAAGCAAGGACATCAATACTTGCTATCATTTTATTTGGGAACAACGAAGAATAAAGAAGTGGAGCTTGTACACGTGAAGTCGCAAGATCAAGTCGCCCACATATTTGTAAAGCCACTGAAGTCTGAAGTATTCTCTCTATTAAGGAGTAGATTTGGAATGATGAATCTAGATTAAGGATGTTGAAATTAATTATTTAAGTCAATTTATTCTTCATTCATTGTATTCTTTAAGAATCTAAAGAGTCATTTAAGAATACTAAGAATCACTAGAATGAATTGTTCATTGTAAATCTAAAGGGTCATTCAGGAAGTCTAAGTGATTGAAAAAGAAGATGTATTCGCATTTAATTAGAGAGATTGAAGGTGTCATTTGTGCCCCTACATATATGGGTTGTTTGTAGTGTTTGAGGTGTACCAAGAAGTTCAATAAAAAAAACATATTTCCTTCTCTTCATACTTCTCCACCTATATGCAATCTATCCTTGCCCCATTGTCATCACACCTAAGGGTCATCATGATGTGCCAAGCGAGTGTCTCTACTCTTCCTCTTCCCTACTTAGAGCTTGCAATGCCTAAATCTTGATAAAGAAAGCATTCTAAATTGAATTTTTTAATTATTAGAAAATTCCAATCTTAGGATTATTTGCAAGTCCTCTGAGCTCCGGAGAAGTGGAGTATGCAAACGAAATCTTCTCTGCGGTTAGGGGTTGAAGAAACTCATTGTGAGGTCTATGCTTGGAGTCCATTAAATTAAGCAACTAGCATGTGGTTGAAATCCAAGAGGGAAATCTTGGTACAGGATGTACTCCATGTGTCGGAGAAACCTCTACATCACCACACCGACTCGATCTTCTTCTCCCTCCTCTTTACATTTAAATAGTTTACATTTAATTGCTTGATTTGGTTAATTCCCCTTCGTTATGATCAGGTATGAAAGCAATAGTTCCACATCAAATAAATATGGACTAACATAAAAATTTGGGCCTCTACCAACCAACTTAACCTTTTGAGTCAGAAAAGATCACAATTTATATTGAGAGTCTACCTTCAATCTCCCCTTTCAGACTTGTTTTTGTCATACAAATGGTATCAAAGCTTGGCTAGGGCTCGAGCGGGATTCCAGCCCAGTGTGAGGTTCGGCGAGTGTGCACCGTTTGTTCTCTATGCAGTTAAATAGACCATGTGGTTTTGGACTCTATTGTTGTCCCCATTTTTGATAGTTCTGTAAGCCTATAGACATGTCATCCATAAGGAGGAGATTTGCTAGGATCATTGGTGATCGAAATAGTCCAAAACTAAATAATTGAGAAGAAAATGATGGATTTATACAGAAAGTTGAACCTCTATCTTAAATCTCAACCTATATTGAGACCTCTCCTTCAGTCTCCCCTTTGGCCCCGTGCCTGACTTTCACCTCTCAACTCACAAGTCGATAGCTTTCTTTTTACTGGTAGGCAACCCTAATCAACTCCACCTACCTCAGGATTAATTTAATAGTTTACAGAAATATCTAAAGTACTTTGCATTAACTTCAGAAGAAATGCCATTGTTAGAATATAAAAATACAACCCTCAATCATAACCATAACTTCAGAGATTGGTATAGTGGAAAAGACTTTAACATGGTGTTAGAGCAGTCCATGTTCAAATTCAACCAAACAACACTTAATTGCGAATTTTTAAAAATTAAATACCATTGCATAACATGTAGGTTGACATGTAAGAACATAAAAATATAACCCTTAATCCCTCACTATAACTTTAGAGTTTCGGTGTACTTAAAAGGGAGTTCAATCATCATAATATAAAAATATAACTCTGTCCCTCACTGTAAATTAGAGTTTCGGTGTAGTGAAAAGGGTATTTAATCACCAATATTTCACGCAAATTTCTGTTTCTTTAAGAAAGAGTTAACATCGGCATATGTTTACAATAGGTCACCCTAGAGGACATTTATTCCCCTCAAACTATCAGATCATCTATCCATGTTTTAAAGATGGACAAGTTATTCTCGCTGGGATGGGCAAAGACGAACAGCATTTTTCCTACCTATTTTGGTCCAAACTAGAAAAGCAACTTTATTATTCCTGCCTGCCTGTCCAGTTTAATAATCCTCGCCCACTAACCTGCAGTCAGAGAAAAGCCCATAGACCATAACTATTTTGTAGCTTTAGTAATCTGTCTTGAAGGTCAATGATCATATAATAATATTTATACGTCAAGCAACACTGACATTTTGAATTCTCTGTGCAGTGACAAAAGCAAAACACTCTTCATCAGATGATAGAAAAACAGGATCACCATAGCATCCACAGTTCTGTTTGCAGCAATCAGATGCCGTAGGAGGCAGCACCTCATTACCTGTGATGTTACGTTTTTCCTCTTGGCTGCATGTGTCCACACTTTCACAGCTTTCTTCAGAAACAAAAAATTGCCTAGTGTTTTCTTAATCATCCCTCTTAATTCTAGTTTCAGCTAATTTGTATATTTTATATCTATTGGAATAGGAGGAACTTCAACCAGCTTTACTCCACCTTGATTCCATTATTGAGACTAAGAAGGACCAGAAGCAGTATCAGTTCAAACCGACTTGAAAGAGAAAAAAGTGGTGATCAATTATCCAGTCAAATGCTAAAAAGCTTTGTCAAGACAAGCCACGGCAACATGGCTACAGTCATAGAATATTCAAATACTAATAATAAAAGAAAAAAGAACTGCATAGAAAGGATAAAGCTAGATATTATTACCAAAAATGCAATGTTGGACCCACCAACACAAGTCCCAAGAAGGTAAAAACAAATGTTCGTTTTAGGTCCAGTTTCGTCACTTGATCAATCACAAACTGGACATATGAAACAGTGAAGTACGAGTCATGCATAGTACAAGTCAAACAAATCAATAGTCAAACAAATCAATATAAAGAAGTCAAAATACGTAATTCCATAGATTAAATCAAAACAGGTGGAGTAGAAACACAAATATTTGTTCCTTACCAGTATCCAATATTCAGTATCCAGTATCAACCATAGTGGTTGATGTCGCACCTCATCTTCTCTTCTACTTACAATTGTTTTATATAATAGATGCATCTTCCATTATTGAATACCTTGTCTTATGTTCTGCCATTCAGATCAATGTGATGCCTATACCAAATCACGTTATCTTACAATTCCAAAGAAGAGTTTTGCTTGGCCTAAAGGAGTTTTAAAGGGTTGCCCTCTGGCTGTAGGAACTTAAATTGCACAATCCAAAAAAGTCTGTTCAGTTAACACAGTCATCGAAACTTTCCACATTGCCCCTCTTTATTATAGTCTCTTTCACCAAAACAGAAATGCAAACTCATTATAGGCAACATCAGGTTGCCAATAGTTAAGAAAATCTAGCCAATTACTTTTAAGCTTTACGGGCTTCGAGTTATGTCCACAGTCAACTCCAATTTGATGTGAAAAATGATGTATCATTATGGTTTTGGTGGCTATGGTGATTGTAGATTAATTCCATTAAATTTCAAATTTTGCATATACATGATTGGCTAGTTTAATACAATACCTATCCTTTTACATGACTCCATATGAGAAAAACAGAAGCCACAATACAGTTGTCTCAAGTTTTTGGTTCCGCTACATGGATCTTTTAATTAATTTATATCTTATAAAAGCCAATGTTTTAAAACCCTGAAAACTTGGACAAATACTCATCCGAGTATTGGGATCAGAGTGAAAACTAGTATGAATTGAAGAAATCACCCCAAAATTCGGACAAAACAAGTACTTGGCCAAGTACCGAGTACTCGTCGAGTTCAAGAAATTGGATATCGAATTAAAAAATGGATATCAAGTTTGTGTTGGGTTTTAAACCAAAACATAAACCCAACTTCCCACCCCTCTATAAGAGAGTCAGGTTAGGATTTTTTTTCTCATGCTCAACCATAATCTCCGATCTCTCATTGCTCGTCTCCGTTCAGCCCTAATCTCCAATCTCTCATTGCTCGTCTCTGCTCAACTCTAATATCTGATTTCCCTCTATCAGCGACCTTCTCCATCGGCGGTGAGTCAGCGACCTCCGATTTCCCTCTAGGCCTCTCTCAACCTCAACAACGATCCAAATCAGCTCTCTCTCTCTCTCTCTCTCTCACTCTCTCAAATACGATGAGGAGTTGACCATTTAGGTCACGGTGCTATGTAAGTTGGATTAAAAATTTTCTTCAATTATACTTCAATTTTAGTTCTTATATACGTTCAATTTTAGTGTGCAAAAAATAAGAGGGAACATGAAACATTTTTTCTTTTTTCTAAGTAAAGGCCGTAGCCTGTATCTGAACCTAGGAATCCCATAATTCAACCCAACTTTTCCACCTGAGCAAGCTACCGCAAGTATTGCAACATAAATATCCATCAGCAGAGAAAACAGAAAATATATTATCAATTGGAATTGACTGCTCAAGATACAGAACAAATGAACACAAGTGAATCATTCAGCATAAAGCAGCCAAATGCCAAGTGTTAGAATAGTATTCTAAAGATTTTGGACAGATTTTATAAACTTACTGACCATCTTTGCCAGAATGATTCTAGACATCTACTTGAAATAAAGAGACCAAATATATAAGTATTGTGAATTCAAAAGTCAAATTCAAAACAAGATTTGACCAGTTTTACATGCTCCCAGTGAAATACCATAATTTTTAATTCTTAATACGCATTGTTCTAAACAACACTGAAATGCTTGCATTGCAGAACTACAAGTTTTTTGACATCTTCTACAGCCTAATAAAAGAAATTTCATCAAAAAGCTAAGGAATTTATGGGTGAAAAATGTACCTGGCAAATTAAGTCCCCTACGAGGGTGAGAAATGCAGAGGTTATAGCTTTTGTTGCAACTGGATACTTGTCAAGAGCCATCAGATACCTGAAATACTTGCAGAACATCAATTATGAGTGCACAAAATTCTTAAAATGTGAAGGGAGTGAACAAAACACCCATCCCAACCCCCCAACCGCAAAAAAAAAGTCCAAAAAGGAAAAACCCAACCCCCAGGAACACACAAACACACCCATCTGCCTCCACAACCAGAAACAGTGATTAAATAAATAAATTGAAGTGTACATAGAATATGAAATTATGAATTGATAGAATCTTGAAAAATGAAATGGACTTGGCTAAGTTGATTATATCAACTGGATGATGTTTTCTTAAGCACAGAATATCATTGTCTGAGCTGATGACTGTAATAAGAAACATAGCCCAATAACCAATTTAATGAGTGACATTCTTAGGAAGAGAGTATTTGCTACATAGAAGAAACAAAAAAAAAAAAAAAAACTGATTCACCAGAAATGTTAATATAGGATCTGATAGTCAATATTATCAATCATCTGTAACCATTCACTTTAAAAGATGAAAATGTGTTCCTATGTTTTTACTTGTGAACAAAATGGCAGACATTTTACTGAGGCCTTGGGATGGGATCATTTCTTACGTTCATTAAGCAAAGTTTAGGATGCTTCTTATATGTGCACCAAATTGAGGAGTGCAGTCGAAGCACTGTTCTAAAACACGGCCTATGCGACCGCATAATTGAATGCGGGCGGAAAACACAGATGAAGTGGAGAAATTGCTCTCTCCATGCGGGCAGGTGATTATGCGTCCGCATAATCCGATTATGCGGCGCATAATCTGCATAATCAGATTATGCATTTAATGTGATAGCGGGTTATTATTCGATTAAAAAACCCTACCCGACCCGAACCCGCTTTCTTAACCCATTAAAACCCCTCTTCTCTCATCGTTCGGATCCCATTTTGCGAGTGAGAGAAAAGAGTTCGCCCTCAAATTATCCTAATTCACGAGTAAACCCTAATTCCTTTCTCCTCTCTGCCGATCGGACGTTCCTCTTCTCAAATCGAAGCTCCTTTCTTCATCTCCGATCAATTATCCTCTTTCTTCGTTTCCGGCCCGAAAAGATAACACAAAACAACCTCCCGAGGAGACCGATTCTCCTCTTTCTTTACCAAATCCTAAATTCTCTTGTGAGGTGCAGATTCGAGAGGCTAAATCCTCTCGCCGTTGAGTCCTATTGGAGGCCCGAGGCCCCACCAGCCAACCGCTCCGTTCTGGTGAATTCTCTGGCTGGCCGGCAGTACGAGCTTGCCAGTAAGTTTATTTATTTATTTATTTATTTTAGTCTCAAACTGGTCTGGGTTTGGGTCTGCAAAGATAAAATAGAAGAATTGTTGGTAAAATTTTGTCGAAAAAAATAGTTGAAAAATTGTTGGGCAGTAAGAGCTTCGCAGAAATGAAAATTTGTTGAAAAAAATAGTCTGGGTCTGAGTCTGCGAAGATAAAAAATTGTTGGGAGTAGGAGCTTCACTAGATTATTAATTTTTTATTTTTTTGGTTTTGAATTTGCTGTTGCTGTCCTAATTATGCATTTTCTTTTTGGTTGCTGTTGCTCCTATTTGTTATAAAGTCATTTGATAGCATATTATATATTTTTGTGAGTAAGAATTAATGCTTGGGTTGCTGCTGCTCATATTTCTTTTTTACTATTGCAGCTCCTATCTGTTATAAAGTTATTTGATAGCATATTATATATTTTTGTGAGTAAGAATTAATGCTTGTGATGCAGCTGCTCCTATTTGTTATAAAATTATTTTGCCAGCATATTATATATTTTTGTGAGTAAGAATTAATACTTGTACTCCTATTTTGCTTGTGCTGCAGCTAATGTACCGTTAGATTGTTAAAGTACACATTATAATTTTAATCAAATATTTAACATGTTTTCTACACATGCAAACAACAAATATGTAACATTATAGTTTTAATCAAATATGCAGCATGTGTTAAGGTTGTCGCCATGTGACCTGGAGGTCATGGGTTCGAGTCGTGAAAATAGCCTCTTGCAGGAAAAAAACAAGATAAACCTGCATACAAAAGACTTAAGTGATCCGACCATTCCCCGGACTCCGCGCATAGCGGGAGTTTTGTAGCACCGGTCTGTCCTTTTATGCATGTGTTAACTTAATATGTTAATGTAGTGCAACTGTGTTAGATTTGTTAATGTAGTGCAACTGTGTTAGATTGTTAAAGTACACTTACTTAGGGAATTATTTTTTTGAGTGAGAATTAATTGTTTTCCTCAATTGTGATGTAGGAATTTCTTTAGGGCAGTTACTTGTATTTATATGTCATCATCAATAGCCTCTAATTCAAGTAGTTGTTGATGGCCAAATCCATCGAGTGAGAAAGATAGTCAGATTCCATTGAAATCACCCGGATCGAATGATATTAGGTAGAATTACGGAAAGCTAATTAAGAAAGGATTCTACAATGATATCAAATGTATAAAGTGTAACAAGATTGTAAAAAGAGGAATAAACAGATTGAAACAACATATTACAGGAGTTGGAGGAGAAGTGTCAACATGTGTGCTTGCCACTGAAGGTACATATGCAAAGAGAATTTAGAGGGAATAAAGAAGAGAAAATTTGACAAGCGAAAAACTGATTATGAGTTTCGGAAAGAAGTGCATATATCAGTAGAAAGAGAGACAGCAGAATCTGAACTTGCAGGCGAGCATAGGCCTCGTGTTAGTGGTCCGCTGAACAGGCTGGTGGATGAAGGTAAATGGAAATAAACAATTATCAATGAAGAAGAGAGAAGAAAGTGTAAAGAGCTGGCGCATGATTATGAAACCATATGGGCATATGCCAAAGGCATTCTTTTTAACACTTTTGACTGTGAGAAGTTCGATTTGTTTTGTGAGGCTGTCGGCAAGTATGGTCCAGGGTATAAGGGGCCCAGCTAATATCAATTAAGAGTGTCTCTCTTAAATAAGGCATACAAGAAAATTGAAGACAACTTGGAGAAGATAAAGAAAGCATGAAATGAATATGGTTGCAGTATTTTGACTGACGGGTGGACCGACAGAAAACATAAAAGTATCATGAATTTATGTGTCCATTGTAAGGAAGGCACAAGTTTTATTAAATCTATTGAGAACTCAGCCAATGCACACACTGGTAAATATATACTAACTTGGGTGGATAATTGCATTAAGAAAGTTGGTGAGAAACGTGTGCTGCAAGTGGTTACTGATAACCATCCATCCAACATGGCAGTAAAAAATATTGAAGGAAAATATGCCAAATATATTTTAGACTAGTTGTGCAGCCCACACTATAGATCTCATGTTGGAGGGTATCGGCAAGATACCAAAATACAAAACGGTGATTGAGAAGATAAAATCAATGACAATATTCCTCTATACGCATCACAGTACTCTAGTTTTGATGCGCTCATTTACAAATAAAAGGGAGCTTGTTCGTTCAGGAATTATTAGATTTATCACGACCTTCCTGATCTTGAGCTACCTTATGAACAAGAAATCACAGTTGGTTGCTGTAATTTCTTCAGAGAAGTGGGATAACATATAGTCCAAGTCAGAGAAGGGCAAGTCAACTAAAACCACAATATATTCTGACTTATTTTGAAATGATATGAAAGAGCTCCTAAAGATATATACTTCTTTGTTTAAACTGCTTATGATTGTTGATACTGATCGTAAACATTCAATAGGTTTTGTACAATGTTTAAAATAACGATAACGTTAACGTAACGTTTTTTTTTTGTTAGGTTATGTAGCAAATAACGTAACGCTTAACGTAGGTTACGCAATTTTATATTATTTAATTAAAATAAATATTAAACTGCATTTAATAATTTTCACAAATAAGTAAATAAATCTTAAAAATCATATAAAATACTGTAAAATCAATATAAAGGCATAGAAAATTATAAAATTTCACAGCAAACATCACAACAATTTTTTAAGTTATACAAAGCACAATATTGTTTTTCCTCCATCTAATCTATAATAACAAGATCATCCTCCTCCAGAATATAGTTTGCATCTTCCGGATCGATATCATCCCCCATCTCATCAAAAGTATCATCAGTTGATTTTCCTTTATCTGAAGAAGATGCTACACAAGAAATATACAAATTAAGATATTATTAGATACTCAAATCACGATAGTATTCATTTAAGAATATTAAATTGTTAAAATTGGATAACTTACAAGTATCGACCCTTCGTTTCTTTGCTGGGATTTCAGTTTCATCTTGCTTATCTCCCTTATCTACAATGGATGAAAGAACATTTTGATTGCTATTAATTGCAGTGATTTCTAAGAAATCATTCATTCTTGAAACTGAATCATCATCAGTAGGCTCATCTAGCAATCCAATATCTTCTGGGAGACAAGGCTGTTCACTCTCAACTAGCCATTCATCATCTGGTATCGCCTCATCAATCAAAATTGGATCCAAATTCATTCTCTTCCTTCGAATATTTCTCTCTAAGCTTAATATTGTACATGACGTACACGAGAGAATGTAGGCGTTCTTGCTCCAAGCGACATCTTTTTTTTGAATGCACTTTAAACGAAGTTGTAAATTGTTATATGAGCATGATGATAAATAAAGTACTTGAAAATAATATATTAAGTTTTTAAAATTCATACTTGTTCAAAAGTGCTCCAATTGCGTTCACATCCAGAAGCACTAGTCGTAAGTGAGAGGATTCGAATTGCAAATTTTTGGAGTGTGGGAACATCCTCTCCAAATCTTTCCCACCAGGCAGCTAAAATAGATAAATAATTTTGGTGTTAAAAATGCAAAAAAAAACTTAATGATATATCTAGCAATAGAACCCTAGAAATGGAAACAATAAATTAAGATATACCAGGACTTCGAGCATTCATAGTCATTTGAGCTAGTGGGGATCCAAATTCTCCAAGCTTCTGTTTATACTGATCCAGCTCCACATCAGCTTGTGCATACTCATTGAGATCGGGGATCATTCGTTGCATGCATTCACGAAGGCCTCTTCTAACCTCAGTAACATTAGAAAATCTATCACTGTAGAAGTATTTAGGATTTAGAAAGTAAGCTGCTGCGTGGAGGGACCTATGCAACATGCCTGTCCACCTCTTATCAATCAAATTCCAGTATGGCATGTATTTCCTCTTACTGCCCCCATAGACATCGGCAATTTTCTCTTTACAACTGTCAAGCATCTCATATAAAAAAAGCATGGAAGGCCTCACATCTGAATCAACCTCTCGCAGCACGTAGACCAGTGGCAGTGTGGTACTAAAGCAAAAGAGAACTCGGCCCCATAAGCTTCTGCTAGATAGCACTGCCTTCTTTGCCTTCACTGCATTCGGTTTTTTCGCCCAAGCACTCTTGGTGAAATCATCAGAAGCAAACAACTTTCTCAATGGCTGCCTTAATTTATAGAGCCTTTGTAAAGTCAAGAATGACGTAGCAAATCGAGTGATTGCCGGTCTTAGCAGTTCCTTTCCCTTCGTGTATGTCCGCATCAAACTCAAAACCCAGCCATGATTATATATAAATTGGATGATCCCCTTTGCTGTTTCAAGAGTTTCCTTATAGATCTTCATCTTGCCTATATCCTCCAGCATCAGATCAATACAATGTGCTGCACAAGAAGTCCAGTAAAGACGTTTCCGTGAATCCATAAGTTTTGTTCCCGCATTGACATACGAAGCGTGATTGTCTGTAATCACTTGGACAACATTATTCTCTCCAATTTCCTCAACTATCTTATCAAGACAGTCCCATAAGTAATCTCCTGTCTTGAACTGAGCAGATGCATCAATGGACTTGTAAAAAAAAGTCCCCTTCTGGTGAATTCACAAGAAAATTTATTAAACTTCTGCTCTTCCTGTCAGTCCACCCATCTGACATCACTGTACAACCGTATTTCTCCCAAGCCGCCATGTGCTTCTCCTTAATCTTGTTAATATCTTCAACCTCAGCCTTAAGAACCCGTGTCCTTATCTCGTACGAAGATGGTTGCTTCAAGCCAAATCCAAAGTTTCCAACTGCTTCGATCATCTCCTTCCAATATGGACTATTCAATAGGTTGAATGACAGCCCATTTGCGTAGATACATCTGCCTAGTTTTCTGACACAATCCTCTCTAGCCTCCTTCTTTAAGACTGTATCTAATATGGATTGACGGGCCTCAAGATTAATAAATTTATTCATCGCACCTAAAGTTCGAGGTTGAGTGTTGCTACCAGCGGCGCTTTCAAGCTCTTGGCTCACTAATTCAGCATCAGGTTCCACCATTCTCCCAATTTCACGGGTTAGAGATGCATTTTTCTTCTTTTCTATTTCTGTTGACTTCAAAACATCTTTACATAGTTTCTTTATATCTTGCGGGACTCGTTCACACATTTTTACTCCATGTCTAGTACCGGCCAAATGGTGTTTAAGCCGAGTGATTCCCGCAGTTATGGGGTGACTGTAAAATTTACAGTAAAAATAATTTGGAGGTTCTCCTTCCTTGTGAATCCCCCATTCTCTGACCGGATCCATATTTTTAGACATGATTCTTCTTGTGAATTATCAAATTTCAATCTACAAAATAATACAATTTTTCAAGAATTACTTTGATACAAATAATTCAACAATTGCTTGTAATTACTTGTATACAAGTGATTAAATTTATTCAAATTCCAACAATTTCTTCTAATTCATGTCATTCAACAATCACGCAAAAAATTTCATCCATAAATTTGATTCAAGTCATTCAACAATGTCACAATTTAATTCAAGTCATTAATCAATCACAAAGAAATTTTCATCTATGAAATTATTTCAGGTCAATCAACAATTTCACAAAATAATTCAAGTTAATTCAGTTTTAACAATTTAATTCAGTTTTTATTAAAATAAATTATTTCAGTTTTTATAAAAAAAAAGTTTGTTCAGTTTTTATAAAATAAATCAACTCAGTCTATTCAGTTTTTACTGTTTACTGTTTATTTTATTTTTTTAAATTAAATTAGCTTAATTCAGTTAAGCATTACCTCATTTTAGTTTATTTTTTAACATTTTAATTCAGTTTAGTTTATTTTTCTAAAAATTAATTTAGCTTAATTAGAGAATTTAAAGGTTTAATTAAGTTAAGCATTTAAAGCAGTTAAAGGCTAAATTTAGTTGAGATTACTGGAAAATAAAAAATACTATAAATAAATGAAAAAAAAAATTCTAAACAAATTACCTGACCGGAACTGCAGCCTACCGGAGAGTGCACTGGAAGCGGCCTATTGGAGCTGCAGCCTACCGGAGCTGCGTCCTACCGGCCTACTGGAACTTCGGAGATGATTCGGAGTTGGTCGGAGCAAGAGGATGTTGATCGGAGATGATCCGAAGTTGGCCGGAGTAAGAGGATGATCGGAGATGATCCGAAGCTGGTCGAAGCAAGAGAAGGATGATCGGAGATGGTCCGGAGTTGGTCGGAGCAAGAGAGGGGTCGGAGCAAGTGAGGGGTGGAGTCGGAGCAAGAGAGGGGTTGAGCAAGCGAGGGATTGAGCAAGAAAGATTGTCGGAGAAGGAGAGGAGGGGCCGTCGGCGAAGGAAAGGAGGGGATTTGGGCGGTAGTCGGTCGGAATCGAAGAGATTTGGAGAGGGTGAACGATGATCGCCCGAGGAAGGGGGGAAATTTTGCGATTAGGGTTTTGGGGGAATCGGGCGAAACTGAGGGAGTCGGGTGAGGGAATCGGGTTTTTATAAATAAAAAAAAGCTGTTACGTTACGTTATGAAATAACGTACGTTACGTTACGTTATGAAATAACATAACGTAACGTACGTTTTTAAAAAAAAAACGTTCGCTCCGCAGCAGGGCGTTATTTTGCCCTGCTACGGAGCGCATATGGGCTTGTTACGTTTCGTAACGCGTTATAACGCGTTACGAAACGCGTTTTTTTATACATTGGTTTTGTATATGGAATGCTAGAAAATGTAAAAGACGAGATCAAAACTGCTTGCAATCGAAAGGAGTCTACATTTAGACCAATTATTAATATAATTGAGAAAGAATATAGGGGCAGACTCGATACCATATTGCAGTTGACAGCATATTATCTTAATCCCTATTATTAATATAGAGATAAGACAGTCCAAAACAACACACTAGTAAAAAATGCAGTCGTGCATTGCATATACATCTTTTATCCTGAACATGACATTCAAGATCAGATTGACTCGCATGAATTCCTTATGTACAAGAAGGAGGGACTTATGGGGGTGGCATGGCGGATAGGTACCGATTGAGTTTTAATGGCACGGATAATTTCGATCCAGGTAACCTTTACGTGTGAAATTTAAAAGAATTGAATACTAAATTCTATTCTTCCTAATTATTAACATATTGTTATATGTTACTTTAATAGCTCATTGGTGGAATTTTTATGGAGGAGAGACACTCTATTTTCGACAAATGGCAATTAAGATTCTAAACTTGACAAATAACTCTTCAGGGTGCGAGAGAAATTTCAGTGTATTTGAAAGGGCAAATACTACTAAAATGATTATATATTTTATAATTTTCAATTACATTATTTTTAAAATTAACACTCTAAACTTCTCTTTTCTCTTGTGCAAAATCATATATAAATTTGCAGATACATACTGAGAAGAGGAACAAGCTAGATGCCAAAAAGTTGAATGATCTCGTCTTTGTTCAGTTCAACAAAAAAATGGCACAAAAAAGGAATGCAAAGAAGAAAGCTGGGAATGGTAAGGATGTGCTGATTGCTCAGCTTTGTACTGGAAGGATGCATTTGTTAGAGAAAGAGAGAACGATGACGAAAATGAGATCTTTTCCGGCTCCGGCTTGATATGGGATCTTGTTGCTGCGGCAAGTGGAGTTAATGAAGATAGACTCAGGAGGAGCAAAAGGACACTAAGAAGGTGAGCTACAGCGGGAAGGAGAGCCCAAGAGGGTTCGTCCAGTGCGATTGTTGAAGATCTTCCTGAAGAACATGATCAAGATAGAGATGTTTTAGAAGAGGGTGATGATGATGTGAATGAAAATTGTGATAGCTCCGAGGAGTTGGAGAATAATGTTCATTATGAAGATGACGATGAGGATGAGTAGAGAATTTGGTGATTGGGATAAAATGTTTGACATAAACTTGTATTATTTTTGAACATATAAAACTAATTACTTCTATAGTTAATACAAACTTGTATTAGCAATATGTAGATTATTCTCATATGTTCATTGTAATTTGTACATGCATCATTCATTTATATGTGCTAAAACTTTCTTATGTTATTATGGTTGTACCATTTTATATTTTCACATTCATTGATTCTTATTTAGTTTTTCTTTTCACATGCATCGTTCTTTCTTTTACATTGGGAGTTAAGAGATAAGTCTTTTATCTTTTTAATTTCTTAGGTAGAGCCACTTTATCTTCATTTTACATTCTTACCGTTATTATTTATAATTTTTTAGAGTTTTATACCACTTAATATATCCATTTTTATAATTATATTAATATATATTAAAATATTAATATTCTGTGTAATCCACATAATCGGCGCGTAATCCGATTATGCGTTATGCAGTCCTCGATTGCACGCATACTAAAAATGCATTTTAGAACCTTGAGTCGAAGAATTGAAAGTACAAACAGTTGTCAAAACAAGTTTGCTGACAACTAAATAAGCGACGGGTTCCTTTCGTACAATTTCTGTGCCAACCACCCCAAAGTCATGTGATTGGAGAGATTTGTATTAACCTTATACTTCTCATTACATCCTCATATTAAGAGATGTGACTGTGGGAAAGAAAGTTGTAAACAATTGTAAAAATTTTCCTTTTACACAAATAAGTTTCACTAAGTTCACAGTGAAATAACCGATACATAATTTCCCAACATATTCACGCCCCTAGAGTTTCTATTTACAATTTAATTCCACACAGATCTGACAATGGATAGGTTATATGACTTAATTATCATTTCATTCAAAGTAGATATTAATTTAATAATAATTTTCTTTTACAGATAAAAACTCTAGGAGTATTTGGAAAA
This sequence comes from Dracaena cambodiana, assembly GCA_036321105.1. Taxonomy (NCBI): domain Eukaryota; kingdom Viridiplantae; phylum Streptophyta; class Magnoliopsida; order Asparagales; family Asparagaceae; genus Dracaena; species Dracaena cambodiana. Next base: position 28,318,842 of record JAYEPQ010000001.1, read on the forward strand.
CAAGGATTCTTCTGAGCAGAAAGTAAATCTGCTAACCCTTTTTTAATTAAGTAGAGTCAAAGCTATATAGGTTGACACATGAATTGTCGGAAGGTACATCACTGTGTTTAAGAAATTGCTCTTCAATGTATGCTTTCTATGTATTGACTGCGACTCATTTTTTAAGACTTCTGGTTTAAAAATTTTGATGTACCAAATGCTGATAAGTTTATATGAAACGTAAACTTGCTGTAAACCATATTACTAAGATTATGAATGGATTTATAAGCATGGTCCATACGGAGCACATGTTGAGCTTGCACATGCCTTCATTTGTTTAATTCACCAATGTAGTAGATGAAACAATGTGCCAATAGTACACCCAATTAGAGTAATTAACTAATACTAGACTTTTGGGCTTGTATAAATGGAAGAGAAAAAATCAAAATTAATAGTAACAATCAAGAAAAGAGATAAATAATAAAGTTTCACGAAGTAGCAGTCAACTTAGTCCAAGGTTTGAGGTCTTCGTTTCAGTTTCATTCCATCCTAAAGTGTTAATTTCATCTAGTTTCGACAGTTTCAAAGATTCATAAATGAAAGAGAATTTGATTTCGGCTTGCACAAATGAAAGAGGAATAAAAATTAAAATTTATGGTAACAACCAAGAAAAACAGAAATAATAAAGTTTCAGCAAGAAGCAATCAACTTGTCCAAGGTTTGAGAACTTGGTTTCAGTTTCATTCCCATTCTAAAGTTTTGATATCATCTGGTTTCGACAGTTTCAGAGACTTCCAAGGTTTCAGTATCAGTTTCACATGGGTGTGATAAAGTTAAAGTTTGTTATTTAAAAGAATTTATATTATCAGATAATTAACATCTATAATCACGAGATGTAGCTAAGATTCTTAAGGAAAACAATTATATTTAGTAAGAACAATGGAATAAGTCCTTTAACTACTCTATGGGTTAACTTCCAGTGAGAAAATTTGCAAGTAATAATTATAAAGCATAAAAAGCATGTCAAATAAGAAGAGCTTTAAATATTAGATATAGATAATATATCGGCCGGCAAAATTCTATATTGAATATTGTATATCGAGTTATTTATTGCAATACTTACTAAATATCATATGTTGTATTGAAAATCTTAACATATGGTAATATACATGTCATGCCTACAAAATTCATATCCTATTTAAAATAGGAATGGCCTTAAGTGACAACTACCTTAACAATTTCCATTAAGCCTATAAATAACTTGTTATTTGTAGAGTTATACATCAAAATATATATCAATTGAATGTCTAATTTTCAAAATACAAAAAAAAAAAATCAATATGTATAGTGTCGCTACTAGCTGGTTCACCAGTTTCCCATCTGATAGTCACCGCTTGAAATGGAAGAATGGTCGATAAAAGGAAAACAAGACTACTAAACGAGTCCTATTTCCATTTCTTTTTCATGTATACAGGTAGTGCTTCAAATAATGACCAACATTGTATTTTTATTCCATTAACGCAACGATATAGTGTGTTTTATATCTTTTTTTTTTATAAATAACGGTGCAATAACAAGGCAGACTCATATTTCGGGCAAATAGCATGATGAAGATAATTGCACAAACCAGCTCCAATTACCCAAACTTGTACCCGACTTGATACTACATATCCCCCTCTTTGTGAATTAGGGCTTGATCGAGATCGAGTCCCAATTCTCCATTAATAATATAACTACCTGCTCGATCAACGATGGAAGAAGGAACGATAGTTGATCAAAGAAGAGGGGTGTTGATTGAGCAAGCCCCAATTTTCTTCTACTTCCATTTTCTCCCAGCTTAATCGACGATGGAAGAACTAAAGTCGATCAAAGAGAAGTGAAGTCTCTTTTGTCGTAGGGTAGTTTTCTTCATCATATGTTGCTCCATCTCTCGGTCTCTTTAGTTTTTAATTAATTTTATGATTTTGTAATTTCAGCAGCGGCTCGAGTCTCTCTCATCTCTTTCAGCAACATAGAAGTCAAGCCCAATTAAAGAAGTTTGGTTTTTTAATTAATTTTTAAATTTTGGTTTCCTTTCGATTATTATTTTCTTTTGGTTTGATTTTTCTGTGATAGTGATAATTGAAAGAGGTTTGCTTTTTTATTAATTTTGTAAGTTTTAAATTAATTACCATTCAATTGGTTAGTGATTATGGATTCATCGGCCTATATTAAGTATATCATAAACATATATGTGAGTGTGCGCACGCGCGTGTAATATAGCTTGATATGATATATGTATCTATTGCCCTCTCATATTTGTTTTATATAATGTATGCATGCATCTTTCCATTCCAATATTTGGTATTCGATATTTACCCTGATATTTCCACGATAACAATATCCAGCATGAAATTTTTTCAACCAATATATCCATTATATGTGATATTTAAAACCTTATATACGGGTCGACAAATTTAAGAGGTTTTTTTTTTGCATGATTGAAAGAAGACTCAATATTATTGCTTATGGGACAATAATTCTAAGCTAAAAAATCATCTGAGCGCTAATACATCGATCTATCTCGGTCCGAAATGAGAAAAGGTATGAAAATACATATATCATATTGATTTGAGGTAGGAGATCGAGATATCAATTAATATATTGGTATATATTAATCGATATTCAATAATAAGTCAATTGAGTTAAGCACCAAAACCCATCTTACAAGGTGGCTGAATCCAATCTAATCCTTGTTTGCAGTTGTTCACACTTTTTAGCTACCTAAAGTGTTATTTAACAATTAGCCTCTACAGAACTTTCTAACCTAGTTGGTTATTCTCAATTAATACTTGTTCCTAACACTAACCATCTCTATCCCAACTTGATGGTTGATCAAATGGAAACTGTTAATCAAGTGCAGTGTTTTAAATATCGGATACCGGTCTCGTACCGGTCAGTCAAATTACATACCGGTTACCGGATACCGGGCGGGATATCGGGATATGACCCTAAATACCGGAGTGTCATATCGGTGTCATACCAGTTAAAGAATAATCATATAATTGGCTATATAGAATATAATAAAATACATAAAATAAGTTTATAGTACTTACATTGGCTTATTTACATTCAACTTACGAATTTGCAGATACCGTTTAGAACGTTCGCATATGCACAGAGCATCATACAATCATAAATTGTGGCTATAGGTCCCCGCATTTCATTAACTAGAGCTTAACGAAATAGATCACCCCTTCTTTAATTGCTCCTATTAAACATTTACATGGAAATCATTCAAGCTGAAAGTGAAATGTCAGCAGGGTGGTTCTCTGAGGCTACTATATGAGATTGCAAGCTTTCAGCATTTAAATTCTTTTATAACTTTAAAAGAATTTACGTTGCTAGTAATAATCAAACTTTGGAACCTCAGTGTCGAGCCTATGCCAAGGAAAAAGTTAAAAAATATAAAGATCTATGAAAAGGAATCAAAACATAAGGATCTATGAAAAGGAACCACCTACAAAGGTGATGATGAAGCAAAACATTGAGGCGCTAAGTTTATAATCACTGCATTACAGTCATTAGACTCATTATCATTGGAATCAATGGATAAGAATGCAAAGAAAATTCTTTGAATTTGAGTACAAGATAATGCAGACAGGTTAAATCTGTTTAACTACTGATCAGGTCTGCCTAAACTCTAGTTATTGACGTAAATGGAATCTCATGAAAAGTGAATCTAGCATGAAACAAAATTAGTGAATACATAATTACATATAAATAATAAATACTCAAAATTCACACAAAATTATTCCTTAAATCACTGATTCACACTGAATCAGTGATTCGGTTCACTGATTCAGTGTGAATCAGTGAACCGAATCACTGATTCAGTGTGAATCAGTGATTCAAGGAATCACTGCAGACTACCCTTACCCGCAGGTTCACTGTTCAGCCCTCCCAATTTAACAATTCCCCTCAAATTATACCAAAAAAAAAAAAAATCCAACATAAATCGAAATCAATTAAACCTAAATAGCACAATTATAAAAGAAATTGAAGAAATTTATAATTCTAAATCAAATTTAAATTAAGAAAACAAACTGCACTTACCTAGCCGGCGACGACTGCTCCATTGGCGAATGGCGAGCACCCTTCGAAGACTCCCAGAGCTATGGAGAGCGGAGAAGAAAGATAGAGAGAACACGAAAGAGATTTATAGATGGATTGGGAAATTAGGGTTAGGGTTCGGCCGTTCGTCTCGATCGGTCGACGATCGGGGAGAGAGAACGAGAGAGAGAGCCAGAGAGTGGAAGAAAATGAATCGGAGAGAGATTTATGGCGGATTTGGGAAAATTTGGGGTTAGGGTTAGGGTTTTGGTCGCGGGAGGGAGCCTCGGATCGCCGGGAGAGAAAGAGAGAGAGAGTACGCGAAAAAATAGATTTTTTCTCCCCTCCCGACCCGTTTTATATCTTAACGGGTCGGATCTGAACGGGTTATTGGGTTTAAACCGTAACTAAAATCCAATAACCGATATTAAATACCGGCCGGTATTATACATATCGATACCGGCCGATATATCGCCACGTGGCCGATATATCGGCTCATACCGGTCCAAAACGATATACGGTAAAAAAATGCCCATATCGTCTCGTTTCTTCAATTTTAACGATATATCGGCCGATATACCGGTATATCGGCCGATATTTAAAACACTGATCAAGTGTTACAAAACCACTGAGTTGCTGACCAATTGAGTAGTTAGAGTAGTAGAGATGCCCATGCCAAAGAAAAAGACAGGTTCTCTCCCCTCATCTCTAGGGGCTTTCAGATCAATCCTCACTCTCGACTTCCTTTCATATCTGGCCCATCAATTTTTCCATATAATTTTCTATCTATAAGCTCTTTTGTTGTTTTAGTCAAATGCCTAACCAAGACTTTGCTGGAAAAAATGGCATATCGAGATTTCAGCTTCGTTCACCATACAGATCAGCACCTTTGGTACCTATATGAAACAATCAGATCATGAACTTTTTGACTTCCTTTAAGATTTGTATCAGTTACTTTATATTGATATAAGGCAGGAATCGCCCAATACAAAGCTAAAATGACAAGACATTCCACCAAAGTGACCGATTCTATCTTTGATAGCGATATAATAGGGTAGATATCATATCTGATAGTTCATAATCTAATATTGGATGTTCGATATATACTAGTATCATCAATCTTTAAGACCTTGATATACATGTCATGTAATGGATACTGCAAAATTTCTCTGTAAAAGAATAATTCCAACTTGAATATATCTTTTCACACTAAAAACCAAGATTTAAAATACTAGAATCAGCATTTAGGCCAATGGTTATCGAAGCGGAAATTGAGCTTATTGTATCAGCAATATCATAAATATGAAATTTCAGTGAAATATAGGTAAGATTTGTCAAGCATATATTAATATTATAGGGTTTATATCATTTAAGATACCTCAAAATCTGATAAAAAATTCACATGTATCGATGTTGAACAATATTTAAACCATGCTAAGACACTAATGCCTAATACAACTTCATGCAATCAACTCAAAATTTTGGGCTTTTTTGAAAAGTTTGTGAGTTAAAATGACTAAATTGAAAGTTAATTGACTTGAAAGTTAAAAGCTAAAATTTTAAGTAAATTCAAGGCTTTTCTAGACTCATAATAAGTTTCTGATAGAATAACGCATTTCTGCTAAATTTTCCAAAATTATAGAGAGATCAAAAATTTCAAAATTATAGATATAACTATTCCATCTATAACAACCAAAAACATAAATATGGATAACGAGGTTTTAATGTTTCACACAAACTAGATATTACCCAAACCTATGAATCCTAATCAACTTGCAATCATTCTTTCATGATTACTGGCATGAGACCTTTATGTCTTTCGCTAAATTTCTCTAGAATTAGAATTTAATATGAAAACAACTTACAGTTCAATTCATGGCATTTAAATTGCAAAATAACTTAATTAATAAATCAAAGATCTAGAAATTTAAAGTTCCTGATTCTTACTTTTGATCTCCCTTCCTTTTCTTCTTTGACCTCTTCTCCTTCCAATTATGCTTCCATGCTCATTGTTGCCATCTCTTCCACTCTCTTCTTTGTAGTGTTTTCTTTTATGTTTATAAGGAGAGGGTGACCAGATTGAAGAAAGCATGGTCCCAATCTTGCATTCCGCCAGTGACAACACCACTTGAACAAATTTTAGTTTAGCATTATTATGTGAATAGGCTCTCAATATTTCAACGATCACCACGTATCCTAAACTTGAGAGTTTGATTCAAAGAGGGATAGAAGAAAGCCTTTGACTAGAAAAGACTACCGGAAGGAAACCCTCTTTTTCTAGGCAATCCCTACAGTATGCCTTAGCTGTAGAGCAGTCTTTTTGAATTAATAACCTGGCCAAGCATACATAGTTATATCAATGTCGTTCACCATAAAAATTATCTTCACCAAAGAGATGGAGCTTGTAATCAAAAGGTTAGTTGTTTCTTGCAATACTTTTATTAGTAAAGCAAGGGTAATCCACATGAGATGTTGTGTTTGAATTCATGAGGATTATGGTTTCTTATACTCCATGTCTAGTGAATAATTATATCAAGGTTCTCTCATGGATGTGGGTGTATGCTAAATCACGCATTGCTATCATGTTTCTCTCTTCTGTGCTTGTGTTTTGCATAATAATGTCATGTATTGTGTTTCTCAGCATTATTTAGAAGGTACAATAATTCTGTTGTGTCCTCTCTAGAGGGTCCCTTCCCTTACATTTGTATATATGGCAAAATGCAGACGAATAGGTGAACAGTTATACTCTCTACAGATTGCGATTTTCATAAGTTACCACCTACAGTGCATCTTGTGATAGTCAAGCAGCACTTTATATAGCTAATGCTACATTCCCTAGGAGAGGCTAACGGAAATTGACTCGGACATTCTTTGCAAAAAAACCTTCAATTCAATAGGTTAATAACTCCTTATTCTCCTATAGATTAGAATGATAGGATTCCATCAAAAGTCTCAATGCATTAGGACAAGATGTTACTCTTAGTACATGGAGGTATTGACAGCTAAATTACTGGGCAGGTTATTGTAATACTTCGTTCTGTGCATAATTCAGACGTCATGAGTTAGGATAATTTAAGAGATTATGCATGTAGCTTTTATAATCTTACTTATCTCAAAAAAAAAAGGGTCTTTTGTGATCTAATTTTATCCAAATTTCTGGGATATTTGATTGTGAGAACTCAGACGTAGAGAAAGGTCCTAATTTTTCTAAATATTTTCTTAATAAGCCTTTCATCCTAAAAATCAAGATATTTCACCTCAAAATCAAACACCTCCTAGTTGCCCACGGACACAATTGTCATATATCAACAATAATCAAACTCACAACCGATCTAAAAATTAGAAAAGAACAGGGGAAAAAAAAAACAATTGTAAACTTTACCATGACAAGAAAGAAGAATTGTTTTCGCCGCTGTCACCACCATCACCACCACTCCCACCACCTGGATTCCCATCGTTCCCACCGCCAAACCCGCCACCGCCTCCAGGACCCGCATCCGAAACCGCGCCGACCCGCACAAAGTCCACAGCCGATTCGTTTCGCCCCAACCCACCACCAAACCCTAGACAACCCATGCCCCCAAGCCGGTGAGAGAAGCAAGGGAACTGAATTTTCGAAGCGTTTGTTTGAAACAAGACTGAAGATGGGGAGTTTATGCAACGACGATGAGAAGTGCGCTCTGGTACTGGGTTGAAAGAGGTGAGGGTTGGGGATTTTCTGAGGATCGCCGCCATTTTCGCACTGTCGCCGCAGCAGTGGCAGTGGGTGGAGGAGCGGAGCGTTTGGGCTTTTGCTTTGGGGGGTTTCTGAGTCGGTCCTGGGGTTTTGGATCCGATTCTGAGCAGGTTGTGTTCGCTCCGAGCTGTTTGTTTGCGTCCCGTGTGGGTGCGTTGTGAGGGGATTGCAGTCATCTGTCGGGCTCCAGTCAGGAGCAAACGGAACGGGGTGAGTCAGCATCCGCCCAAATTTAATTTTGTTATTATTTTGGAAATTTGTACCCTTTTATATTCCAAACTTATTTTTATTGTGTACTTATTTCGAGAGATATCTATGCATGTTATTTGTATATGTAATTAGTTATTTCCAATAAATTGACCAAATTATCTTTTGGTAGAGCGAAACAAAAAATCGCTTGGGCACTCTTTCTCTCTTTCATCTTTAGTAATCCGATTGTAATTTTTTCAGTCAGTTTAGTATATTCTATATTAATTTTATCAATGTGGGATTTGAATAACGATATAAGTTTATTGTATAATATATTAACTCTACTTGTATTCTATACATCCAACTTGAATTCCGATTTAAAGGTCATAATTTTTTAAATATATATTTTTTAGCATGATTTTCTGCGACTTTTCTATGACTATCGATTATCAAACTAAAATACCAATTATTGATCAATAACGATTTTTCTTTCGTCAATTTCTATTTTGTAATTTGGATTTCGATGCCAGTATTTATTTATAAATTTTCTGAAATTATTATTTTTTCGGACCGAACTGAATTATTATATTCATTTTTCTTTCTCCATATATTTTCTCACAGCCATTTAGTTTTATACATTTAGTTTAACTGAGTTTGTAGGGATAACTTGGGGAGTTAATATTATTTGTGTTGGGTATGATAAATTGTAGTATGAGGTGGCGAGAAGAGATTAATTCCTCTCATGCATATATTTGTATAATAAGCCAGTTTTTTCTCCCCTTCATCAATTTTTCTCCTCACTCCTCTCCAAAACTTCTCTCTTTATTTGAGCAATAGTAGTAGAGGAAGAAGTAGCAGTTGGAGTAGCCTAGTAGTGAAGAGAAATTAAATAGGCAAATAGAATATCTTTCTATTAATATTGATTCTAAAGTTTATGTTATTTAGCAGATCATTTGGTATTCTAAATGGCATTAAAAATATAAATATACTTCACTAATTCCAACTTTATTTATATAGGTAGATAAATCAATTATCTACAACTCTTACATGTACCGCTTTCTGTAATTCTATATGAAAATGGGATTACTGTAGGCGAACTGCAGGTTCAGGAAAACTTATGTGAGGTAGCGGTAAAAATATAATAATCCAATTAATTTTTCTTCAAATTGTTTTATAATTAGGATCTCTATCTCCTTAACTTTTTTTAAATAAAATTTCATAAATTTTGAAGTTTATTTACCCTTTTATCAAGTGGATATAAAATATTTTATTAATTGAAAACCATTAATTTTGTGTCAATTTGATGGAGAACCAAATCAAAACTAAAATCCAAGAAATTGGATACGATTGAATCCTAAGGGGTCGATATCATACTTCAAACGAAAGTTTTTAAAATAAAATTATTAGAGATACTGAAAATAGATTGTATCTTAGATAACTTATGTGAAGCGACAGCTTATTTCCATTATTCTCTATGAAAATATATTTTTTGACTTGATTTCTTTCCTGATATTGTTGTGTTAAAATATTGCAAAAGTAATCTTTACTCTTAATTATGTTAAAAATAATATATGAACTCAATTAATTCCAAATTTTTCATCTAGTTAGATAATTTAATTTTTTACAACTCTCTTATGAATTACTTTCTACAATTTTAACTATCGATGTATGAATTGGCTTAGTTAAGTTGTTGATCATGTAATTTCAGAAGTGATATTCTGTTGAAGAAATTTGGTTCTGCCTAAAAGTGGAATATTAGCAAAAGTATTAAATAAAATTATTTCATACTGAATTTTTTCAGAAGTAGATATATAAACTGGAAATATACATACTATAAATTAAATGACCTTTTGATTAGAACTAGAATATGAATAATTCATTTACGAAGTTGATCTTTACTGGAGTTTGTTTTTCCTGTCAAGTGGTCACACCATAAAACAGTGATGACTTTCTGTCATGAATTCTGCTTGAGTTGTTCTTAGATCTATCAGAAAGGTAATTCTCATATCTATTTATTTTCTAAGGTTTGCTTATTCTAGTTGCACCCGTATCATACTTGGACTTAAAGATGTATACACGTGAAACACCATGCTATGTTATGTTATTACTGGATACCATGATAATGCAGTCTTGATATTCCGTACTTGCATATGTACACCATGTTATGCTTAGTTAAATTGCATGATACTATACTAGTTATCACTCTTGATTACATGATCATATAGGTTAAATAAACACTACCATTTGATACCTGATGACATGCTAGCCACTATGCATGAGTATATAATTACACATGATAAATAGACACCAGCATCTTCATATATGATTCTTGATGCATAATTTTCTGGTTGCTTGATCTATGATATGTACTTACTTAAAATATGAAAATCTATAACTATACTTGATACATGATGCATGTTACATGAAAACTATATTTGATACATGACAAGTGCTACTTAATGACATGAAACACTGGACACATGTTGTTTACTTAAAAAATGAGTTAAATATGGAGTTAATGAGGAAATTCATTAGTAGAAGAAAGAATGTATTCCTGAGGTATAGGATATAGAAATTATGCAACTGAATAAGGACCCAACTATGGAGGTTCCAGGTGTGGTACTAAGCTTATCAACTATTACTGTTATTGTTACTCATAGAACTAATCAGTGCCGGGTGCAATTAACTGTCATGCCACGACGAGGGCCACCTCTTGAACCTACAATGGCCACCTCTAGAATCTATTGTGATGTACTGTTACTAAGTGCCTAGCAGTATGTTTTGTTCAGCATAGAGGTGAGAGATCGTAGTCTCGGATATTCATGAGACACCATAGAACACGTAATCTTTATTGCATCTTTAGTTCCAAATAACATATATGCTAAAATAAATAATATAGTGTCACGACATAATTTTATACCTAGAGAAAACTGAGAAGGAAACCTAGAACTAAGTACTATATGTTGCTGTTGGAGCCCTATTGTCACAGTGGGTTCAGTCCGCACAAACGGGTCCAAAACCGGCCCAACAATAAAAAATAAATCCGATTTGGATTTAACCTTTTATATATATATATATATATATATATATATATATATTTGATGGGTGGCAGTTGTGAATTGGTGTAGGGTAGGGCAAAAAGATTTCAGCCAAAAGGAAAACAAGAAAAATTACGGCTGCTGCTGCTGCAATTGTATTTTTGGCTGAAGGGATTAATTATTGCAGCAGCTGCTATCTGTTTCGGCTGAAGCGTTCGGCCGAAGGAAGCAAAGGAAGGTTCTCGCTTCCTTTGGGATTTCTTTTGCGGCTAAAACAAAAGTACAAGTAAGATCATCGTATTCCTTTTGTAAGTGGAAGCTTTCGATCGTGTTTCCGTGGATGTAGGTATATTGCTAAACCACGTTAAATCTACGTGTTCTCTGTCTTTACTATTTTTCCTTTCGGTTAACTATTAGATTCTACTGGTTATTGCATTGGTATTATTATTTTTACTAACAATTGGTATCAGAGCCTGGTTCGGATCAGATTTTGCTCAGATCGATATTGATTTTGAGTGGGAGTTATGGCAAAAGATAAGAAGGAAAAGATTAAAAAATTTGTTGGGATGGACTTCCAATGGTGAAAGTTGCAGATGAAAGATTATTTATATCAGAAAAATTTATATCAACCACTGTTTAGAGAAAACGTGTAAAGATGACTAATGAGGAGTGAGAATTGTTGGATAGGAGAGATTTGACGTAGATTCGATTGTGCCTGACAAAGCAGGTTGTGTTCAACGTTGTTGGCAGTGAAAATTTCTAAGTTAAAAGGATTTTCCACAACAGAACGCGGAGCTAATTCAATAGCCCCGCGTTTGGTTATATTAACCCTGCGTTTGAATAAAACGCGGAGATGTTTAATAGCCCCGCGTTTGGTTAACCCTGCGTTTGAATAAAACGTGGAGATGTTTAATAGCCCCGCGTTTGGTTATATTAACTCTGCGTTTGAATAAAACGCGGAGATGTTTAATAGCTTCGCGTTGATTCTGCAGTTTGGCTTGTATTAGCCTCGCGTTTGAGTAAAACGCGGAGATGATCAATAGCTCCGCGTTTTGGTTATTTAGCGTTGCGTTTTGATGCGATTAAAGCTCCGCGTAAGCAGATAACCAGAATCTCAAATTGATTGAGATTATGATTCTGGGCTTATCCAAATACCCGAATCAAGTCTAATTAGAATTCCATCAAAACTAAGATATTTGATTGGAATCCTTGATGAATGCGAGTTCTATTTAGATAGAAACTCTTGCATTAACCTGGGGCTATAAATACCTTCCTGGTGAAACCCTAAGGGTCTTCTTTTTTTTGGCATCGGAAGTTTCCTATCGATCCTTTGGCAATTCAAGTACGCGAGAGAGCCTTGAAGCCTTTGCTGATCATCTTCTGGTCAGGTAATTGAGGTGATTTTCTGAAATCTTGGAGAATTCAAGTTACGCACAGAGCCTTGAGTTCGTGAAGATCAGAGAAAATCACTATCTTCTTTCTGGAGTTCTTGAGAAAATCGAGTTACGCGAGAGAGCCTTGAACAAATCAAAACCAGAGAAGATCGTCTATATTCGGCCGATATCTTTAAAAGAGAAGATTTCAACGTACCGATCGTCCAAAAGAACTACTATAGATCCCATCGCCACAGATCCCACGAAACTATTGTAAAAGAGAGAGATTGAAGTATAAAATCCTCTCGTTTGTTCTCTTTTTATATCTTGTTCACTTTCATTGTAATTTAAGTTAATTCGATGGAAGGAAGCGAAGAAACTTTTGCGATGAACAAACTGGCGACCACAGTGGGAGCCATCTCTTTCACTGATGAAAAGATTGTGGTGCAATCGGACGTTGACTTGATCGGATCCGAAGTAGACACGCTGGTCGTTGAAATCGACCAACAGAAGTACGAGGAGTTCCTCTCCTCCGGATCAGGTGACTTGGATGAGACACGGCACTATCGTCGCATGTACTCCAATGCCCGAGTGACGGGTAGAAAGGTATCCACCGAGAGACGGGGATCCTTGGAGACTGCGGCTATAGAGCCGGAGTTCACACAAGAAATCCTAGCCGAGGATGAGCTTCCGATTGCCGAAGAAGACTTGGGAACTGGACTGACCAAGACCCAACTCCGGAACAGGAACCGGAGAGCGAGGCGTAGAGCCCTCAAAGCCCGCCTTGGACGCGGAGCTAACTCTAGAGGACGCGAGGCTATGGTCCCTCGCAAACTGGCTCGCGCTACCCGCGAGACCAATCCCTACCGCGTTAAACGCGAAGATACAACTTGCCTTAAAAGCAAGGAAAAGCCAGCGTGTGATTTTCCACTCGAGGCTGGTAATACTGGCGAGTTACGCAAAATTCCTGACACTCGCGAGTTACGCGAGTATCAAAATTATTCAAAGCCAGCGTGTGATTCTCCACGCGAGGCTATTATTGTGCCAGCGAGAGACGCGAAGCCAGTACGGGTTGCGCTAGTCGCAGAATACCCAACACTCGCGAGTTACGCGAGTATAAAAATTATTCAAAGCCAGCGTGTGATTCTCCACGCGAGGCTATTACTATGCCTAGCGAGAGATGCGAAGCCAGTGATACTTGCAATAAACGCAAGACTTCTGACACCCACAAGGAACGGGAAGATGATTGGCAGATAGTTGTCAGTCGTAAAAACCGCGCTAAGCGCGAAGCTATGATCTACGTTAATCGCAAAGATAAGCCAGCGTGCAAGAACTTCCCTTCACGTGGGGCTATTATTCCAGAAGCTAAACTTCCAAGGACACACCAAGCCAGCGAGAAACGCGAGGCTAGTGTGGATAAGCGCGGAGCTATTCTTCAGGCCCGCAATGTGAAACGCGAGGCTATTCCTAAGCCGCGCGAGGATCGGTCCAACCCCAGAGTCAGGGTTGATCAATCAAAGAAGTTTCAGTGGATTCCTAAACATTCTCAAGAGTTGAATGGACCTCTTGACTCCATGGCTATAGGCACTGACCTCAAGGAACATCTCTCTAAGAAGAGAGGCATAGACCAACTTCAAGTTGAACATATTTGCCATTGCCAGCAACTTGTGACAGCAGTATCAGCCGTGATGGACAACTGTGGCTGCAGCAAGAACATGATATCTGTGTTTGACCGATTAAACGAGTCAAACCAGAATCCTGCTAAGAAGACAAGGACCACTCCCCTGAAACAATGGAGAGCTGTAACTTCCAACATGGTAGGAAAAGGGAAGAAAATTGCAGAGACGGATGATGATTCAGAATCGAGCGATGAAGAACCTCATCGTGTTACTCGACTAAAGTCAGGAGCCGTCCCGCCCCGAAATTATAAGAAGCTCGCAGGGGGTTCTTACGACGAGGACAGCGATAATTCCGCTATAGCCTCGCCTCCATCCTCTATATCGTCTCGGCTACAGAAGTCAGCATCGCATATGGCAGATAAGTCTGACGATATCAATCAGAGATTTAAAGCTCAAGAAAAGATGATTCGAGAGCAGCAAAAGATGATTGAAGGACTCAAAATCATGCTATCGAGGTTTGTTGAAGATAATGCCAAAAAGGGCAAAGAAACTCTGAATGAAGAAGAACAGGAAGAGAAAGCCCACTCGATGCATGAGGAAGAGGATAGATTTTCTTTCCATGATCCGCATGGTGAAAAGATAGAAAAGCTGCAGAGTCAATTCGAAGCTTTAATGCGCAAAAAGGAGTTGAAAGAAGCTGGGGTCTCTAGACCGTATCCTCCTGAATGGGATATGATACCTTACCCACCAAAGTATAAGCCGCTCAAGTTAGAGCCATACGACGGGAAGGGATCGCCCAGTCAGCATATATATTACTTTTTGTCCCAAGCAGGACACTTAATGGGTAATGATCCCATCATGACCAAAGTATTTGCAAGTACTTTGCGAGGGCCTGCCTTTACTTGGTTCATGCAGTTGCCCCCAGGTACTATTAATACCTGGTTAGATGTTGAGAAATTATTTTTCTCACGTTTTTTCGAGGATGACACCAAGATTACGGTTCATTCCCTCCTTGCAACTAGGCAAGGAGAACAAGAAGCGGTTAAAGATTTCATAGAAAGGTTCCGGGAGAAGTCCGTACATTGTAAACACGGAATGATCCAGGAAACTCTAGTCGAGACCTGTCGACACAACCTTAAGACCAATGTGCTCCTCAAAATGGGGGCCGTAGAGTCTAAGACGTGGAGGGACCTGCTCAAACAAGGAGAGCAAGCTGAAGACTTGATTCGCCGAGTCGAGGAATCCCGCGGATCAAGAAACGCTGGGGGTAGTAAACCATATACCCAAAACAACAGCAATAAGAATAAAGGGAAAGCAGTCATGTCGTCAGAAGCTGCTCCTCAGAAAATCGGTTCTCCGCCAGAACCAAAGCCTCAAGGTCAGCGAGGATCAAGGCAAATCAGACCGCAACAAGAAAGGAATTATACTTTCAAGGCGGAACAGACACATATCCTCTTTCACCTGCTCCAGAAGAAAGGAATGCTAAAACTTCCGGAGAATAAGAAGCCAGAAGATGCGGGTAAGACTAAAGACCCCAATTACTGTCTTTATCACCGGAATGTTGGGCACCCTACCAGGGATTGTTTTTCCCTTAAGAACAGAATCCAAGCACTAATAGAGGCTGGAGTTCTGACGCTTAAGGAAGAGCAGAAGAAAGTCCTGCCAATATGGCAACCATAATGGTCGGAACCCACGAGTTTCCCGCAGGAGTGACCCCAATCCCTAAGGGTAAGATGGTCACGAAGAATCTTGATCCGCACAACAAAGCCCAAGAGGGACTTGTCCCCGTAACAACCCAAAGAGGGGAAGTTATGTGGGTTCAGCCTGATTTGCTGGAAGATGAACAATGGACTACTTCAAGAGGTCAAGAGAAGAAACGGACTGTTAATGCTATTTCTGCAGATATAAAGAAAGAATATATAGCTTCGGGGGCCTTCACAGATTCTGAAGAAGAACCCGAAACTATGGCCACCCATCAAGATGGGGCAGGCCCTTCCGGTACTCTATCTGGAAAGACATATCTTAAGGACTACACTAGAGTTGATCCAAAAGACATCTATGCAGAACTCGCAAAGCCTGCGAAGCAGAAAGGACTTCGTTTCCAGAAGAATCCTGCCAGAGATGAAGGAGCCAAAGAAACTCCCTTCGAATTTGACATAATTGCGCAGTTGGCTAACATCCCAGCGCGAGTAACACTTTACGAATTGTTGAGATTATCAAAATCAACACGTGAAGCTCTAAGAGAGGCCTTGGCAGACTCTGAGTCGTACCTAGCTCAGATTGTCGAGCGAGCGGGACTCTTGCCCCCACTGTCATCAAGTGAGGAGGCAAGTCCCACAAATCATCTTCTCTCCAGAAGATATGCAGGTGAGGAATATAAAGCATAATAGGCCTTTATATTTCACTAGATATGTCGGGTCCACAAAAATGGACCGAATTCAGATTGATCCAGGTTCTGCACTCAGCGTCGTGCCCAGTAGATTGATGCAGCTGTTGGGGATTTTCCTTCATCGCTTGACACCTACACACACTACCATCTATGGATTCAACACTAATAATAGCCATCCTCTTGGTAAGATCCGATTCCGGTGTCAAATTGGAGACTTGAAAACGGAGGTTACATGCTATGTAATTGATGCTGATACCTCCTATAATATTTTATTGGGGCGACCTTGGATCCACACTCATATGATAGTTCCGTCGACTCTTCACCAGTGCATGAAATATTGCGATAAGGAAGGAGAGATCCGGACACTAATTGCTGACAAGCAGCCATTCAAAGGGTTGGAAAATTACTTCACAGATGCTGCACTCTACAAGCCAGCACATGAAGCCTCCAATGACAGTCTTAGCAAGTCTCCAAAGCCCGACGACAGTGGCAATGAAGCCGATACTGAGTACAAGCTCCTTGGAGAAGATGATGGGGGTGATTACGAAATCAACCATCACCTAGATCTTAGCTTAGGTCTTGATAATATAGTGGATGTAATAGAAAGTGAATGGGTTATTAATGAAAATGTAAAGTTAGTCTACGAGCATGCTGTAGCTACTGAGTCTGAGCCCTCTTGTACCTCCACCGAAGCGGATGGCCTGACCGAACTTGAAGTTCTGGCAGCATACCATTTGCCCCTCAGGTCTTCCCTCCTCTCTCAATTAAAAATAACCGAGGATCAAGGGCACTTCTTTGAAGTGCCTCCCCGACAGAAGTCCCAAAGGCCGATTATGTTCGGCAAAGTGGCCACGTCGCCTCGACAGAGACAAAGTAGTGAAAGTGATGAACAAACATCACCTCAATTTCACTTATATGAGCAAAGGTCCCGACAGATGATGGAAAAGATGGGATATAACTTTACCCAGAAGCCGGGATTAAACTTTGGAAAAGGGCGACGGAATCTCATACCCTCGTTTAGACCAAGAGAAAAGAGTCCTGATTATTATCAGAAGACCCGCAGGGGGTTGGGCTATGTGTCTACTCCACCCTCATCACCATCCAAGGATGAAGAGAGTTCTTCGGATGAAGAAGAAACATCTTCACCAGATCATAATTCAGATATAAGCACCGGTGCTTGGTTTCAATATTTGACAATCAATATGGTTTCAGCCGCGCCAGAAAGCGACGAGGAACCAATTGACGTTCAAGATGATGCTTGGGCTAGGCATATGGATACTCTCTGGGATGTCCACTTTGAACAGCGTGACCCGCCCACAGAAGACAAATTAATACAGGTTAACATGGGAACGGAAGAAAATCCGAAACCCATTTTCATAAGTGACACACTAACTCTTTTAGAAAAAGAGGAACTTATATCTCTTATCAAAGAGTATATAGATATGTTCGCATGGAGTTATGAAGATATGCCTGGGCTTGACCCTCAAATTGCCACACACCGGTTAAATATAAAAGAAGATGTCAAACCTGTTAAACAGCAACAGAGGCGTTTTCGACCGGAATTGATGGAGGCAATAGTTGCTGAGGTCAATAAGCTTATACAATCCGGTTTCATCTGTGAAGAACAGCACCCAGATTGGGTGGCAAATATAGTGCCAGTTCGCAAAAAGAATGGCAAAATCCGGATATGCATTGACTTTCGAGATCTGAACGCTGCATGTCCTAAGGATGAATTTCCACTCCCCATCACCGATGTGATGATCGATAACACTTGCGGTTATGAGAGGATGTCCTTTATGGATGGCTTCTCAGGTTATAACCAAATCAAGATGCACCCGAATGATGAAAAGCATACAGCTTTCAGAACGCCACAGGGGGTATACTGTTATACAGTGATGCCATTCGGATTAAAGAATGCAGGCGCCACCTACCAACGCGCAATGAGCGCCATATTCAAAGAACACCTGCGCAGAACAGTGGAGTGCTATGTGGATGACTTAGCAGTCAAAAGCAAAGACAAAGAAGATCATCTTCATGATTTAAGAGTGGTCTTCAATCTTATGCGGAAACATCACCTGAAGATGAATCCTACCAAGTCGTTCATGGGGGTATCCAGCGGGAAGTTTCTGGGGTTCATAATAACTTCAAAAGGAATTTTCCTCGACCCTGAAAAGGTAAAAGCGATTAGCGAAATGCCGCCTCCCCGCAATCTTAAGGAATTAAGGGGATTACAAGGAAAGCTCGCTTATATTCGACGCTTCATATCCAACTTATCTGGACGATGCCAACCATTCTCCAAACTTATGAAGAAGGGAGTGTCTTTCATATGGGATGAGGCATGTCAGCAGGCATTTGATGACCTCAAGGAGTACCTTACTAAGCCTCCTGTACTAATGGCACCAGCCCCTGGGCAGCCCTTCCTTATATATGTTAGGGCCATGGATAATGCTTTAGGAGCATTACTTGCTCAATATAATGAGCACGGCCATGAACATGCCCTCTACTATTTAAGTAGAACAATGATTGGGGCCGAACAGCGATATACCCCAATTGAGAAGGAATGTTTAGTCCTAGTGTTTGCTGTTCAGAAAATGCGACACTACCTTTCAGGGCAAACAATTCATGTTATATCACGGGTTAACCCCTTGAAGATTCTAATGACCAAATCGGGATCCTTAAATGGCCGATTGGCAAAATGGGCGCTCTTACTATCGCCCTATGACATACATTTTGTCCCTCAAAAGGCCATGAAGGGGCAGGCAATCGCTGATTTCCTTGCAGACCATCCAATTTGGTCCAAATTAAAGCAGACATCAGAGGTCAACACAATTAGCGGAGAACAGCCTTGGCAAATGTTCTTTGATGGTGCCGCAAGACGATTTGCTGCTGGAGTGGGGGTTGTGCTAATATCCCCACATAAACATATATTGCTTAACGGTTACTCATTAACAGAACCGTGCACTAATAATGTAGCGGAGTACAACGCACTTATTATCGGCTTAAAAATAGCTCTGCAACTGGGGGTGAACCATCTAGAGGCATATAGAGATTCTAAGCTCATTGTCAATCAGATGACAGGTGAGTATGAAGTCAGACATGAAGCCCTCATCCCCTATCATCAGCTAGCTATTGAGCTAGCAGGATATTTTGAATAATTCTACATATATCACGTATCTCGAAACGAGAACGTTTATGCAGATGCTCTTGCCGCATTAGCCGCAACGCTGGCAATCCCGCCAGGTGAAGCTAAAAGCATCACCATTGGTAGTAGAGAACTCCTCCATCCAGACGTGGTATCTCAAGCCGAAGAGGTATGCCAGATTGGCTTAAAGTTAGAACCCCGTGATTGGCGATTTCCGTTTGTGGATTATGCCTTGCATGGGATATTATCAGAAGATCCTAAGGAAGCCACCTCAATAAAGAGAAAGGCCCAAAGATTTATTATGACCATAAACTTCAGACTTTGTATAGAAAGTCAAGAAGTGGTCTATTGCTACGCTGCATATCGAAAGCAGAAGCAGAACAAGTGCTGAAAGAAACACATGATGGAATATGTGGAGCTCATCAGCCCTGTCCCAAACTTGGAGACCGTATAAGAAGGCTAGGGTACTACTGGCCGAGCATGGTTACGGAAGCAATGGCATACGCTAAATGATGTCATGCATGCCAAATACATGCCAATTTTATTCATCAACCCCAAGAATACTTGCACAATACCGTCGCAAGCTGGCCATTTGAGGCCTGGGGAATGGACATTGTGGGGCCAATAACTCCCCCGTCATCCAGAGGACATCGGTTTATTCTTGCAATAACCGATTATTTTTCAAAATGGGCCGAAGCCGTACCCATGAAAGAGGTGAAGACGACAGATGTGATCAAGTTTGTCAAGCATCATGTCATTTACCGCTTTGGCATACCCCGACGGATTATTCATGATAATGGTCCGCAATTCATTAGTCAGGGATTCTCCAGATTCTGCAATAAGTTCAGAATCAAAGATATTGCTTCAACACCATATAACCCTGCGGCTAATGGGTTAGCTGAAGCTTTTAACAAGACGATCATCAAACTCCTTCGGAAGTTCGTCTCTTCCAATAAACGAGATTGGGATGAAAAGCTAGGAGAATGCCTGTGGGCTTATCGCACCACCGTTCGCACCCCGACTAGAGCTACCCCGTTCTCTTTGGTTTACGGAAGTAAGGTTGTCTTGCCTCTTGAAATCCAGATACCATCCTTGAGAGTGGCTTTAGCCACAAAGATGACGACAGAAGAGCACCATCAGCAAAGATTGCAAGAACTAGAGGCGTTAGATGAAAAACGTCTCAGGGCTCAATAACAAATTGAGTTGTATCAAGCCCGAATATCTCAAACGTTCAATAAGAACGTTAAACCAAGGACCTTTAAACAAGGAGACTTGGTTCTGGCTGTTAAAAGGCCAATGGTGCTAACCCACAAGACTAAGGGTAAATTTGAACCCAAGTGGAAAGGATCGTTTGTTGTGGAGACAGTATACTCCAGTGGAGCCTATCGCTTAATGAATCAAGATGGCGACAGAATGATGATGCCGATCAATGGCAAATTTCTGAAGAAATACTATTCTTAGTAACCCTGGAGAAACGCGTCTTCTTTTCTTAGGCATGCGCATTGTGCGCCTCTGACCTAAACCTGGTGCGTTTGGTTCTCAAGTTTGAACCACCATCAGTCTTTTCTTAGGCATGCGCATTGTGCGCCTCTGACCTAAACCTGGTGCGTTTGGTTCTCAAGTTTGAACCACCATCAATCTTTTCTTAGGCATGCGCATTGTGCGCCTCTGATCTAAACCTGGTGCATTTGGTTCTCAAGTTTGAACCACCATCAGTCTTTTCTTAGGCATGCGCATTGTGCGCCTCTGACCTAAACCTGGTGCGTTTGGTTCTCAAGTTTGAACCACCATCACTCTTTTCTTAGGCATGCGTATTGTGCGCCTCTGACCTAAACCTGGTGTGTTTGGAGTACCCAGTTCAAGTTACGCGAGAGAGCCTTGAACCGCCTCCAGTTTGGTTCTCAAGTTTGAACCACCTCCAGTCCTTTCTTGGGCATGCGCAGTTTGGCGCCTCTGACCCAAACCTGGTGTGCTTAGTTCTCAAGTTTGAACAGCCCCCAATCTTCTTTTAGGCATGTGTAATTAAGCGCCTCTGACCTACAAAGTATGAATTGCCCAACGCCAACTAGGCAATGGGAAGAGAACTAGTTTCTCGCCAACCCATCATGCTGGGGTAAAAGTATGAATTGCTCAATGCCGACTAGGCAATGGGAAGAGAACGAGTTTCTCGCCAACCCATCATGCTGGGGTAAAAGTATGAATTGCCCAACGCCGACTAGGCAATGGGAAGAGAACGAGTTTCTCGCCAACCCATCATGCTGGGGTAAAAGTATGAATTGCTCAACGCCGACTAGGCAATGGGAAGAGAACGAGTTTCTCGCTAACCCATCATGCTGGGGTAAAAGTATGAATTGCCCAATGCCAACTAGGCAATGGGAAGAGAATAAGTTTCTCGCTAACCCATCATGCTGGGGTGAAAGTATGAATTGCCCAAGGCCAACTAGGCAATGGGAAGAGAACAAGTTTCTCGCTAACCCATCATGCTGGGGTGAAAGTATGAATTGCCCAACGCCAACTAGGCAATGGGAAGAGAACAAGTTTCTCGTCAACCCATCATGCTGGGGTAAAAGTATGAATTGCCCAACGCCGACTAGGCAATGAGAAGAGAATAAGTTTCTCGCCAACCCATCATGCTGGGGTAAAAGTATGAATTGCCCAACGCCAACTAGGCAATGGGAAGAGAACGAGTTTCTTGCCAACCCATCATACTGGGGTAAAAGTATGAATTGCCCAACGCCGACTAGGCAATGGGAAGAGAACAAGTTTCTCGCTAACCCATCATGCTGGGGTGAAAGTATGAATCGCCCAATACCGATAAAGTAAAGGGAAGAGGAAAAGTTTGGCATTTAAGCCCAAACGTAGTCCTCGACAACTCACCATGTTGAGGGGAATAACATGGCTAGCCCAACTCAAACGGTAGTTGGTAAAGGCTAATCAAATCCGTTAATAGCTGGAGGTTTGCTAAAAACCCCAAATTAAACTTTAATTTTTACTTCGGCTCGAGAAATTGAGCATAAACGATACCGAGATAAATCGTTTTGACGACAGGTTATTTGTTGGGCAAGCAAATCTGTTTTGAAGCCGGCAAATAAAAGAGTCAAAAGAATCATCTTTATTAAAAAGGTGAAGATACAAAAAGAATTTCAAAGAAACATCGTAAGGTTATCTCTTTCCTGTTTACGAAGTTCTTATTACAAGGAAGATAAAAGCGTAAAGAGAGATGAAACTATTGGCCTCCCAGGAGTCTCAATTGGTTTATTGTCTCGTCCAAATTTCTACGATGAGAAGCCTCCACGGTTTGCTGAGCTTGCCTATGCAACTCATCATCACTTATTGTAAGTTGTTGCTGACGAGATTCTTCTATGGCACGATTCCTGGCCATCTCTTCCTGCTGAATCTGCTCCTGCTGGACAAGCAACATCTCCCGCTTCTTGACAGATTCTCTTAATCGGAGTTCATTTTCTATCAAGGTGGCCCGAGCTCTGGCAATCGTCTCCTGGGCTTTAGAGATGGCCGCCTGACTTTCCTCAATTCCAAAGTTTACTCTCTGCAGGTCGCCAAGAACGGATTCCTGACTGGCCTGGAGCTCTGTCAGCTCCTGAGACCATCTCTCCTCCTGCTGCCTTAAAATATTTCTTCGAGATAAGGATTCTGCCCGAAACCGCGCTAGCTCTATCTCAGTGATCGCCTCCACATCCGCCTGACGGAGTGTGTGTAGCATGGTCACCTGCTCTTCTAAGGCTGCAAGGCGGGCCCGGTATGGAGATGCTCGATCTTGTCCACCGAATTCTTCAATATTTCCTAAATAGCGGAGTAACAGTGGACGTGCGAAGTTGAAGAAATCGTGGCCAGCAAGACCATCTCGACACATCTTCTTAACAAATGCATAAAATCCTCGACAGTGAAGCCGAAAAGTTTTTCAAGAGGATTTGCACTATCGGTAGGCAAAGTAGGTAATGCCAAGAAAGGTGTCGTAAGTAAGGGAGCAGTAGTTGCTGGAATTGGAGAAGAAGAAGCCCGTTCCTGCATTAAATTCATAATATGGGGGACCAGTAGAGCCAGTGCAGATCTGGAAGAGCTGGAGATCCCAGACGAAGTACCGTTAGTACAGATCACTTGGGTACCCCCACCAACAGGAAGAGAAGATGGGATCACTTCGCCTGAAGCTCCTCCAGTGGGAGAAGCATCTTCGAATGAGAATTTCAATATATTCTCCTCCCCTGCTAGAAGACTTGAAGTCGGAAGAGTTGCAGGTATCTCAGCAGCCACGACAACAGACGACGTTAAAATTGCTGACTGAGAAGGCACGCCAACGACTGTGGGAAATATCTCAGTGGAACAGACTGGCGTTGGAGATGGCATGCTAGGAGAAGGTGTAGCCTCATTAGCAGCAGCTGCGATAATAATCTCAGTTCTCTCGTCACTTCCCAATTCGTCAATTGGGGGAATTGAAGAGGAAACAGAGACAGGAGCCGGCATGGAGTAATCAGCCGCAAACTCGTCAGCAGAGCTACCCACACCACCAAAGGAGCCGGAATGGTTCATCTTGTCATCAGACTCTATCTGGGTAGTCGAGTGCATCGGCGAAAGGAGTTGACCACCTGAATTTTAAAGAAACAAGAAGAGTGGTGTTACAGTAAAATAATAATGGGTAAAAGGTAAAACGCTAAGAGCTATACCTGGGGATACAAGTCCAGTTGTCAGACTTAAAGGGGGAGCCATTGTCGTTTCCAGCAATGTACCCGTCTCACTACCAGTTAGTTGCGCCCCGGGTTCTGCCACAAGCTCTACGGCCGAAGGAGCCGAAACCACAGCAACGCTTGGAGCTTTAGCAGGCTCATCATCCCTTGCCAATGCTGGGGGTAGAGCTGAAGCCAACAAGTCAGAAGTGAGTTTGATAGCCACTTCTTGGGGGGCTATCAAAGTTTCCTGTGCCAGTTTTTGCTTCTTACCCGGCCTTTTCTTTAAAGTGCCGCGGTGTTTGAGAGTTGGACTCAGGGAACGACTGACAACAGGCTGAGGAGCTCCACCAGCACCAGTATTGTCGTCATCATCACCGGCATCATCATCTGATTTTCTGACATCCGAAGGCTCAGCCGCAACGCCAAGGAATTCTTCCATTCCTTTTATCCTTACCCTAGAAGCACCCTGGCGGCTAATGTAGAGGGCTTCAATCTCTTTGCAACAACTGTGGTTGAAAGAGAAGCTGGGCACGTCAGCATTCGCAATACCGAACCAGTTGCAGAAGCTGAGGGTCATGGCCAATTCTGGCACCTTCTGGGGCAAGGAGAATTCAGCCTCGGTCCCGCCCGCTGCAAAATGGAACCAGCCACGAGCGCCTTCGTATAAATTCCCCTCGTGAGCGAGATCTTTATTTGGATTGCCCACATAGAGTTGAGAGTATCCAAACTGACGAGCAAAGCGACTCGGAGTGTATGACTCGATCCAACACCTGAGATCTTGACGATACACCAAATGTCCGGGACGGATGTTGAGAAGCCACTAGAACGCTCCTGCCGATAAAGTAGTGAACTTATCTGCTCCCACGGCGTCCTTCAGCCTCATTCCATATTCTCCGCCGGGAAAGTCGGGGAAACACCGGAAGATCTCATAGTTCTGAAAGCCACGAAGAGTCTTCCGAATTTGAGACATATAATTCTGCTTCCATGAAGAGTGTTCATACAGCTCTACAAAGAAGCACTTTTCGCCCGAACGACACTCTAGTGCACTCATTAAAGAAGGACAGTGCAAGACGAGCCACGCCATCAAATAGGTGTAGGGCATCTCCACCCTAGGGTTTGGAGTTTTCGGTTGGGCAGTCTCTTTCGACTTGCCCTTTCCTTTCCCCTTGACCTTAATAGTGGGGAGGAAATCACGACAGAATACCCTCAGTCCATACTGCAAATTGCATACCATGGCGGGAAGAAGTCCAAGGGATCGGCCATATGCTAAAAGAACCGCTGGATATACTACGGTCACTGCAATTGCTTCTTTGGGCAACGACGGCACGACATATCTCTTTAGCCACAGCATCAGAAATCCGGCAATGAGACCTCTGTTGGAGATCGGAAACTGGGCTTGATAATGGTAGCTCTTGAATGAAGTGCCAGGACCGTATCCATTCTCATTAGATTCAGTGGTATAATATAATAGATGGCGGCCCTTAGCAATGCGGTGATCAATCTCTGAACCATAGACGGGTGGATGGCCATGGATAGTCGTTGAACTATCCTTAGAATTTAAGTTGGCAAAAAGATACTCTGCCCATTTCTTATGACCGATACCATGGTTACGCGCACCCGTCAAGTCAGCGCAAATACGGTAATGGCACATCATCTCCCAGTATGTGGCGTAGATGCGCTCATCATTAGCCATCAACATGTTTAACTCCCCGATGGTGGGGATATACTCTTCATAGGGGATTTCACCCATGGAAAGCCCGAAG
Organism: Dracaena cambodiana; assembly: GCA_036321105.1. Lineage (NCBI taxonomy): Eukaryota > Viridiplantae > Streptophyta > Magnoliopsida > Asparagales > Asparagaceae > Dracaena > Dracaena cambodiana. The sequence continues at coordinate 28,344,844 of JAYEPQ010000001.1, forward strand.
ACCTCGAACATCTCGTGAAGAGCGAATCCTACCTCACCCACTGGTGTGAAGAGAGTACAAGTCTCAGGGTTATATATCTCCAAGAGGCAGTAAAAATGATAAGTACTCTGGGGAAACCCGAATTGGACATTCCTGATAGCTTTATACAAGCCAATATCCTTTAAAATGGGCTCGTGGGAATCCAGCATGTACTGAACAAGGCGGGCCCACCACATATTGTTAGAAGAATGAACCCAGCCAGGCATTCTGAAGTCGCTAGCCGGGTACTGACCATCCTTCGCCAAGAACTCACTTAAGAAAGTTCGGGCACGAGATGGGACTTCTCCTATTGGAAGCTCCTTGCCAAATCGGCCTGGAAGCAAGCCAGTAATGCATCTGGGGGAACCGTCTTGATAAACCCCTTTTGCACCAAATTTGCCTGTTGGGACGCCATCTTACTCTTGAGTCAGTCCCCACTTTAATTCCCGAGGCATTGCCAGTCTCTGAAGATAGACCAGAGGATAACTACGATCCATTCTAGGCAGAAACATCAGCATTTCGCCTGAGTTATATAACCAAATGCACTCCTCTTCAGAAAGGATCTCATCTGATTGATCCATCTGGTCTCCAAAGAGGAAAGCGGGTTTCTCCATCACCTTTCTATTTAAAGTTTCGAAGGCTGCATCAGTTATGATTTCTCGCGCAGTAGTGGGGTGATACTTGATCAACTTCTCCTTGCGCTCCTTCGGGTCTGGCTCATATGAAGCCAAGATAGTGGTGAAGCGAAATTGGCCTGAGGGATCAGAACCCCCAGCAAACCCGAAGTAATTCTTGTGAGGAAGAGCTTCCACTGAATACCCTACTGCAAAAAGAAGCACCAGAGTTAGAGAAGTTTCTATAAGACAGAAAAATTCTCTAAGTATGGACGCGCGAAGCTAAAAATTAGAACGCGCGAAGCTAAGAATAGCGCCGCTAAAAATTAGACCGCGCAGAAGTCAAAATAGCCTCGCGTTTCCACGAGACTGCTACTTAAAATAGCCTCGCGTTTTCACGCGACTGCTACTCAAAATAGCCTTGCGTTTCCATGCGACTGCTACTCAAAATAGCCTTGCGTTTCCACGCGACTGCTACTCAAAATAGCTTCGCGTTTCCACGCGACTGCTACTCAAAATAGCCTCGCGTTTCCACGCGACTGCTACTCAAAATAGCCTCGCATTTCCACGCGACTGCTACTCAAAATAGCTTCGCGTTTCCACATGACTGCTACTTAAAATAGCCACGCGCTTCAAAATGCGAGGATGATACGATAACTTCGCGTAAGAAGAAAGTCGGAGACTTTTCTCCTTCTCCAAGCCTTACAACAGGAGTACGGCGATCTCGGCGGTAAAAGAGTTGATTGATCAGTTAAAATTAAGCCAAATCACTCTAGAAATATTCTAAAGAGTCTCGATGGAGGGATTCTTACCTCCGATGGGCGAAATGTGGGCTGGCGCGTCGCTGCCTTGGCCGTCGCCACCACTGCTTGCACCAGTTGCCGATGATGGAGCCGCTCGAGAAGTAGCACGAGTCTTGGGTGCTATTGTTGAGAAAAATCGACTGAAAATCTGGAGAAACTCGGTCGGAAGAAGATCGGGTCGCCTGAACTCTGATCGCCTGAATCTCTAAGTTTCTGGAAAATTCTCAAATAAAGTGAGAAGGATAAGAAATAGAGATTTCTTTTAAATGAAAGAAACCGCCTCTTGGAATTCGGCGCGAGTTTTGGAGAAAGTGACTAGTCAGTTACTCTCTAAAATGCGAGGCTATTAGCCTCGCGCGATGATGGAAAATGCGAAGTTGTTTAACTCCACACAACTCCGAGAAACGCTAAGATAACTTGGTACCTTAGCTTCGCGTTCTCATGAAAAACTTGGATTTTTGGCAAGTGCAATTAAGCGCTTCCATCTAAGTTAAGATGATCTTTATCCGATCATTTGGGTATTAGTGATCTAAGTTACGCAAATGAGCCTTAGACTATTTTACCAAAATTATTGACCATCTATTTGTTGAGCAAGTAAGATTCTTGAAGCCAACAGATAGAGAGGAAAATAATTTTATCTTTATTCATGAAGCAAGAGATTACAAAGAGGGAGTTATAGCTCTCCCAAAAGTTTTTACATGATCAACTTATCAATAACCAAACAGTAAGATTTCTCTACGGGGTGTTGAACCTCAGTTCTCTGGTTCACATGCAACTCTAGATTTCTCTACGGGGTGTTGAAGCTCAATTGCCTGGTTCACATGCAAAAGATCTCCTCTGCAAATGTCAATTAGGATCTGTCATCCAAAATGAAGCACGAGAGGAAAGGAAAGTGCTGCACTGAAGCACAATTCTGCACTGCAAGTGCTGCAATTCTGAACTGCAAGTGCTGCAATTCTGTACTGCAAGTGCTGCAGCTCCCTATTTACAGCTCATTCAGGAGTTTATCTCTCGGAGCCGGAGCTTGAAACCTGCAACTATGTTGTAAAGCATATGCTTCTGACTTCCTTAGAGTTACTTTTGCTGATGAAGATCGATGGACCCGCATACACTCCTCTTCAGAAAGGATTGAACTTACTGCAAAAGGAACAGAGTTTCCAAAAGAGTGAAACGCGGAGCTAAGCTAACTCTGCACACAGTTGAAGAAATAGCCTCGCGCTTTAAACGCAGAGGATGATGCGATAACTTCGCGTAAAGGGGACAAGATTTCTTTCTGCTCTTTCCTTCTCTTTCAGATTCATCGCGACTGCTAATCAAAGATAGCCTCGCAATTTATCGCGACTGCTAATCAAAGATAGCCTCGCAATTCATCGCGACTGCTAATCAAAGATAGCCTCGCAATTCATCGCGACTGTCAAAGATAGCCTCGCGGATTCATTGAGACTACTAGTAAAGCCCCGCGTTTCAAGTGCAGGGACGACACAATAAAACGGCAATCTCGCCGACAAGATAAGCAATCGTCCAGAATAAACCAAGCCAAAATATCTCAGAATGGTTCTTAGAAAACCAAGAGATGAGGTTTTTACCTTCGGAAGACGCTGCATAGACTAGTTCGCCGTCGCGTCTACCTTCACGACCGCTGACATTAACGCCGGCCAACTTGCGAAAAGCCAAACTCCTCTGGAGAGACATCCTATGGAGAATTGAACAAAGATCAGTTGAAGATCATTCGTGAGTTACTCGAGTTCTCAGAAATTCTTCGGATGAGATGAAGAAGAAGATGAGCCGGGAGCTCTATTTAAACAGAATTTCCGTCGCTTGGTATTCGGCGTGGAAACTCAGGGTAATTAATGACATAATTACTCATTTCACTGAAGACGAAGTGAAGCTGATTAACTCCGCGTAAGTGAGCATAACGCAAGATAGACTTGGTATTCTAACTCTGCGTTTCAGTTTAAGTATCCAAAGTATTTCAAAATCTGCTGAAGTCTAAGCCATTTTGAAAACTTTGGAGGGGGTTCTGTTGGCAGTGAAAATTTCTAAGTTAAAAGGATTTTCCACAACAGAACGCGGAGCTAATTCAATAGCCCCGCGTTTGGTTATATTAACCCTGCGTTTGAATAAAACGCGGAGATGTTTAATAGCCCCGCGTTTGGTTATATTAACCCTGCGTTTGAATAAAACACAGAGATATTTAATAGCTCCACGTTGATTCCGCAGTTTGGCTTGTATTAGCCTCGCGTTTGAGTAAAACGCGGAGATGATCAATAGCTCCGCGTTAGCTCCGCGTTTTGGTTATTTAGCGTCGCGTTTTGATGCGATTAAAGCTCCGCGTAAGCAGATAACCAGAATCTCAAATTGATTGAGATTATGATTCTGGGCTTATCCAAATACCCGAATCAAGTCTAATCAGAATTCCATCAAAACTAAGATATTTGATTAGAATCCTTGATGAATGCGAGTTCTATTTAGATAGAAACTCTTGCATTAACCTGGGGCTATAAATACCTTCCTAGTGAAACCCTAAGGGTCTTCTTTTTTTTGGCATCGGAAGTTTCCTATCGATCCTTTGGCAATTCAAGTACGCGAGAGAGCCTTGAAGCCTTTGCTGATCATTTTCTGGTCCGGTAATTGAGGTGATTTTCTGAAATCTTGGAGAATTCAAGTTACGCACAGAGCCTTGAGTTCATGAAGATCAGAGAAAGTCACCATCTTCTTTCTGGAGTTCTTGAGAAGTTTGAGTTACGCGAGAGAGCCTTGAACAAATTAAAACTAGAGAAGATCGTCTATATTCGGCCGATATCTTTAAAAGAGAAGATTTCAACGTACCGATCGTCCAAAGGAACTACTATAGATCCCATCGCCACAGATCCCACGAAACTATTGTAAAAGAGAGAGATTGAAGTATAAGATCCTCTCGTTTGTTCTCTTTTTATATCTTGTTCACTTTCATTGTAATTTAACTTAATTCGATGGAAGGAAGCGAAGAAACTTTTGCGACGAACAAACGTCTCCAAGGAAAAGACCACTTCAGGTTTGATGTCAATATTGGATAAATTTTATGAGAAGCCGTCTGCTTCAATATACTGTTTCTAATAAAAAAAAGTTGTTTAACTTGATAATGTCTTCTGATAGATTAGTTGTTAATCATTTGAACGAATTTGATACATTTTGGGAACAACTTGAATCCTTAGATTTTGTATTTACTGATAATATTAAACCTTTGATATTTATGTGTTCGTTACCGGATAGTTGGAATAATACTGTTATGGCCATTAGCAATCCTTCCAACACTGCTCTTAAATTTGATGATGTTATCGGTACTATCATGAATAATGAATTGATGGAAAAGAGCATGGTTGAGAGCACAATTTTTACAAGTACTGCTCTATCTATTGATAATGACAGAAGGAAGGAAAGGGGCAGAAATTTAAGCAGGGAGTCGAAGTAAAGAGGGAGATCAAAATCTAAGAGGAACTTCAAGAAAAAAAATTAGTGTATTAAAAATGTAAGACAGAGGGTTATATAAAGAAGAATTGTCTAAATAAAGACAAGGAGGGAGCGAATGTGGTGAATCCAAGTAAGGAGTATGATGACTTGTACTTGTCTATTCATACAAAATCAAAATCAGACTTGTGGTTTGTAGATTCAAGGACTTCGTTCCATTGCATTGCTCGCAGAGAATGGTTTGATAATTATGTCCAAGGTGAATTTGGACATGTGACTGTTAGTAATGGGCATGAATGCAAGATTGTTGGTAAGGAGACAATTCAGTTGAAATTGCACAATGGTGGTAAACTGTTTTTACAAGAGGTAAGCACATACCAGATTTGAAGAAGAATTTGATATCTTTTAGCAAGCTGGATGGTGAGGTTTATCAAATTTTATTTGAGAGGAAACAGTGAAAGATTAGTAAAGGAGCAATGGTAGTGGGCAAGGGTAGGAGAGTGGGAACACTATATCTACTCTCAAGCTCGGTAGATCACGTTGTTTCTTTGGCCACCGTGAAGAATGTGAAGACTACCTTATGACATCAGAGACTCGGTCACTTGAGTGAAAGCAGCATGAGGGTGTTACAATCCAGAGGTATGTTGATAGATATGAAATATGCCAATTTTGATTTCTTTGAGAACTATGTATTTGAAAAGCAGAAAAGAGTTAGTTTTATGAAGGTTGGGAAGGAGAAGAAAATCGAGAGATTGGAGTTGGTGCATACAGATGTATGGGGGCCTTTTTCGGTGAAGTCTTTTGGAGGTAATTTTTATTTTGTTATTTTCATAGATGATGCAAGCAGGAAAATATGGCATTTACACTTAAGCAGAAATCTGATGATTTCAAGATCTTCAAGGTATGAAAAACTCTTGTTAAAAATGAAATAGACTTGAAAGTGAAATGTCTGTTGTCAGATAATGGTGGGAAATTTTGCAATAAGGAGTTTGATGACTATTGCTCTACCTACGGGATCAGAAGAGTGAAAACTGTACCGAGAACACCGCAGCATAATGGCTTGGCTGAGAGGATGAATAGAACCATTTTAGAGCGAGCTCAGAGTATGAGACTACATGCAGATTTGCCTTTGCAACTTTAGAGAGTCGCTGTCGATACGACAGTCTATTTGATCAATAGAAATCCAGATAGTACTTTAAATGGAGGAATTTCAAAGGAGGTGTGGTCTGGTAAGACTGTAAATTATTCATTCTTAAAAGTATTTGGTTGTATAGCATATGCACATGTGGATCATGAGATAAGAAAGAAGTTTGATTCTAAATCTCAGAAGTGTGCATTCATTGGATACGTTGGTGATGAATATGGTTATCGCTTGTGGGATTATGAACATAACAAGGTGATTCGTAGCAGAGATGTAATATTCAATGAGGGTTGTATGTATAAAGACCAAATGGAGTGTAAGAGTGAGAAAATAGTTGAGAAAGAGCACTCAGAGTTGGATGAATTACAGGATGGGATGGATCCCATGGATGAAAGAAACGAAAAAAATACCTATATCTGAAGGAGAAGAAAATGCTACACCAAGAATATACAAGTTTCAGATGAGACCGAACAGGAGAGAGAGTCACTGGCTGCAGTAGATGGTTCCAGCTCTTCATCAGAGGAAGAGAGTATTCCCAATTTGAGGAGGAACACTAGGATAAGGAAGCCAACTCAAAAATTTTGTCTTCTTTTATATCATGTTTTGTATACTGATGCAGGGAATCAGAGAGTTACCAAGAGGCTATGCAGGATAAGTTTCGTCATAAGTGGGAGCAAGCCATGAGTGATGAGATGTTTTCTTTGGAGGAGAATTACACATGGGAATTGGTGGAGCGACCGGTAAAAATGAAAGTGTTGCATAACAAGTGATTATACATGGTGAAACATGAGACAGGAGGGACACAAAAATACAAGGCTAGACTTGTAGTGAAGGGATTTGGTCGGAGGAAAAGTGTTGACTTCAATGCGATATTTTCACCAGTTGTGAAGATGACTTCTATCAGAATAATATTGAGTATTGTGGTTGTGAAAGGTTAGTATTTAGAGCAGCTTGATGTGAAGACTACTTTCCTTCATTGTGATTTTGAGGAGGAAATATATATGGAACAACCGGATGGATATGAAGTTGAAGGAAAGGAAAATTGGGTATGTCGACTGAAAAGGAGCTTGTATGGATTGAAATAGGTGCCGAGGCAATGGTACTTGAAATTCGATAAGTTTATGTTGGATTCATATTTTGCCAGATGCAATTCAGATCATTGTGTATATCTACAAAAATTTAAGGATTGTAACTTTATTATACTTATATTCTATGTAGATGATATGCTTGTGGCAGGTTTATGCATGAAGAAAATCAATGATCTGAAGATGAAGTTGGCAGGGAGATTCTCTATGAAGGACATGAGTGAGGCGAAACAACTTCTTAGGATGCAAATTACCCGAGATAAGAAAAGTTAAAAATTGTTATTATCTCAAGAGGGATACATTAAGGTGTTAGAGAGATTCAATAAGGATAATGCAAAACCGAAAACTACAACTCTTGGTAGTCGGTTTAAACTGTTAAAAGAATAAGGTGACAAAACAGATGAGCAGATGAGACATATGGAAAATGTGCCTTATTCATCGATCGTTGGGAGTCTCATATCTGCAATAGTGAGTACAAGACCAGATATTGCACATGCAGTGGGAGTAGTGAGTAGATTCATGAAGAACCTTGGAAAGGAACATTGGCAAGCAATAAAGTGAATTTTCAGGTATTTCAAAGTATTGTTTGTGCTTTGGGGGTGATAACATTGATGTGCAAGGTTTTGTGGATTTGGACTATGCGGGTAATAGAGACAATGACAGAAGCACCATAGGTTATATCTTTACTGTAGGAGGGACAGCGTTAAGCTGGATTTTAAGATTATAATCGATTGTTATTTTATCTTCGACAGAAACTGAGTATGTGGCAGCTGCAAAAACAAGTAAAGAGTTTATTTAGGTGCAGCGATTGATGAGTGAATTGGGTTTTGATAGAGTGGATTGCAGATTGTTCAGTAACAGTCAGAGTGCAATTCATCTTGCTAAAAACTCGGCGTATCATTCGCGGACTAAACATATTCACTTGAGCTATCACTTCATTAGATCCTTGTTGGAGGATGGCCAATTAAAATTGGAGAAGATTGGGGGCAGTAAGAATTCTGCAGATATATTGACAAAGCCAGTTGATGGGAAAAAGTTGAGCTATTACTCAATTTTGGTGCATTTATGTTGAATACTAGAATTGGGACTTTGAACGATTGAGATAAAAGCTTGGGATGCTAGAATTATCATGTATAGAGATTACAGTTTTTGCAATAGGTCTCCACGTGGGCAGATTGTTGCTGTTGGAGCCCTATTATCGCAGTGGGTTTAGTCTGCACAAACCGGTTCAAAACCGGCGCAACAATAAAAAATAAATCCGTTTGGATTTATATATATATATATATATATATATATATATATATATATATATATATATATATATATATATATATATATATATATATATATATATTAGATGGGTGGCGACTGTCAATTGGTGTAGGGCACGACAAAAAGATTTCAGCCAAAAGGAAAACAGGAAAACTTGCGGTTGCTGCTGCTGCAATTGTATTTTTTGCCGAAGGGATTAATTATTGCAACTGCTGCTATTAGTTTCGGCTAAAGCGTTTGGCCGAAGGAAGAAAAGGAAGGTTGTGGCTTCCTTTGGGATTTCTTTTGTGGCTGAAGCTAAAGCACAAGTAAGATCATCATATTCTTTTTGCAAGTAGAAGCTTTCGATCGTGTCCCCGTGGATGTAGGCATATTACCGAACCACGTTAAATTTGTATGTTCTCTGTCTCTACTATTTTTCCTTTCGGTTAACCATTAGATTCCGTTGGTTGTTTCATTGGTATTGTTATTTTTGCTAACCCTATATAGACTAAGGAAAAGTGATGTCTAGGATTGGTAGGAGCCACCTTCAAAACTTTCGACACGTTACATAATATATGATGCATAAACGGATTTATCTCTAGTTCTTACCTGATATATATGGTACTTGTGGCTATTTTCCATTATTTGTGCTATTTGAGTATGCTTATAAAATATCTGAAATATATTGTTCACATTATATCCATATATGATGCGACCTAATTTGTGCATTCCCAAACACATGAGATCGATAAGTAGTACTCGGAAAGTAATTCCAATATTGTTCTTTCAAGCATATAATATCGTGTGGTGTATCTAATATTTGTGTTATAAGTTACAAGAAAATAATAAGAAAATAAAGAAAAAGATTGAATAGATGAAATTTAATTAACTAAAATAAAATAGAGAGATGTATTAGCTTAGATGAGTGAACGCCCCCAAAATTGAATCACTGAATGAGTTATTAATTTAGTTATCATAGTTATATAGATTACATGATCTTATGCAGCCAGAAGATATTTCTTTGAAAGCACAAGATTAAATAAAGGTATTATATTAAAAATTGGCTAATTCCTCCAATTAATACTTATATAAATTTTTGAGATAATTCTAAGTACCATATATAGATAATAGAAATAATTATATAAAATCTAAGTATATACCATGCCTATAGAGTCAATAACATATTAAAAACTAAGTAATAACTATACTAGTAAGAAATAAGCAATTAAGATCTCAAAAATTATATTTAACGCCAAACAAGATAAATAGGGAGCCAAAAATCAATATCATATAAAAAAAATTAAGTAGAAAAACAATAAAACTCATACCATATCATCATCAAGGGTTTGTTAACTCATCCAAGACCGATAAGAGATTTAACCACGTATACTCTTCATAATCATCAAATAATAAGAACAAAATCTTTTATTAAATAACAATGAAAGAGTACATAAACTCAAAAATCTCCCTCTCTAAAACTTTATCAAATTTTCTCTATATAGCGGCTCTTTTCTTTTATATTTGAAGTATAATGGATATTTATAATCCATATAGAGTTTAATATTTAAAACAAGAGTTTTATTTGCTTGAAAATTCTTTTCTTCTTGAAATCACCCATATCTATGTGTCTGTCCATTGGACTATCGATAGCAGCTTTAATAGCTACTTTAACTAGCCTTCTCAGGTAAGGTTTATAATACTGATATAGAGAGGTTGTCGATAGCCTTACCATGACACTATCAATAACACCTTGGCAGTTATGGTGTTAAACCTTTGTGCATGTGTGCACACTCTTTGATTGGTTTCTTGCATTTAAAACCCTACAAAGAGGTTAGAAAATATTAGATTAAGCTAATAAAATTCTCAAGTGGAGTATTAGAATAATGTGCATAGTAATTCATTAATTTCTCATACTAAACATCAAAATTAGATTACGAGTGCACGAAATAAGTACAAAATTTAACACTTTCACTAATAATCACACCCCAACTTGAGCTTTGGTAGTTCTTAACAAACTAAGGAAAATAAAATGCTCTATTTAAAAGAAAAAGAAAAGAAATCCTAACTCGCTTTCGTATAAATCACATATGTAATAAGTTTTTAAATCCCTAGGTTAGCCTAATGGATGAGTGTTGTCTCGTGAGGGCTTCCAACATTGTTATCAACAAACATCAAGAAGTTGTGGTTTATAAAAAGAAATAAAATGTAAAATAAAAATAAGTGTAAAATAAAGAAATTTAAAAAATAATATAATTTTTTTGCATTCTTTTCTTTCCATATCAAGTTTAACTAACACATGCACATGTATATTCAAAAAACTTTTAATCTTAAATTTTGTCTTTAATCTAGTATTCATATAATTTCATTATGATTACTTAAATCTTACCGTAGATATTCCTAATTGTTGATTATCCACTCCTATGCACTTTCGTGGTCATATAATTGAGTCAATTTAACTTCAAACTTTAGTCAAACTCTTAGGAATCGTTTCCATCTATTTTTCTTTTCTTTTTTCTTCTTTTTTAATAAAATACTCACCATTCATGTGAATATTTATGCTTCTCGAGGCACAAATACCCAATTATTAAGCTTTTATTTGTGATACAAGTCCATAAGCATTGTTCGTGAGAACACACATGCTTCGTGAGACACACACACACTCAATTGTTTAACACGTACGTACTTCCTTCTTCTTCTTCTTCTTCTTCTTATTATTATTATTATTATTATTATTATTATTATTATTATTATTATATATATATATATATATATATATTATAATAATAGAAATAAGCTGACAGCATACGGAAGTTACCTGAGCTGTAGTTCATTTCCACTGTCTCTAATATAGTTTTAAATTTTTTTTCTTATGGATTATGATCTCAACCTCTTGATTTCCCTCATACCAATTTTCTTGGGTTTTAGTTTTGATTTGGTCCTCCATCAAGTTGATACAAAATTAACGATTTTTAAAAATTAAATATTTTGTCTCTACTTTATGAAAAGATAAATGAACTTCAGAATTTATGAAATTTGATCTGAAAGAGGTTAAGGGGATACAGATACTAATTCTGAAAAATGAATAAAAATAATTGGATCACTATATTTTTGCCGTTAGCTCAAGTAAATTTTCCTAAACTAGTGACTCATCTACAGTAATGCATACACACACACACACACATATATATAAATATTCTTTTCATAAAAGATCATTACCTTAATACCAGGCTCGCCTCTAAATTTTTTTAGATGATAAGTTTTTCATATAGTTTTCCTATTGTTATCAACTTACATGACTCATCGTATCAGTACTTAATGGATATATTTGTTTCTAATCTTAAATTTTAGAGTATCTTATTGTCATATTTAAGCTACCAATCAGAAATAATTAAAAAAATACTATTATACGGGTATCAACTTGAGATATCAACTACTGAATATCCAATGTTAATGCATTAATATTACTTTTTACATTAAGAAAAGAAAGTTTTTTGTAAAAATTTTAATTTTTATGAATAATAAGTTATATATGTGTGTGTGTGTATGTATACACAGTCTCACATATGTAACAATCGAGTTTAACCTAAATATACTTATCCCACCCACCAATTTGAATCATGCAATATCCTTAGCGCATATATATATATATATATATATATATATATATATATATATATATATATATATATATATATATATATATATATATATATATATATATATATATATATATATATATATATATATATATGAGAAAAATAGAAATGAGCTGACAACTCACGCAAGTTATCTGAACTGCAGTTCATTTCTAATATCTCCAATAATCTTTTTTAAAAAATTTCTTTTGGATTATGATCTCGACCGCTTAGGGTTCACTCATACCCAATTTCTTGGATTTTAGTTTTGATTTGATTATCCATCAAGTTAACACAAAATTAACGATTTTCAATGAATAAAACATTTTGTATGCACTTGATGAAAGGATAAAAGAACTCCAAAATTTATGAAATTTAATCCTAAAAAAGTTAAGAAGGTAGAGATAGTAATTATTAAAAAAAATTGAAGAAAAATCATTGGATGATTATAGTTTTGCCGTTAGCTCACGTAACTTTTCCTGAGCTGGCAGCTCACCTACAGTAATCCCTATATATATATATATATATATATATATATATATATATATATATATATATATATATATATATATATATATATATATATATATATATATATATATATATATATATATGATTAGTGTAGGTGAGCCACTAGCTCAAGAAAACTTACATGAGCTAGCGGTAAAACTATAATGATCCAATAATTTTTCTTCAATTTTTTTACAATTAATATCTTTATCTCCTTAATTTATTTCAGATTAAATTTTATAAATTTTAGAGTTCATTTACCCTTTCATCAAGTGCATACAAAATATTTTATTCATTGAAAATAGTTAATTTTGTGTTAAATTGACGGAGGACCAAATCAAAACTAAAACCCAAGAAATTAGGTATGAGTGAACCCTAAGAGGTTGAGATCATAATTCGAACAAATTTTTTAAAAAAGATTATTGAAGATAGTGGAAATGAACTGCAGCTCAGGTAACTTGCATGAGCTGTTAGCTCATTTTCATTTCTCTCTCTCTCTCTCTCTCTATATATATATATATATAGAGAGAGTAAACGGGAAATTCACCGGCGGTGAAGGGAGTTCCTTCACCGCCGCTTAGGTGGCTCAATAAAATTATTACATGTAGCATCACTTTAAGGACGGTTAAGAAAAATCATTTATTTGTTATCTTGAATGACACCATGTGTAATAATTTTATTGGGCCACCTAAGCAGCAGTGAAGGAACTCCCTTTACCGCCGGTGTATTTTTCGTTTCCTCATATATATATATATATATGGATTATTGTGTGAGCCGCCAGCTCAGGAAAAGTTACATGAGCTAGCGGCTAAAATATAATGATTCAATAATTTTTTATTTTTTTAAATTACTATCTCTATCTCCTGAACTTCCTTTGGATTAAATTTCATAAATTTTGGAGTTCATTTAGCCTTTCATCAAGTGCATACAAAATGCTTTATTCTTAAAAAACCATTAATTTTGTGTTAACTTGATAAAGCAAATCAAAATTAAAACCCAAGAAATTGGGTGTCAGTAAACCCTAGGGGTCGGGATCATATTCCAAAAGAATTTTTAAAAAAAAATATTATTGGAAATAGTGAAAATGAAGTGCAGCTCAGATAACTTGCGTGAGCTGTCAGCTCATATCCATTTTTCTCATATATATATATATATATATGTGTGTGTGTGTGTGTGTGTGTGTGTGTGTGAAATTTTAAAAGTACCATGCTAAGAAATTAATTAAATCAACAAATAGTGGTTAAAGCACTGCTGGACTTAGTCATTGTCCTCCTCATTGCTAATGGCTCAATCATTATAAGTGGTTTTGCCCTTACCCTTATCCTTTACTTGGGCATCTTCAACATCCGACGGGGCATTATCTTCCTGCTGTTTGCGCTTGCTCTTCCTCCTTACCCAAAAGGATAGCTGGGTCACCAGCTATATATTGGTACATCCTGAGAATGAGCCTGAGGTGGCATTCTTAATGTTGCTCAAAATTCTCGGTATAATGCTCCAAGTGGATCTGCTATGCTTCTATGCGCGTAAATCTTGTATTGACAGTAGAGGCAAAGTCTGACAATGATCTTTGCAAATTGTCCATCAGTCTGTAAGGTGGATTGGGAAATGGATCCTCCTTGTTCTTGATCTTGCTCTCCATACTGGGTTGATTAAATCACCATTGTCACTCCTGTTGATTAGGAGCTGAATTGTTCTTGGAGGTCCGACTCTACTCCTAGCTGTAGTTTCAGTTAAGGGCTCTATGTAGCGGACGGCAGTATCAATTGATGACAAATCAATCTATGCAACAAGCATATTTGCACAATCAAGGATGATAGAACTAACAATGGCTTTTGCACCTTTGGATGTTGTAGGCACACTGCTGCTTGCATTATGCGCTGGATTATGAAGATGTACATAATGTGGGTATCATCGAATGGGCGCCTTTACAAGATCTAGGGGAGGAGCACCGCATCCTTGAATATACCTCAGTTTTGGTGGATGACGGTGCTATGTTGTGGTTCGAGAAAAAGAAGACCATAATCAACTCCTTTAGCAAGCGGGATCTTAAATGTCCGGTGTTGAATCCATAGTAGATGAGGTTGGAGCACATCTCCCGGAACACCGGTGAGCCTGTGGGTATTTGGACTACCATTTCGGAGAATGAGGGGTGCTCTGCAGGTATATTCTTGATCAGAATTACCTTCAGGATATCCTACCTAGTGAAGATAACCATTTTCCCCGTGCCATCGAGAATGTTGGCTAGTTGTCCATTAGGGGATCCAAGTGGGCATAAAATTCCCAGACAATCTCGTTGATTGTTATTGATGAATATGCATTGTATACTGCTCCTATCCCACTTCCCTCATAATAAACCGAAAAGTAATGTTTTCGTCGATCATCGCATAGTCCACCTCTCTCTTGGGCCATAGTTTAAATTGTTGAAATTGTTCATAAGCCTTGTGGTCTACTGGCCCTAGTATTCTTCTCTGAGCTCCACTCCATGGAGAGGCTGAGCTAGTGGCATCAACTGTAGCCCTCTTTATAGTCATATTTTTTTCATAAAAATTAAGAGATAATTTATTTTCAACAAATTTTTCTTACTTATTTAAAAATCAATTTCAGGATAACACTTATTGCAAAGTAATATACAAATTATTTTCATCAATTTAATTTATTTAACTTTTTTAGAACAAAATTTAAGTATGTGTAATGCCCCACATCCCAAGATACGAGTTGTATTCGGCGACGTATTGTAAACGAATATACCAAGACTAAAATACATGAATACAAACACGTACATCTAGCACATATACATAAACATATGCAATCAGATAATAATATGGTATTAAAATAATTTATTATTCCAAAGAATAATGATCAGGACAAGTTTATAGGAAGATCAAAAATAATTCTTATTATATAATCAGAAATTTTAAGTTTGAATAAAGATGAATAATGAAGTTAAAAAAAAACAATAAAAATAATATCTCTCATGTCCTTCCTGCAGCAAACACGCATATTGAGAATTTGCTAACTTCTTGAAATATGGCTCTAGTTGTGGTGGGTCTCCCGCCTCATTAACCTATAAATTATTGTTTAGGCATGCCAAACCAGGGTCGTTAGAATGACCTAGTAAGTACTATAAGAGAAGAAATAATAATACATAGGCATGCTATGTGTATATATAAATAAAATATGAAACTAAATAAAATAGTCAAATCATGATAGTATCGCAAAAATCTAAATCTTGAAAAGAATGCGAAACATAAATTTAAATTAAATTTGTCTTGGAGAAAATAATAAATCAACCAGTAATAGTGAAAATATATCTTGAATGGTGTTGAAATTTAACATGATGGTAACAAGTCATATGAAACTGCAAAAATTATAGATGTATCACAAAATATAAATCTTGAAGAGGTTGTAAAACATGAGTTAAATTATACTTGTCTTGAGAGTGATAATGGTCAACATGTATATTATACATGTTATAAATGAGATTGTACCCAATATAGAAAAATGGAATTAAATCTGCACGTGAAACATGATATATTTTATTGATATCTGTTATGAATTAATTTGGAACTGCTAGGAGGAAAAATTACATGTTTTAAGAGAATCCCGTACATACCCGGATCAATGGCCTCATGACTCATGGTACTGTCCTAGGACTGTACAACTAGGTATTCAAGAAAATACGATGGACAAGCTTACGCTCTCAGGCCCGAAGCCCTATAGCATGACATAACAGTGATCCAGTAATTACCCCAAGACCCCCTAGGTTAGATCTCTAAAATTCGGTTGCGCAACTTAAAAAGGTAAACCTCTTCAAATATGTGTTCAACTTCCTCTATTCTATTTTTCTATAACCTCATAATTTTGTCTTATGTTTTGTTTATGTAAATAAATCATGCTATCATATAAATAAAAAAACGTTTAAAAAGGTTTGTCAAAGTGATTCAATTATGGAGTAGCAAATAAAATAAACCACTTGTTAATGTTACCCTTATTGAGACTTTATAAGTAAATGTCATTCTAATATTACAATTGTATAAGGATCTAAGATTCAGTTGTTTCAATTTAGATACAATGGAACTATGATAAATACCGTTTTACTTATACTAGCATGCTGATAAGATAAATTTGAAGGAAAATATAGGAAACTCATTGTCTCACGTAAAGCTTCCATCAAATGTTTTGATAAATAATTACTCAATACTCATCAAAATTATTTCTTAATGCAATCATTGTCGTATGTAAAACTATTGTAACTTCCTATCTACACACTTCATTAATTAATGTTTAATTATCATTAATTAGTTTTTCCATCAACATTTGGCTAGAGTAATACATTTTGCTTCATTTCGTACTGCATTAATTTGAAAGAGACCAATATATATGAAGATAATTAATGTTTCCTGCTGCATTAATTTGAAAGTGACCAATATATATGTTTCTTGCTGTATTAATTTGAAAGAGTCCAGTTTATTTTCTGGTGCTCAATCTACAACAATTTCGTCATAACTTATAATTATAAAAATTGAATAATAGTATGTGTCACTTTTAGGACGAAATCGGCTAGGTAAAACAGTTCAACTACCAATACTTAGACTTGCAATACAAAAAAACTATTCAAAACAGGTAGTGGTTTCATATTGCAAGTTAAGTCGATATAGTGTAGGTTATAGAAGTAAGCAAAACAAATTCCTTCTTTTAATTATTCCTTTGATAAATTATATAATATTTGCTTGACTAAAAATATCATTTTCCATTTTCTTCATCATGTTAGACTCCTATTCCTTCCGTACGACCAACAATAATATAACCTCCATATTTGTTTTATTATAGATTAATTATAGATTACAGATTATCAAATGCAGATCCCATTAGACCAAAACTGTTTAAAAATAGGCAACAAAAGAAGTTACTTTCATCTCAAGGCAATTTATAAAATCATAATGTTAAGCGAATATTTCTGTGTTTTAATAAGCAAAGTAATGGAAATTATAATTAAATATGGAATCATGACCTAAAGTAATATCATGACTATGGTTTTTAATCTCCTGAAAAAAAATAGAAATTTTGGGGATGCGCTAGTGATATTTCAACACACATAATAACTAGAAGGAAATTATTTCTGATAATAAATTTTAGAAGGTGATAAGAACCTAGAAAGTTTATACAACAAGAACAAAGCACTTTCATCAACACATATATATAGGAAAAATAACAACAATAATGTTAAGTTCTTGATAAAAAAAAGAATACAGAAGTTCATAAAATAATAGCAAAGCACTTGCCTCAAAAGATTCTGCTCTGAAAACTGACTACAAATAATTTAAATTGGATCTTCTTTTCCTCTTTCTCTCATTCTCTTTCCTTTCTTTTCTTCTCTGTTCTTTTCTCTCTCTCTCTCTTTCTCCTTTTGCCTTTTTTCTTTTTCTTTTTTCTCTTTTCTGCATTCAACAGAGGAGTTTCCTTCTCTCTCTCTCTCTCTCTCTCTCTGTCTCTCTCGCTCTCTCTCTCTCTCTCTCTCGGTTATTGTTCAATTTGTTTAGTTTTTATTTAGATATTTAGGTTAAGGTAAACTACATAGGATAAATTTAAAACTAACTAAATCCAAACTAACTAAATTTGTTATTATCAAGTTAACTAGTATTTATATAAATACAATTTGCAAAATAGTAAAAGATCAGATTTTTGTTATAATAATATTCTCATTACTATCATATTTATTTTTTATTCTTTTAAGAAAAATAGTTTTTTTATTTAGTAATATTGGGGTGTTACAATCTACCTACCTTTAAAAAATCATTCTCGAAATTTAATTTAAGGCAAAACAGGGGTATTGATATTAATAAGAGAAGATATGATATGGAAAAGGGCCCACAACTTTCGTTGTGCACTCTTATTTAAAAGGATAAAGTTAAGAAGATTAGTTAACTCTCACAATAATACAAGAGTCTCTGTACTAGATGTGAAGTTGAAGAAACAGTTGAATAAAGCCAATAAAGATGTGCGAAATCAAATAGAATATAAGTCAGTATAGTCTAAACCAGAATAATACCCGTCATTGCATCATTATTCTCACTAGCATGTCTTGTTATTAGTATGAGTGCATGTCCTTGTCTTTGATTAGCTCCTGCATGTGCCCTCTGGAAAGCTTGGAGTTGAGTCGCAAGTGGAGGACCCCTCTGAATAGGCGGCCCAATAGGTTTTTTTGTGGTGGTGCTAGAAGTTTTTGTTATAGTGTTAAGTGCTGGAAGTCTTCTTTGTTGCTGTTGTACTGCTGGTGCTCAAGACATGTCTTCCGGTTCTCTTCAGAAAAGACATACCTAAATCTAATGCTTTGATAATCCACAAATCAAACATAGATTGAGTGCCCGCCTACGCTCTTTTCTAACATGTCCCAGCCTAAAGCAATAATCATATAGCACTGATCGATTTTTTTAAGTAAACTGGCACTTTTTGGGTTTTGTAATATCATCCTTAGTCGGAGCACCTACAACCTAAGTAATATTCTTTTTTTTGGGTGTCTTTTTCTTCCTAATTGCTATCTTCTCTTGGATTCTGGCAACGTTTAAAACCTGAGCATAAGTTTTGAACTACGGGGTGGCTATGTGCCCTATCTGCTTCTTGAGCTACCAACGATAGGGCAAATCTACTTAGCCTAACAAATTATGCTGCATAATCATCTACTATCCGGTTTTCCTACTTCAAGTGCATAAACTTCCGCTCCAGGTCCCATCGTGCCATTTGCGGAAAGAACCTTGTATAAAAGCTCTCCTTAAAAGTCTCCCATCTTATCGGCTTCTCCAATTGATTCTCCTCGGCTAACCACCATGTGCGAGCAATATCTATGAATTAAATCTTGATCACCTCCACACGGTCTTCATCTTCTACTCATGCTGCACCCAACAGATTCTCTGTGTCCACCAAGTACTGTTCTTCCTTTATAGCTTCCTCAGTTCTATAAAATGGTAACAAGTTTAACTTCCTAAAGTCCGACACACTGCCTGTCTTCTATCTCCTAGCCACTAACTTCTATCATAGTATCTCAGTCTGTTGTTATTGGTTCTCAATAAACCCCTTCAACAAATCCATCATATTGGGTTCTTCGGCTTGGGGAGTGCTACTAGAGGAAAGGATGCGAAGGTTGGCCATTTCTCTGAAATACAAAGGATTTGGATTAGATCGGGAAACAAAGGATAAACAGAATGGTAGAATCTAAGGAACCAAAGAAATAGGACAAGAATAAGAATCAAAAGTAATTGCAATTATGCATATGTATATGCGGCAGTAATCCTAGATAGAGACTTCTAACCAAAAGCTAAAGCCGAAACTAGCTCTGATACCAACTGTAACGCCCTGCATTCCAAGATACGGGTAGCGTTCGGCAACGTATTGTAAACGAATATACTAAGCCTAAAACACATGAATACAAATATATAGAACTGACTACCATAGATACATACACATATGCAATCAGATAACAGGAATTAAGATAATTGATTATTCCAAAAAAAAATGATTAGGACAAGTTTATAGGAAGATCAGAAATAAATCTTATTACATAATCAAAAAATTCAATTTTGAATAAAGATGAATAATAAAGTTCTCCAAAAAAACAAACAGTAAAAATAATCTCTCTCATGTCCTTCCTGCAGCAAACACACCTATTAAGAATTTACTAACTTCTTGAAATATGGCTCTAGACATGGTGGGTCTTCATCCTTGTAAATTATTGTCAGAAGAATCATAAAATAATGGCAAAAAACTTGCCTCAAAAAATTCTGATGCGAAAATTGACTGTGAACAATTTAGATTTGATCTCTTTTTCTTTTCTTTCTTTTCTTCTCTATTTTTTCCTCTCTTTTTTCTCCTTTTCCTTTTATTCTTTTTTTCCTTCTCTTCTCCGCATTCAACAGTGAAGAGTTTTCTTCTCTCTCTCTCTCTCTCTCTCTCTCTATTATTGTTCAATTTGTTTAGTTTTTAGTTTTTATTTAGATATTTAGGTTAAGGTTAAATTACATAGGATAAGTTTAAAACTAACTAAATATAAACTGACTAAATTTGTTATTATCAAGTTAACTAGTACATAGATAAACATAATTTGCAAGATAGTAAAAGATCAGATTTGTTAAATAATAATATTATCATTACTATCATATTTATTATTTTATTCCTTTAAGAAAAATATTTTTTTTTTATTTTAAATATTGGAGTGTTATAGTATGGCTTTGTAGTGCTTCATCCATGAATTTTTTTTCAACCAAGGCTTGAATTTTTACTTAACTTTATCAACAAATCATGATTTTATAAAGTAAAATTCATCCATAAAATTCCCCAAACTTACCAAGTAAGCATAAAATCACAGATAATGAAGTTTATATGCTCAATTTTCTCTATCTCATAAAATTCATAAATTTAATTTTCTGTACTTAAAATCTATTTTTTACGAAATTTGAACCCACAAAGATGAAGAAGAGAAGCACTTACTTACTCAAAAAGCTTTTAAAATTTGAAAAGAAAATTGGGAGGCTTGTTTATGGCTATCGAAAGAAGACAACTATCTAGGGCTTCTGTAGAGCTCGAACTTTTGGTGTGAAAGTAAAAAAAAATTGAGATCTACTTATAAGAAGAGGCTATTGTCGACTGTTGTTGACAGTAGTTTCGATAGCCCCCTCTATTTGGTCTTTTTAGACTGGACACAGGTAGAGCTGTCGACAGCCACTTCAACAGCAGTTTCGTTAGTCCTTCTCTATCGAGAAGCTGTAAAGCTTTGTATTCTTCTTTTATTTAATCGAAGTTTTAACAAAAGTAAGGTTAATATTTAAACTAAAATTTATTAGTTTCTAAACTAAAATTAGTTTAGTAAACTAATTTAACTGTACTAGTTAGTTCTTAAATCTATGTTAGTAAAAAATAAAAATTAGTGTAAAATGCATGAAAAATTTTAAAATTTTTTGAAGAAAAAAATGGCAAAATCTCATATGAATGAAATCACAAGATAATCATCAAAATTACTCCCCCCCAACTTAAAACCCAAATTGCCTTTAATAAATTTAGATAAAATACATGAGCACAAATTAAAATTTCAAAGTAAAAAGAGTACCTCAGTGCTAGACTCATGATATATCATAACTAAAAACAAAAAATTGTTAGAACAATCATATAAATATTTTACAAAAGTGTCTTAACTTTTGCATTCAAGTGGATGGTGGAGGATCTATTAAGTCGCAGAATTTATCCGTATGCATATGAAACTCCAAGAAGTGTTTTAATCATTTTCGATTCACCATGAACACATAACCTGATTTAAGATTTTCTGTTTCTATTGCGCCATGATGATAGACAATTTTTATATTGAATTTTCCTATTCATCGTGAACACAATTTTTCGAGAGATAAATGAAATCGTGAATCATATAATATCAACTTATCGATGGATTAAATACACGATGCAATATATATTGGTTATGCAATATTTTCATTTTCTCCTTCAAAATGCATGTATTTTTGTACTCATTATGTCTTAATTCATCCAATTCATTAAGTTGAAGTTTTCGTAAAAGTCTTGCTGAGTTTAAATCCAAATTAATAGTTTTAAGTGTCCAATATGGTTTGTATTCAAGTTTGACTACAAGATAACAATTTTTACTATGGACTAATCTATATGGAGGCATACCTAAGCGAGTTTTAAACTCCGTATGATAAGCCCATAAAGCGTCAACTAGTCATAATGACTAGTCTTTGTGAGAAAGATTTACCATTTTCTCTAAAATTTGTTTAATTTCCCTATTGGCAAGTTCGGTTTGTCCATTCAATTGTGGATGATATGGTACATAGATTTTATGTATGATGTGATACTTCATTATCAAGTTCTCAAAGGCCCGATTACATAAATAGGAACCCCATCACTTATGATGGCTTTGAAAACCCCAAATCGTGATAATATGTTCTCTTTAGGAAACCTGATTACCGTTTTTAGGTCATTGTTTCGACATGTTGTTGCTTCTATACATTTAGAGACATAATCAATGACTACAAAGATATAGAAATATCTATTAGAAGCAGGAAATGGACCCATGAAGTCGATATTCCAATAATCAAATATTTCAATTGTGAGAATCGGTGTCCGAATCTTGTCATTCCTCCATGTCAGTGCTCCCAACTTCTAACATGCTTCACATTATTCACAATATTCATGCATATCTCTAAATATAATGGGCCAGTAAAATCTACATTTGAGTAATTTGGCTACCATTTTTTTGGACGAAAAATATCCCCATATGCCTCTGTATGACAATAGGCTATAATGCTATAAATCTCTTCATCAGCTACATATAGCCTAACGATTTGATCTGAGCAATACTTGAATAGGTAGGGATCATTGTAAAAAAAGATCGGCACACCACATATAAGAATTTGCACTAATCCTGAGAATTTCATTATTGTGGCATCTTACCTGCTACCAGAAAATTTACTATATCAACAAACTAAGGACTATTTTGAACAAAAAATAACTGTTCATCAGGGAAAGAGTCCCTAATAGGCATCTCATCATTAAGATGGTCACATCCTATACTCCTTTTGTATCTTGATTTTGAGATCAAATTCTTGAAGCAGTAGAATCCATCTAATAAGTCGTGATTCTACATCATTTGAGCACTGACTGATCTGTAAAAACGATAACATGTGAACCCAAACTATACGAAAAATTTTTTATCAAGAGCAAAAACTACAGCTAAAAGCTCCTCCTCTATGGTCGTATAGTTCATCTACTCATCGTTGAGGGTCTTGTTAATATAGTACACCATGTAGTCTCTCTACTGCCCAAGCACTACTCCAATAATATAATCACTTGCATCACACATAATTTGGTATCGACCAATTTGGATGCAACTTGTAATAAACATCTCCTTGAGTGTGTCGAATGTTATCTGGCATGCCTGTGTCCATTCAAACTGCATATTTTACATAATAAGGTGAGAAAAAGGTCTAACAATATTACTAAAATCTTTAATAAACCTTCTATATAAGTTAGCACGTCGTAGGAATAAACATATATGTTTTACGGTCTTGGGTATTAGTATTTTGGAAATATACTGGACTTTTTCCTTATCTACTTTCAACCCTTTAGATGAAACTATATGACCAAGCATAATACCCTTCTTTATCATAAAGTGGCAATTCTCCCTAAAGCTAATTCTTTTATTGACAACATTCACATATAGCTCCCAAATTAGCCAAACAAGATTCGAAACTTCCCATAAAACAGAGAATCATCCATAAATACCTCAAGGTAATCTTCTAACATATCACTAAAAATACTCATCATACATGTTTAAAAAGTTACAGGTGCATTGCATATTCCAAATGACATTTTTTGAAAAGCAAATGTGCCAAAGGGACAGGTGAAAGTAGTTTTCTCCTATTCCTCTAAAGCAATTTTAATTTGATAATAGTCAGAATAACCATTTAGAAAATAATAAAATTCATGACCCATGACTCTTTCAATAACTTGGTCAACAAAAGATAAAAAAATAATATTTCCTTGTTACTTGGTTCAATTATCGATAATCAATACATATATGCCAACTCGTAGTAGTATAAGTAGGCACCATCTCTCCATCCTCGTTTGGTACAATAGTTATCCCACTCTTTTTGGAAACAACTTTGGTTAGACACATTGATTTACTATTTGCTATTGGATAAATAATGTCAGCATCAAGGAATTTTATCACCTTAGTTTGACCACTTCTTTCATCATAGTGTTTAACCTGTGTTTCATTTGTCTAATGGGCTTGGAAGCATCTTCCAAAGCAATATGATATGTACAAATAATATGATTCATGCCTTTAATGTATGTTATGTTCCATCCCAAAGTTCCCTTGTGCATACAAAGCATAGATAGCAAATGCTATTTCTGATTCTTCTCAAGATGTGCTGAGATGACCACCGAAAAAGTTATATAGGTCTTAGAAATACATACTTAAGTCCTTTGGTAGAGGTCTGAGATTAAGTGTTGCATCTTTGATGGTGGAAGGAATTAATTTCTTTGGTTTTGGAGATAACTCTTCAAAAACTTCCTTCCTAGTTATCCATTCTGTAACATACAAGCAATGAGCATTATTCATGTTATTTGTAAACTGTATGGCGTTGTTTAGTTTGAATTTTTTGAGAAACTCCTCACTAGTCACTAATGCTATCTCAAACAAATTGGAGACACATAAAGACATGATATCTTCTTTATTGCAAACTTTTCAATCAAATTAACATCTAGAACTTTATCAGAATCAATGCTTGGTTGCTAACTGATGTGATATTTACTGCAAGTGCACAGTGTCGGTGTAGCGCTGTACATGTCGTCCCACAGGGATCTAAGGTGTTTTTGAGTTCTTTACTCTTTCCTTAGTCTAACGGACTAACCAAAGATTCTAGTTTGAAGTTGAGTTAATCTAAATAGCTTAGGATCTAGAATCCACTAATTTCCAACCATGTTCTTACTTCTATTATCTTCTTCTATCAAAAAAATTCGATCTTTTTAGTTTAATCTTTATCTAAAGTGCTCTAAGTATGAGCTATCAAGTGGTGTGCAAGCATAACTCATCAAAAATACTACTTTTCATAAAAATAAACTAAATCTTTAGATAATTCAATGAAAAAGATAAAATCAACAACCCCAAACCCTAACTAAGCATAGGCTATCAAGAAACCTAATTAAAGTATAACATATCAAAGCCTTAATCTTCGAGTTCTTGTATTTTAATCTTTTTATAGAAAAATCATATCTTTATTAATTTTATTTAAGAAGAAAAATATTAGAAAGCAATTACATGGTGGATCTTAGCTTCATCTACATCGTAGAGCTAAACTAATTAGCTACTCATATTTTTAATAAACAAAATCAATTTTTTATTCATGAAAGCAAATAAAATCTAATCTAGAAAGTGAATAAATCTATACTAGAAAGCAATTAAATCTATCTAGAAAGCAAATAAAGAATTAAAAGCAATGGCTTACCTCTGAAGCACGGTATTGTGGCCACCACCCCTTCAGCAAAACCCTAATTTTATTGATTTAAAAACGAGTACAAAAGTTCAGGATCCTCCTTAGAATATAAAGATACGGCCAATATATAGGCTTCGGAAATCAAACCCTAATTCTAGCAGAAATGAAAAACTACAAAATTATAATGAAGCTACTGACGAAATATCAGCATGTGAATCCACTTTAGGGCCGCTAAATGGCTGAATAAACCGATATTTAGCGAGTTTATTTTGAGCAAATCGCTTTAAATTTCTTTCACATAAGTCTTGTGTCTTGTATATTTGATTTTATGAACTTTATTTGACTTTGAGTCTCTAAAGACTCGTAGTCTCGTAGTTTTACTTTAGAAACTTTTCGGACTCTAATTTCCTACTCCAACTCTGATTTCATACCATCTCCTTGTATAAATCGGATTACCTGAAAAAGACACTAAAAATACCCAAGTAGTATTTATTTATATATAAAAATAGATAAAGTATGGGAGGAAAAATACAATATATGATACTTATCACACCCCACACCTATCTTTTGCTAGTCCTCGATCAAAATCTAAATCTAAAAATAAAAAGAAAAATCCTAACTCACTTTCGCAGGAATCACGATTGCACTTAGCACATGTAACAAGTCTTTAAACCCCTAGGTTACCCTAGTGGACGAGTGTTGTCTCGTGAGGGTTTGCAGTAAATATACCCACAAAATTCAAGAAGAAAATAGATTAAGGAATAAAGAAAAGAAAAATAAGGATAACAAAAAATCAAGAAAAAAAATTTATACAAAAGAAAGAAAAATCTCTTTTTTTTATGATATTTTCATCAATTAATTTCACTAATATACAAACTCAAGAACGTATTTAGATTATCAATTTTCAAATCGAGCGTCATATCAGATACACTTATCATTTTAATCAAAAATTTAAATCCTATCTTTTAATACCCACTAACAGATAATCCATTGGCTCCTATACAACTACGTGCACGTGTGATAGTTTATTTCAGCCTTGGACTCAAACTCTAACTCATGATTCATCTCCTCTCTAATAACAATTTTTTTTTCTTTTTTTTTCTTTTTTTTTAGAATATTTCTACTTTCATGCAAATATTTACGCTTACTTAGGTGCAAAGTACCCGATTACTCAGATCATACTCTTTTTTTTTCACTCTAGAGGCTATTGCCTTAATACCAGGCGCACCCCATTATTTTATCACTCTCGAGATTATTGCCTTAGGCTCACCCCATTATTTTATCACTCTCGAGGCTATTGCCTTAGGCTCACCCCATTATTTTATTCTCTTTTTTCCTTTTTTCTATTTTTTTCTCTATTTTTTTTGTTTAGAGAGAGAAAACTTACTCAATCGCTATCATTTTTGTCCTTAACCTAATAAACTATTGTGAAGTAAAAAATAGATGTATACTTGCCTCAAAACTACTGTTAGCAATATTTATTTTTTGAATTTTGATCTTTTTTATAAAATTCAAAGTGTATCATCCAATCTACTCTCCTATCCAATTTTAAATATAAATTTGTTCCTTTATCTGTAATTAGGTTGATCTATTGATGAAAACAATTTTTTTTTTCAAAATTTTTTTTAAGTTACCCTAAAAACTACCCAAAGTATAAAACAAAGAAATCCAAAAATCTAAAAAAAAATAAAATCTAAAAATAAAAATAAAATCCTAAAAATCCTAAAAAAATAAAAATCTCCTAATCCACTCCCCCACACCTAAACTTGTGTATGCCCTCATACAAAACCAAGTGTGGTAAAATAAATATGAAAACTATTATACAAATACTATACAAATAATGAGAGTCGTAAAATTTACGATCTCAATATTCTCACCCTATTAACGCATGGAAAGCGGTTACAACCTCTCGATCGCTTCCCACTTTCATAGTGTGTGCATTTTAAACGTGAAGTGGGTGCATTATTATATCTCATTAACCTCCTACAAGTCACGAAATTACCTGTCTGTAGCTTATGCCGTCCTCGCTTTTTCTTTATCTACATGTAAGCATTAACAATTGGGTTAAAGAATTCTTTATTATAAACCTGCCAATCATCGTTAGTAACAAGCATATATGTAGAAATATCATGAGGTGAGAAGAGTGTAATATGATCAAGTGAACTTGGTGGTGGCTCTTCTAACTCATGAAGTAATGCGAGCTCTTCTGCAAACAAATCCTCAAAAGTTTGCTCATAATTCAATGGCACACTTGCACAAGTATCATCATATATAAAATCAGTATGTGTCAATTCTTCTAATAGTATGAGCTCATCTTTGAATATTTGCTCAAATGAGAATTCATTATCTGTGCAAGAGGTCGAATGAGAGTGCAAACCGTGAATCATGTTGACCTCAATGAGGGAGCTCGTTGCGTGCTCATCCATATTAAATATGTTCAATGCCACAGTTATATTCCCAAACGATAACTTCATGAGGCCACTCCTACAATCAATTAATGCATTTGATGTTGCAAGGAATGGTCTACCCAAGATAACGGGAATTTGATTCCGTGGATTGGAGATTGACTCAGTTTCTAAGACAATAAAGTCTACAGGAAAAATAAACTCCCCGACCTTAATGAACACATCTTCAACCATACCAAGTGGTCTCTTGATCGAACGATCAGCTAACTGTAATATGACCTTGGTAGGTTGAAGTTTTCCTAACCCCAGTTGCTGATAAACAGTGTAAGGAAGCAAGTTGACACTTGCCCCTAAATCAAGCAACGCCCTATCAAAAGTAGTGTTACCAATGGTGCATGAGATTGTAGGGGAACCTGGATCTTTGTACTTGATAGTTAAGGAGTTGGAGAGGATATGTGATATATTTGCAGCAAGAAAAACTTTCTCAGGAATATTTCTTTCTCGTTTCTAAGTACACAAATCCTTGAGGAACTTAGCATAAGTAGGAACCTGTTGTATAATGTCAAGAAGTGGAATATTAACCTTCACCTGCTGAAATATTTCAAGAATCTTTTCTACTTGCCGTGAAGGCTTCCTAAGCCGATTGGGATATGGTGCTTTCGGCTTAAGAACAGGTTCTTCCAAATGTTCATATGACTGTAATTGAGGTGATGGAGATGGTCGTGGAGAAAGAGGTGGAAGAGATGATGTAGCCTGTGAGATAGTAGGAGTAGGATCAGGGGGCATGGCTACATTATTGTCCACTTGCTTTCCAGATCTAAGCGTGTGAATGGCATTACATTGGTGGACATGTGACTAATTGGAGTTTGAGGAACTGGCATTAGGGTTCATTATGGGTTGACTTGGAAAGGTACCCTGGCCACGTTCACTCATCTGACTCGCTAATTGTCCAACCTGCTGCTCTACATTCTTAATAGATTGAGAGTTCACGAGCAGTTGCTGACCTACTTTCATAAGATTTTGCATGTGTGTGTCAAGGTTGGACATATGCGTGTCAAATTTGGAATGAGACTTGAGAAGATTTTCAACGTGCTTCTCAAGTGACTGAAGTCGCTTTTTTTTATCAATATTAGACCCCTGTTGTGGATGTGAGTGGTTTTGTGCAGGTGGTCTATTCTGGTTGTTCTCATAATTTGAAGCATTTGGGTGTTAATAAGCACCCACATTTGGTCTTGAGAACTGACTATTGGTTGGAGATTGCATGTTAGGATTAGGGCCTCCCTCATATTGCCCTTGACCCCATGATAGATTTGGATGATTTCTCCAGCCAGGATTGTATGTTGGAGCGTAAGGATTGTTCATGGGTTGTTGATATAAGACGTTAGCCTGCTCAAGTGTGTGACCCATGGGATTCATTAATAATGGACACTCCTCCATAACATGATTCGGAGTTCCGCAATTAAAGCATGTGGGAACTTGAATTTGATTTACTTGACCCACTGGTGGAGCACTAGGAGTCTCTAGTGCCTCAATTCTCCTCACAAGGGCTGTCTCTTAGCTTCGGCAGCTATAGAGCTGTCGACGCTATGAATCCCACCCTTATGTACAGAAGTTGATGCACTGGACTTCTCAGCGGGACTCTCCCACTGCATAGTCTTCCACGATAGGTCCTCAAGAAAGTCCCATGCTTCATCCTCATTCTTTCTCATGAACTCCCCCTGATACATAGACTCAAGAAGAGTTTTGGATATGTAATCGAGTCCTTTGTACACGATTTGACACAACCGCCACTTTTCTATCGCGTGGTGGGGGCACTGAGCTAATAAGTTCTTGAACTGTTCCAAATATTTCCAGAAGAGTTCTCCCGGCACTTGACGGAATTGATTAATTTGATTTCGTATTCTTGTCGTCTTATGCGTGGGATAATACTTCTTAAGAAATACTGTAACGAATTCATCCCAAGTAGTGATTGAATCAGTAGGCATACTATACAACCACTTCTTGGTATTATCCTTAAATGCAAAAGGGATGAAGCGGAGTTTAATTGCATCCTCCGATAAGTGTTGCAGTTTAATCATTACGCATATTTCTTGAAATTCACTGATAAAGAGATATGCATCTTCTGAATCAGAACCAGTGAATTTAAGAAGCATACTAATGTACTGCGGTTTCAATTCATAGTGATTACCTACTACGTGTGGAAGTTTGATGCATGATGGTAATGATGTGCGCAACGGGTAACATCGATCCTGAAGGATCGGGATCGGCTGGTCCATCTTGTCTCCCATGAACAAATCTGATCTCACAAGTCGACCAAATTGATCACGGGTCCAATGTGGCATGAACCAGCGACCGTGAGTGTATGCGTGAACTTCCTAAACTAATGCAAGAAGTGGGTGTGGTGGAGAGATAAAATGGTAGAATAGATATGATCAAATAAAAATGTGATTTCTACTGTTCCTAATTTTTTTATTATTTTTTTTAAAATTTTTCTACAGAACCAGGGAACAAAACTACAGAAACATAGAAGATTTGGTTCAGAACGTACCTTGTGGGCCGCTAAATAGCAGTTCTAGCCGCTGAATAGCGGCTAAACTAGCGAATTTGACTTCTGCTTTTTTCTACTTGGTCCAGAGGCTCTTCCAATCCTTTAAATCTTCTTATATCTGCAATTTCTATTTCCTGCACACTCACACACACTGTTAACCCGTAAAATGCTAGAAAAAGTAAGAAAAACACCTTCGATCCCCGGCAACAGCGCCAAAAACTTAATGTGATATTTACGGCAAGTGCACAGTATCGGTGTAGAGTTGTACAGGTCGTCCCACAGGGATCTAAGGTGTTTATGCATTTCTTACTCTTTCCTTAGTCTAACGGACTAACCAAAGATTCTAGTTTGAAGTTGAGTTAATCTAAATAGCTTAGGATCTAGAATCCACTAATTTCCAACCATATTCTTACTTCTATTATCTTCTTCTATCATAAAAATTCGATCTTTTTAGTTTAATCTTTATTTAAAGTACTCTAAGTATGAGCTATCAAGTGGTGTGTAAGTATAACTCATCAAAGATACTACTTTTCATAAAAACAAACTAAATCTTCAGATAATTCAATGAAAAGATAAAATCAACAACCCCAAACCCTTACTAAGTATAGGCTATCAAGAAAACTAATTCAAGTATAACCTATCAAAGCCTTAATCTTCGAGTTCTTATATTTTAATCTTTTTATAGAAAAATCATGTCTTTATTAATTTTATTTAAGAAGAAAAATATTAGAAAGCAATTACATGGTGGATCTTAGTTTCATCACATCCTAGAGATAAACTAATTAGCTACTCATATTTTTAATAAACAAAATCAAATTTTTATTCATGAAAGCAAATAAAATCTAATCTAGAAAGCGAATAAATCTATACGAGAAAGCAATTAAATCTATCTAGAAAGCAAGTAAAGAATTAAAAGCAATGGCTTACCTCTGGAGCACGGTATTGTGGCCACCACCCCTTCAGCAAAACCCTAATTTTATTGATTTAAAAATGAGTACAAAAGTTCAGGATCCTCCTTAGAATACAAAGATACGGCCAATATATAGGCTTCGGAAAACAAACCCTAATTCTAGCAGAAATGAAAAACTACAAAATTACAACGAAGCCACCGACAAAATCTCATGATCCACTTTAGGGCCGCTAAATGGCTGAATAAACCGCTATTTGGCGGGTTTATTTTGAGAAAATCGCTTGAATTTTCTTCCGCATGAGTCTCGTGTCTTGTATATTTGATTTTCTGGACTGTACTTGACTTTGAGTCTCTACAGCATCGTAGTCTCGTAGTTTTGTCCACTTTAGAAACTTTTCGGACTCTGATTTCCTACTCCAACTCTGATTTCATGCCATCTCCTTGTATAAATCGGATTACCTGAAAAAGACACTAAAAATACCCAAGTAGTATTTATTTATATACAAAAATAGATAAAGTATGGGAGGAAAATACAATATATGATACTTATCACTAACATACATTAAAAACATTGAGTTCAAGGGTCATATTTTTCAATGATAGCTTAACTACTCAATTCTTGCAATTGATCACCACATTAGCTATAGCTAAAATGGACGTCTGAGAATAACCAGAATCTGAAGATGAGTGCTTTTAACAGGTTAAGCATAAATAACAATGAAATCTACATGGAAGCAAAAATTATCGTTTTGCACTTGTGCATCTTGGATCACTCTTTCTGAGTGTCATACAGATCTATCCATCAATTGTAGTATAACTAGTGTTGGTTTTAGTACTCCAAGACCTAATTGCTTATATAGAATATGGAAATAAATTTACACTAGCACCCAACTCAAGGAGAGCTTTTTCAATACAAAATTGTCCAATCACATAAGAAATTATTGGACATCCTGAATCTTTGTACTTATGAGACATCTCCGAGCAAAATAAAGAACTGACATGCTCTATTAAGAATGCCTTCTTTTGCGCGTTGTGGTGCCTCTTTACTGTGCACATGTCTTTCAAAAATTTAGCATACGATGGCACTTACTTGATCACCTCCAGCAGTGGTATATTAATCTGTATCTGTTTAAGATATCTAAAATTTAAGCATAAGAAACATTCTTATTTTTATTCTGTAAATGTTTAGAGAATGGTACAAAAAACTTATAAGTTGATGTAGTGGTATTGTTTGTATCATCATTATGTTGCAATGTCGAATCACTATCCTATTTCATTGATTGTTGTTGTTCTTTGAGACAGATTCATCGAGCACTTTACCACTTCTCAAACTTATTGCTGCTGTCAAGTCAGGTATATCATCATAAATTGTAGAAGAAATTATATTTATACATCCAATCTTACTTAAGCTACTGGCCTCTAGCTGATATAGAAGCTTACCGTTTCTTCAATTGCCATTGTTGAATTAAGGTTGTTTATCTGAGCTCAGATATCAATGAAGGCCGCATTCTGGCTATTGGTTATTTGTTGTGACTGTATAAACTGTTATTGTGCTTGAATTATTTGGTCCAAGCACTACTGTATTTGTGCAATATTATCCTCCATATTAAGCTTCAGTAGTGGCTAATACACTGGCATCATTGTTGTTCTTGGTTGGACATATTGTTGAGGTGCTTTATTTGTAGTTGGTTGTTCAAGTTGAGTGTACAACTGCGAAGGATTCTATTTCTATTGAAGATTTGGATGATTCTTTCAACTGGGGTTGTATGTTGAGGATTACGGATTATTTGTCGGTTGGGGAATTACATTAAAGGTGTTAGCTTGTTCAATTAATACTTCTTTACAAGCCGGGAGAGTTGGATAATTGCAGGTTACATGTCATTGTAACTCACATATATCACAAGTATCTTAAACTTCATATGTCACTTTAACCGTTTCTTGTTTCCTCGTCAGTAAATCTTCAACCTTTTTAGTGAGCAAGTTCAGTCTTGCAGCTATATCCTCGGTTTCATCTAATTTAATTAGCCACTCCTATTTTGTCGTGTTTCCATAGATAGATTACATTCTTAAGTGTCCTAAGTTTTCCAAACTTATGAATTTTCAGCAAGAGAGTTAAGATATTCGCATGCTTCATCAACATCCTTACTCAAAAACTCACCATTATACATAATCAAAATAAATTTCTTGGTTGTAGTGTTTAATTTTTTATAGAAAGTATTTTCTGACCTCCATATCTCAAAGCCATAGTATAGGCATGAGAGTGACAAATTTTTAAATCTATTCCAACTATCAAAGAGAGTTCATTATCCTTTTGGTGAAAGACAACGATATGCTTACGCAAATAATTAGTTCGATATGAAGGAAATTTTTTTTAAGGAATTCTTTTTGCATCTCATCCTATTTTTCAATTGATTTTAGCCTCAAGAAGTGTAGCCACATTTTTACCTTGCCTTTCAGGAAGAACGGGAAGAGCTTGAGTTTTAACTATTCCGTGTTAATATTTTGCAAATTGATAGTAGCACAAACTTCTTCGAGTCCACAAAGATATAAATATGGGCTCACCTTATCCATCCCCTAGTTAGGTAAAAGTTGCACGACTTTAGATTTGATTTCAAAGTGTGCTCATATTCAAAGAAAAAAATGATGCAGGAGGATGGGGTTATCCTATCTGGTTATAAATAATTGCGTAAGGACCTCGCATGACGTTCATATTGGTTTTGATCATCGTTCATGTTGTGACCTCAAATCCATTGTTGATGTTGTTATTCGTTGCGTTTTGATTGTTGTTGCTCATGTTATTAAGTGGTGGATGAACTGGAAGTTGTTGAAGGTTTGAGCATGATAGAACGATTCTACCGTTGATACTTGCCAGCAATTGGTCATACAAATTCAAAATCACACTAGTTAATGATGTTTTAGTCATAACCTGTACTAAAATGTATAATACAATAGTATAGATCCCCGACAATAATGCTAAAAACTTGATGTGATCTGATTTGTGCACTCCCAAGCGTTAGATATCGACAAGTAATACTCACAAAGTAAATCTAAGACCATTCTCAGAGGATATAAATGTCGTGTGTTGTGTCTGATACTTGTATTATAGATTATGAGAAAATAATAAGACAACAGAGAAAAAGATTGGTTGGATGGATTTTAATAAATTAAAATAAACTAGAGAGACGTATTGACTTGATGATTGAGCGTCCCAAGATTGAGCCACTAGATGAGTTATTGTTTTAGTTATCTCAGTTATATATAGATCACGTGGCCTTATACAACCAGAAAATATTGCTTTGAAAGCACAAAATTAAAGAAAGATATAATATTGAAAATTGGCTAATTCCCCAATTAATACTTATATGAATGTTTGAGATAATTCTAAATATAATCTATGAATAATAGAAATAATTATTCAAAGTTTAAGCATACATCTAAGCATACACCATACCTAAAATGTCAATAACATATAAAAAACTAAGCAATAAATATACTATCAAGAAATAAACTATTCAAGTCTCAAAAAACATATTTAACGCCAAGCAAGATAAATACGGACCAAAAATTAAATATCACATAAAATAAGTGAGCATAAAAATAGTAAAAGCATACTAGATCATTATTGATGATTTGTCATCTCATCCAATACTGACAAGAGATTTAGCCATACATACTCTTCATAATTGTCGAGCAATAAGAATAAAAATTTCTATTATATAACTATGGGAAAGTATAAACTCAAAAATCTCTCTCTCTAAATTTTTTTCAAATGATCTCCATATTGTGGTTCTCTTCTTCTATATCTGAAGTACAATGGGTATTTAAAACCCTCCCCTAGGGTTTAATCACCAAAAATAAAAGTTTTATATATTTGAAAATTCTTTTCTTGTTTAAATTGGCCATATCTATTTGTCTGTCAATTGAGCTATTGATAGTGCCTTCAACAAGCCTTCTTGAGTAGGTTTATAGTGTTGATATATGAGGGGTTGTTGACAGTCTTACTAGGGAACTGTCGATAGTGCCATGGTAGTTTTGCTGCTGAAATTTTGTGCATGTGTGCATGCTCCTCGATTGATTTCCTCGTATCTAAAACCTTGCAAAAAAGTTATAAATACTACATTAAGCTAATAAAACATCCAAGTGGAGAATTCGAATTATATGCATAATAATTTATTAATTTCTAATATTAAACATT
The DNA here is from genome assembly GCA_036321105.1 of Dracaena cambodiana. Taxonomy (NCBI): domain Eukaryota; kingdom Viridiplantae; phylum Streptophyta; class Magnoliopsida; order Asparagales; family Asparagaceae; genus Dracaena; species Dracaena cambodiana. Next base: position 28,380,404 of record JAYEPQ010000001.1, read on the forward strand.
AAAATTGGATTATGAGTGCACGAATTAAATACAAAATTTAACACTTTTCACTTGTAATCCATCATCAAGTCTACATAGTTACTATTCATATGGGTTCTCATTTATACATACTACACTTAGACTTTGGATATTTCCATTCATCTTATTCATATACTTTCAATTATTACCTTCTAGCTTCTTATTGGGTTTAATTTACTGAGTTCTCATAACCTAGGTGCTGAAATTAAAGAGAATATGCAATGGCCAACAAATGTTCCTTACTTCTTGGAGTAGGCAGATTCCCAGTGGTAGATTAATGGTTAGACCATCTTGGATTTCTTTTATGTACTTCTGAGTTTCCTTTTTCATTCCAATTGGGAGTTAAATTTTGTTAAGTGGACAATGCTTTTTGTATATATCATACTTGTAGTATCTTTGTATTAATAAAATTGTTTTTATCTTCCACCCTCGTTTATGCAACAGATACATTATATTTATTATATACTCTGATACTTGCCTTTGTTCATGCAATTTATGGTCTTTCTTATGCCGTTTGGTTTAGTGTGCCCATCACTTTTGCTCATCGTTTTCTGAAGCAACTGAAAAATAGAATGTGATACCACCCATATCATCCCTTGCTCCTTTCCACCCTCCCTCCACCAAATCCTTCCCTCTCTCTAACCTCGAGCACCACCATATCTCCTCATCCTTGTATCTTCTCCTATTACAGTCATCAACCTATCCTCCATCACCTCTTCTCCACCAAAGTTTTTTCACTCTTCTCAACATCACATCATACAAGATAGTAGGCAACCAATTTCTCTTTCTTAAACTCTGTAAGTATTGATATTTATATATTACAATCATCATTCTATTTATTTTATGTTAATTAATAAGTGATACACGAGTGTTCTAGTTTGTTTTATAGGAAGTTAGGATTTTGTATCGTTAGGAGAAGAAAAGACTCAAGCACAAACAAATCATGTATCTAAAATAAAGTGCAAGGAAGATTGAACAAGACAGAAGAATTCAGAGCTTAATTGAATATTTAAAGTAGATCATAAGGAACACCAAAAAAAGACAGAGCTACATAAGAAAATTCAACTCCAGAGTAATCAGTTTAACATTCAGTAGTGGTCAAAGTTACTACCTGATAGTCAAAGAAAGTCAAAACCAGGTCAAATTCTAAAAGTTGAATCATGATCAAATTATAAGTCTTTTTTGTTTCAGGTCAACACGACTACCTAGTGATGCTTACATAGATTTTCCTACTAAATTTTTTAAAGAAGAATTTACATTAGATTAGGATTATTCTGATATGATTGAATTGAATAAATGCATGCTTGTATATAAAAGTATCCATAGATTCTAGCTATGTAAACTATATTTAGATTCTTATTGTAATTGGCTTAGAACTACGATTTCAGAGATCCTCTCTTTCTCTTGATGTTGTATATTATTGATTAATAGGTTTCTGTCATTAAAGTTATAATGATTTATTAGTTTTAGTTATTTCCTATGTCTCTCTTTCACAAAAATTGTTTGTTACTAAATTTACCATGTATAACTATTTCTTCTTGATTTTTAAGGTTCAAACGAAATTATATCTTATGGATTGATTTATGTAAAGAGATTTCTCTTAATTGATGTGCAATTTGTTAGGATTAATTGATAAGTTTGATTTAACTAATTATACTCAGAAGTCTAGAAGTTTTGATGGTGTATTCTTAACAACTGAGAAATTGGGAGAATTTAAAAATATCATGCTTGCTAATTAAGGTTTAGGATGAATTATTAAATTGCTTTAACAAACACTCTATAGATGTGTTATAGTTTGATTAATTAAAATTTTAGTAATATTTTATTCTTTGAACCATGCATCGGTACTTTTATAAGTGAGATAGAGAAACGTTGGGGCCTACCCGAATAGTTTTGGTAAGTTGCTTTCTGTTTTGAACTACTTTCAGCATCACCTAATCCATCAGCGGTTTCGGCTCAGTCGTTTTACCCTCTAGCCTGACAACCTCTTCCATGGTCCTCTCAGTCTTTCTGAATGGTTGAACTGTCAGAAAATACTTCCCATTTGACTTTTAGACGTGAACTTCATCTGCTCATCCAGATCATATTCAATATATACAACTGTATTTCGATCCACCATCTATACCTTTCATTGAGCTTCAAAGACATCATAGAAAATGTTTGTGGCATCAGACAGGTTATAGTTGAGCTCATCCACCATGTATCTCGTAGTGTAGTTGAAGTTGATCACACAATTCCTTTTCTTCCATCTTTGCACCATTCATCCGTCGCTTCAGTTGGTGTTCAGCTACAGTATCGCCCATATCTCCTAGCATTGCGTAATTAGTTTTATGAGAGAAATTCATTAATCATAGTCTAATGGATTCGGTAACTCTAGATTTACTTTCGTAGTAGGTTGATTAAATCTTCCAACAAACTAATCTTTTTCTCTAATTAATTCGTAAGATAGATTTTAAAATTAAAAAACTGAGATCTTTGAGGGCATGACATGGAAGTGTTACATCAAGACGTTGTACACTCGTAGTCAAAAGATTTTCACTTTAAGATTTTAGTGCTATAGCGAAGATCATCATTTTTCTTTCTTTATTTTCATTTATAAACTAACCGTGTGTGTTGATATGTAAGCAGTTTCCAAAGATATATGTGTATAGTGTTCCTAGTAGGAGCCTATAACAAAAACAGAAATCAAACTTCTCCAGTTTGACTGCCATCCATCGATTGGGACCGCTAAGCAGTGGTTTGAGTGACTCCTCCGCTTCCCACACTGCTCTGTTTCTATTTTATGATTTTATTAAATAAATTTTAAAAAGGAGGTTGTTAATATAGGAGTCCAGTTAGAAGTTTTTGCATCATATTTATTTTTCTTTTCTCGGTGATTACTGAAGTAAAGGACATGTGCAAATATATTGGTGTTGCATTTGATTACGTAATTGTTTATAATTCATCTCAGAGTTTATCCCAAGAGCTCTATCAAAATGGCCACTCATTAGATCCAATTGACCAACAAACTGGAGTAAAGTTGCCAAGAGAGTGAGAAGAGGAAGAGACGCAGAGATCTCAGCCCCAAGCATTACAAGGAAGCCATGCTCCCCTATCGAGAAAGAATTGAGTCATTGCTTCCTCGGCGGAGGAAAAAGTCTATCTACGCCAACAAGGCAAATTATCCCTATTGACATGGCAAATTTCCTCACTAATGAAGCAAAAGTTCTATCTACAAATGAGGCAACAAAGTCAAAGAAGGTGAAGTTAAAATTATAAAATTTAAAGTATTTCGATATAAAGGTGCAGATCATCTCAAAAATTTTGAAGGGGGTGTTGTAGATAGTAGAAAAAAATCCTAAATAAGATTCCAAAAGAAGCAAAAGTTATTATTTAATAGAGTCCAACAGGTTCTGTGTGGCGGTCAGGAAAGAATTCATCTTGCGAACAAAGGAGTAATCTCTGCCAAAAAAGAAGTATGGTTCATTGAAAATTGGCTAAGCCCACATTCACCAATGAAGAATAATAACCGCCAATGAAAGAAAATCATATCTCCTCGATGAATAACTGTCTCTTCCGATGAAGGAAAATATCAATTTTCATCGATGAAGAATCATCTCCTCCGATAAAAAGCAACCATCCTGTCAACAAATAAAATCATCTTCGCCAACAAGAAGTAATTCAAGCACATCAGATAGCGGGTGTTATCCTGCCATGATAACCTCAATCAAGAGGGAAGTTATAACTCTCTACCTATAAAAAAACCCTAAATCACTAGTAAAGAGGATCAAAGATTGTTATTTAGAAATCCTAAAGAGAGGGAATGGAGAAGAGAAGAAAAACTTGATACTTCATCTTCTTTCTCAACCAATTCAAATCTACCCCTGGACCATTAACGGAAGTAAAAAGGATCACTTTGGACATACTTTCATCGTTACACTCTCCAGAATCTTATTATAATCTCTGTTAGAAAGTAAAAAAGATAACTCTACCCTCATCAAAGTAAATCTATAAGAGTTTGCAATATAAATTTAAATTTCCTTTATTTGTTTTGTTTTCTCTGCAGTGGCATCTTCTTAATTATTTAATTTTTGTTGTGAACAGTGATAACAAACCTTGTCAGTGCAAGATGGGTATAGACCTTTTTTTATTTTTATTCCTTCCTTGAATAAGATTCGGTGATAAAATCTTCACTTGTGATTGATTTGACTTTTAGGTTCCATTACTTGCATATGATTTTCATAAATTTTCTAACTTGGATTTCTTGACTATTCAGTGTTTTAGTTTGGAAATTTATGCTCATTCTAATTGACTATCTTATATCACTGCCACCACCATCTATCACATTCATGATAATCATTGTACCCACTTGCATATAACTAAAATATGTTTAAGTTTCATTATTCTTATTTCTTAAAAGGTATTTTCTTGTTTTTTTAATAAAAGTATAATTTTCTTATCTTGTCTAATATTTTTAAATTTCAAAGACAAAATTTTTGATTTAAGATTTAATATAAATTTTGGATTTTATTGCATTCATATATCCCGCTATTAATTATCCATCTTTAGTTACTTTATTCATTCAGTGCTTACAATACCCATCTCTCTGATTAACAATTTTTTTTCTGTAACTTTAACTTTTATTTTATTCATGATAGTTCCATTACATGTCTATATATGACTCTTGTCTTACTATTTTACAGTGTCTTATTCAACAAGAATTATTGGGTTCATAAAGTAATTGTAGAAATTCATTCTCTTATACCAGCAATTGTAGTTACTCTCTTATTAGCTCATGGAAATTTTAATTCGATTCCTGATCTTATACTTATACCATTTTAATTGCAGCTACATTTGCATGATAATAGCTGAGATTTACTTTCTCCTAGAGGTTATTGTAGTCATGTAATATGACCTTTATTAGTAGATTCTATAGATAATTTTTAAATACATCATTATTTATTGAGCTTATCTATTGCAATGACAAAACAATATGATTCTATTGCAGTTATTCTGATAAAGATTATATCGTGTTTATCTATCCCATATTTCTTCCACCTCGAATAGAATTTTGAGGACGAAATTTTGCTTAGGGGGATAAAATTTAATACCCACTTTTCAATACATGACTTTTTGGAATTTTATAAAATATATTTCAAATTTTAAAAAAAGAAAAGAAATAGATCTTTTTGTTTTTGTTTAATTAGTAGAGACCATCACTTGACCTAATAACTTCTTAGAACTTACTCAAGCCAAAATCAACTAGCTAAATGATTAGTGATAATTATAGAATAGATTTTATTATTTAAGTTAATTTAATATCTTATCTAATCAACTTGAAATAAAATCGTTTAATAGACTTTTTTTTTACTTGAAAACCATATCCAACATAACTCTTTTTAGATAGCAAAACCCATTATTCCCTAATCTCTATAAATAGACCAGTACCGGTCCCCTCCTTGGAAATGAAGAAAAGGAAAAGAAAATGAGAAAGGGGGAAAAAAAAAGAAAAATAGAAGAGAGAAAAGAGGAGGATTTCAACCCTAGGCAAAAATACAACCTTTTTTGACACCCTTTGATGTCATATTCATATATGCTTCTTCATTTAAGACTAGGTGAGTCTTTTGATTCACTCTCATCATGCTAGATATTTTATTTTTATTTTTTAACATACTATTTTTAATATGATCATATTGTTTAGCACATGAATACTTATCAGAATAGCACATGAATACGTAATGGTTTTTAAAGAGGACAATGTTATTTAGCACATGAATACTTATCAGAATAGCCATATGAATATGTAATGGTTTTTAAAGAGGACAATGTTATTTAGCACATGAATACTTATCAGAATAGCCATATTTTTTAAATTCCAAGACTAGTTAGTTTTGATCATTCTTTTGTTTAAGAGATAATTGAAAATCTTATAACTCTAATTTATTTTACTTTCTAAATTCTAAGAATGAGCATGTAAAAATCAGCATAAATTCGTTGGTTGTGCAAATATCAGGGGTTGTTATTTGTGTACCATCTTGGTATTTCAACTATAAATTGAAATTTAAAACTCTAAATAAGTTTATTTTAGTCTTATTTGAAAGATGATTGAATTTCTTACAACCTTTTGATATACTTTTTCAAATTCTAACACTAAGACCTCCGAAAACTTGATCAAAGTTAACACTCGTATATAATATAGGGTACGACACTGAATGTGTAATCGATAATTTATAAAGATTATTGATTGTAATGAATATTAAAGCATGTCTAAATACTAAAATACGAAAATCATTGAATGAACCTGATTTTTTAATTGCTATCTTGTTTAATCCAATTTTTCTTATAAAATTGTTTATCATTATACACTAAACTGATATACGATAAAACACTGAGTGATACTACAATTGTTAAAGAAATATATTGTGTAATTGATAATAAGTTATTAAACTACTATTCTGTATTTTCTGATTGTTACTGAACTATTACTGAATCTAATGATTATTACCGATTTACTTATTAACTGAGTTGACTGAAAAATTAAACTAAACTGAATTAACATAAGGTTTTGGGAGAAATTATAATTTAATTTGATAACTAATTATAACTGTGCTATTGTTTCGCCTACGGGAGGATTCAAGATAGATTTTGACCAATATTGTCACTGTTTTGTATACGAGAGGGTTTGGGATCGACTCCAACCAAATTACTAATGTTACTGTTTCTATTTTCCAAGTGCAATGAGAATATATCTAGATTTGTCAATATTACATATTTCTGAATTTCCAACTATTGTAATTAAGAGATAGTTAAACTGAAACGACTATGATAAGATATGTGTTTCCTGAATGAAAAATTTATCGATTTATTTATTTATTTATATGATACTGGTATACTGGACTTCAATATTATTATTTCATTTTACTTTATTATTGATTTACTGATGGCTCCGGTTCTACATGACTAAACACATATGTAGGTTTAGAGATGGATCCCTCTGAAATAGATCAAGACTTAGTTTATTTGTAGGCGTAGTGTCTTTGATGTTGTATTCTTATATGCTTCTTCATTTAAGACTAGGTGAGTCTTTTGACTCACTCTCATCATGCAATATATTTTATTTTTATGTTTTAGCATACTATTTTTTAATATGATCATATTGTTTAGTTCTATATAATGGTTTTTAAAGAGGATGATGTTATTTAGCACAAGAATGTTCACTAGAATAGCCATATCTTTTGAACTCCAAGACTAGTTACTTTTGATCCTTCTTTTGTTTAAGAGATAATTGAAAATCTTATAACTCTAATTTATTTTATTTTCTAGAATTCTAACAATAAACATGTAAAAATCAACTTAAAGTCATTGGTTATGAAATACCAAGGGTTGTTATCTGTATACCATCTCAATATTTCGACTATAAATTGTAATTTAAAACTCTAAATAAGTTGATTTTAGTCTTATTTGAAAGATGATTGAATTTTCTATAACTTTTTGATATACTTTTTCAAATTCTAACACTAAGGCCTCCGAAAACTTGATCAAAGCCAACACTCGTATATAATATAGGGTACTGAGTGTGTAATCGATAATTAATAAAGATTATTGATTGTAATAAATACTAAACCATGTTTAATGACTAAAATAATGAAATCATTGACTGAACTTGATTTTTTTTAATTACTATCTATTTTAATCTAATTTTTCATGTAAAATTGTTTATCATGATACACTGAACTGATATACGATAAAATACTAATTGATACTACAATTGTTTAAGAGATATATTGTGTAGTTGGTAATAAGTTCATTAAATTACTATGCTGTATTTTCTAATTGTTACTGAATTATTACTGAATCTAATGATTATTACCATTTCACTTACTAACTGAGTTAACTGAAAAATTAAACTAAACTGAATTAACATAAGGTTTTGGAAGAAATTATGATTTAATTTGATAACTGAATGTAACTGTGTTATCGTTTTCCATACGGGAGGTTTGCAATGGACTCTGACTAATATTGTCACTATTTTCCATATGAGAGAGTTTGGAATAGACTCTAACTAAATTACTAATATTACTGTTACTATTTTCTGCTTGTAATGAGAATACATCTAGACTTGTCAATATTACACATTTTTGAATTTTCACTTACTATAATTAAGTGATAGTTAAACTGAAATGACTATGATATATTTATTTATTTATATGATACTGGTATACTGGACTTTGATATTATTATTTTACTGTACTTTATTATTGATTTACTGATGACCCTGGCTCTACATGACCAAACACAGATGTAGGTTTAGATGTGGACCCCCACTGAAATGGATCAAGACTTAGTTTAATTGTAGGAGTAGGCGGAGCCATAGGATTGGTTGATTTCTAAGTAGTTTTATTTGATAAATTTTATTGTAAGTTTTCACTTGAATTGTAATAAGTACATATGGCGTGTTTAAGATTTCACTTGAAATAATATCTTTAATTATTTTAGAGATATTTCATGTAAGTACATTTTTTTGGATTTACTTAATGCAATAATTATGATATTTGTTTACATGTAACTGTTATTGCTCATATTTTGTTGTAATAAAATTGTACTGTTTAACTTAAGGCTAGTCGTGTTATCGCACCTAGTCGAACAACTCAACTATCCACATTAAGAAAAATGAGACATTACATTGGGTTTGGACCATATAAAGTTTAGTAATTTCATTTTGTAATATGAGCCATATTGTAATGATCCTAATCCTTAGCTCCCTTAAATTTGTTTATTCTATATCATCTGTATCAGTCTAGAATTTCATATACTGATACATGCAGATACTGAATAAATTGAATTTTATCTTTCAATATAGTCTTCAATTTCAAATTTCGCATAGCGGGGACCTCTTATCTTGCTGTTTTGAATTTTTTATATTTTTCTTGAATTTTCAGGAACGATTGATTTTCAAGTAAATACCCAATTAAAATAATCAAATTAAATCTAAAATTCTATTTTTAATCATTTTCCCACCTCATATCTATCTCCAATAGCCCAACATCCTTATCTAACTATTTTTGGATAGTAGTTGACCCAATGACAAATTTGCAACTAAAATGAAGTTTAAGAGTTTTTAACATGGCAGTATATTTATTTTCCAGCAGCTATTTAACCTCTCAAATAAATTTAGAAAAATCTAAAATAAATCAATCTTCTTCCTCTCGTGTTCCTCTTTCTTTTTTCTTCAGACCTCCAATATTATTTTTTTTCTCATATTCTCTCAAATAAATCGCCAAATAATCAGCCTATGGATGGGCTGAAAATCTACTATATTGCTTTATGAATTTTGTTTTTGAGTTTTCTTTCTTCAAATGAGCTCTAGTTTTCTCCATCAATATGAGAAAACTTTCTTCAGTACATGTCCTTATTTCTTAGCATGATACTTGGGAAATTTCTCTACTTTTGAAGAGTAATCACAATAATATCGGATCTTTTTTTATTTGGGCTCAATAAGAGGCAATAATGTACTCTTAAATCCGAATATACTCTTAAATCCTTTAAACTTATAATTTCTTAATGTAATTTCCTCTCATATAATACTAGATGTATTATTAATCAAATTTCAAGATTATGCATACTCAAACTTGTATATATCTTGAGTTTCATTGCATATATCACACCGTGCATGTTACACGTGAACAAACATATCGCTATCCAGAAATATGCTTTAGTCCATTTTAGAATTGCTATAACTATTCATATTAACTCTTATTGATCTCATTCTAGTGGTATTAGAAGAAAATTTACTAAATTAAAATTCTTTCAACTAATTTTATCTTCGTCAAAATAACTTGAAAATCTCAACTATACCAGGTCTATAGCAATGGTAGGTCCATGGTTAAACAACTATAATTTTTTCTAGAACTCCAATTAAGCTCATTAAACATTCATTGGAAAAATTATTGAATTTTCTATGACTGTATAAAATATTAGTTTCTAATTCTATTTTTATCCTAGTCAAATATGACCTGGAAGTTTGACTATCCACCAATTATAGTAATATAGGTACATATGTTATGTCCATGCATATACGTCTTGACTTATGATATGATACACATGTAAATATATTAAATCACCTTTGTTATCAACTTTATATGGTGAGTTCAAACCTCTCAAATCTCATATTTAAGTATACATGCCATGTTTTTATATATGACACTTGATTTAAGATATGATAAATATGTACACATATTTATTCAGTATGTTTTTACTTGTATATATTATTTTTGCTTGGAAATAATACTTCACGCACGTGAAATTTCTCTATAACTCTTATTCTTGTCAGTATTGCCATGCATGTCATTTCATATACACATGGCTATAGATACATATACACTTATTGTATATATCGCATTGATACTTAGTATATATTACATTGTGAGTATGTGTCAAATGAATGGTGGAACGAAATATATATTATAAGAGTCTCTTATCTTTCTTGGGATGCATCTACCAATCTCTGTATTGGCACTATCAGTTTCCTATTTGCGCAATATGGCTTTTCACCCTACTCGTTTAGAGACCAGTACCTGGACCATGATTCCGAGTATGCACAGGATATTTAGTGCATCTAATGGCGCGTCTGGTTCATGTGAAGACTAGATTTGGGGTCATGGTACCGGGTATGCATGATACACTTCTATAGTACGTGAATACTCTCACCATTTAGTTCCATATTAATATGATAAAATATGCATCCATTTGCTTGACTATGTTAAAATATATATATCATTTGCTTCATAATTCATATTTTCTTATGCATATCTTGTACTTCATAGCCTATATCCATGATCATGTTATATTATATATACTATGCACTACATGATTCACGTTATATTATGAATACCATGTATTTCATGATTCATACACATACATCCTTTATATTGTTTTCTACTAGTATACCATACACACATTCTTTGTTTATAGAATTGCATGAGCTTGGTTTTGTATTCATGTTTGGGTTCTGACCCCTGAGATTATCACACTCCAGATTCAGCAGCCGCGAAAATAGTACCCGAGAAAGATGACTGCCTCTTGAGAATCCCTATATCTAGGAGCAGGCCAAGCGCCAGTAGCCCATTTTTGTAGGATTCTCATCCCTTATATATATATATATATATATATATATATATATATATATATATATATATATATATATCATTTTAACTTGTATATGTATATGTATCATGCATCCTACTTATGTCCGTGGTATTTGGACAATTTATTATATATTCAGTGTTTACGTTGCTCTGTTATGATATTGTATTCAACTCTATATGAGAAATATTTTATGTACATATTACTTATTATTTTCATACATCTGTTTTTAAATATTGTTACATTCACGCCTATAATGTTGTGGTAGATAGGTTTTAACTTATGGTATATATATCATACTTACAAGCTTTCATATATCTTATCTGTGATTGTATTATGTAATAGTTTCATGCACTCCGATATTGAGAGTACCCGCCATTGACACCCTACCATTATTGGGACGCATGCCGGCTACCAGTTTGATTTGGGGCATCACAGAATGGTACCGAGCAACTATTATTTTTATTATTTGACTCATGACTTTAGGATTTTTCCACATTCATGCAAGTAATATCCATTAACATTTTCTTATTTGCTTATCTTGTTCTATATCATATCATTTGTTTCTGATCTTAAGTCTGTACTTGTTCTCTATGAGCAAATACTAATTACTTTCTTATCAAATAGTTTTATATAAGAACCCCAATATAACAATATTTAGGATCACAGGATGTATACATGGTAGCACGTGACCTGTAGATGCATTTAAATATCCAACTAAAACTAAGCCGTACATGTAGGTTGCGTCCACTACCTATACCGAAGGGAAATTTTGTATTTATTATTAGAAATATATACAAAATTAATTTTTTTATGTTTAAATATAGTTATGCTATAATGTGGCTAGGACAAAAATATAATTGAGTTTAAACTGAAGACTGTTAAAACATATGGCAAAATGCTTGTTTCACAATGACTTTTGGTGATATGTATATCGTGGTTAATTCTATATATTTCTAGTTTAGAAATTATATTAGTTTCACAAGGATATGTAAAGAAAGTGTATAATTACATATCGTGAGTACTATTGGAATATAATAATCCTCAAAAAATTAATTATAGTTTATTGTTCAAATTTAATTATCAGTTCCTAAATATACCTAAACCTACAAATTTAATTATCAATTCTTGTGAATTTTCATATCTAGTGTTTGAAACTAAATTATGTTTCTGCATCAAAATACTTTGTTTGGTAACCACTTTAAAATATATAGTCCGAGGTATAAATAGGTAATTCTTAGGTATATTATTCAAAATAATAGCTTTGATATCAATTAAAACATATTGATAAAAGCAGATACTTAGTAAAATGAGTTATATTTTTCAATTTAGTTTTTAATTTCAAATTTCATAAAGCGGAGACCTCTTATTTTGTTATTTTGAATTTTTTTATATTTTTCTTGAATTATTCTGGATCACCCGATTTTTGGACAAATATCCAATTAAATCTAAAATTTCAATTTTAACCTCCCACCTCATATCTATCTTCAGCATTACAACATCCTTATTTGACCAATTTTAGATAGGAGTTGACCCAATGATAAATTGGTAATCAAGATGAAGTTCAAGAGTTTTTAACGTACCGCATCCTATCTTCCAGTAGCTACTTAACTCACCAAATAAATTTAGAAAAATTTAAAAAATTAAGCTTCTTCCTCTCGTGTTCATATTTATTGTCTCTTCATACCTCCAATAATAATTCCTTCTCATATTCTCTCAAATAAATCGCTAAATAATCAACTTGTGGATGAGCTGAAAATCCACTGTATTGCTCTATGAGTTTTGTTCTCGAGTTTTCCTTCTTCAAATAAGCTCTAATCTCCTCCATCAATATAGAGTAACCTTTCTTAAATATTAGAAGCGTAATCATACATGCCAGCAGTACTCTTCAATGGCCCACTTTAAAATATGAGAGTTAACAACAAGAGTAACTTATCTCCTTGTTTGGTGACCACTTTAAAATATATAGTCAGAGGTATAAATTGGTAATCCCTATGTATATTATTTGTATTGCTAATGGAGCCATATTGCCGCAACGGGTTTCGGTCTGCCGAAACGGGTCTAAAACCCACCCAAACCCATTATGATATATATATATATATATATATATATATATATATATATATATATATATATATATATATATATATATATATGTGGGGTTGCGTGCTAGGGTTTTCATCGGCCAAAAAAGCAGAAAAAAACAAATAGCCAATTGTGACTAGGTGGTGTCGAGGTTTGTTTTTATTTGAGAAGGGTGGCTGCTGTTGTTGTTTTTTTTTTGTTGCGGCCATAAGCAAATAATTTGTGGTGTGTTGCTACTACGAATTTTTTTTGGCCGAAGGGAAGAACAAACAAAAGAGGCTGTTGTTCTGTTTTTTGGCTGAAGGAAAGGAGTAGGTGCGGCTTTGATTTTAGGGTTGTTGCAGCCGAAACATGGGAGAGGGTAATCATTGTAACAAGAGGTTAAGATTTGATATCAAATCTTGTGTGATTTCTTTCTAATTTCTCTTGTGGTTGAGAACTAGAGTGCTGTAATCTCTTTTGATATAGTGAAAGTTTTTCAATCGTGTCCCCGTAGATATAGGCATATTGCCAAACCACGTTAAATCTGCGTATTCTCTGTCTCTACTATTTTTCTCTTCGGTTAACTATTTGATTCTGCTGGTTGTTGCATTAGTATTATTCTACTATTTTTGCTAACAATTGGTATCAGAGCCCTGGTTCGAATCAGATTTCACTTAAATCGGTGTTGTTTTTGAGTGGGAGTTATGGCAGAAGATAGAAAGGGAAAGATTAAAAAATTTGATGGGACAGATTTCCATTGGTGGAAGTTGCAGATGGAAGATTATTTATATCAAAAGAATTTACATCAACCACTGTTTAGAGAAAAGGCAGAAAAGATGACAGATGATGAGTGTGAATTGTTGGACAGGAGGACTTTGGCGCAGGTTCGATTGTGCCTACAAAACAGGTTGTGTTCAACGTCTCCAAGAAAAAAACCACTTCAGTTTTGATGTCAACGTTGGCTAAATTTTATGAGAAGCCATCTGCTTCAAATAAACTATTTCTAATGAAAAAATTGTTCAACTTGAGGATGCCTTCTGATAGTTCAGTTGTTAATCATTTGAACGAATTTAACACATTATGGGCACAAGTTGAATCCTTAGATTTTGTCTTTGCTGATGATATTAAAGTTTTGATATTTATGTGTTCGATACCGGATAGTTGGAGAATATTGTTATGGCCATCAACAATACTTCCAATACTACTCTTAAATTTGATAATGTTGTGAGTACAATCATGAATGATGAATTGATGAAAAAGAGTACGGGTGAGAGCATAGTTTCTACAAGTACTGCTCTGTCTGTTGATAATGACAGAAGGAAAGAAATGGTAGAAATTTAAGCAGAGAGTCAAAGCGAAGAGGGAGGCCAAAATCTAAGAAAAAGTTCAAGAAAAATTAGTGTGTTGGAAATGTAATACAGAGGGTCATATGAAGAAGGATTGTCCAAACAAAAACAAAGAAGGAGTGAATGTGGTGAATGTTCGTCGCAAAAGGTCCTTCGCTTCCTTCCATTGAACACATCTTAGATTACAATAGAAGTGAACAAGATATATAAAGAACAAATGAGAGGATTTTATATTTCAATCTCTCTCTTTTGCAATGTGTTGTGGGATCTGTGGCGATGGGATCTATAGTAGTTCCTTTGCATGATCGGTACGTTGATATCTTCTCTTTTAAATATATCGGCCGAATATAGACGATCTTCTCTGGTTTTGATTTGTTCAAGGCTCTCTCGCGTAACTCGAACTTCTCAAGAACTTCAGAAAGAAGATGGTGATTTTCTCTGATCTTCACGAACTCAAGGCTTTGTGCGTAACTTGAATTCTCCAAGATTTCAGAAAATCACCTCAATTGCCGAAAAGAAGATGATCAGCAAAGGCTTCAAGGCTCTCTCGCGTACTTGAATTGCCAAAGGATCGATAGGAGACTTCAGATGCCAAAAAGAAGACCCCTAGGGTTTCACCAGGAAGGTATTTATAACCCCAGGTTAATGCAAGAGTTTCTATCTAAATAGAACTCGCATTCATCAAGGATTCCAATCAAATATCTTAGTTTTGATGGAATTCTGATTAGACTTGATTCGGGTATTTGGATAAGCCCAGAATCATAATCTCAATCAATTTGAGATTCTGGTTATCTGCTTATGCGGAGCTTTAATCGCATCAAAACGAGACGCTAAATAATCAAAACGCGGAGCTATTGATCATCTCCGCGTTTTACTCAAACGCGAGGCTAATACAAGCCAGACTGCAGAATCAACGCGGAGCCATTAAACATCTCCACGTTTTATTCAAAAGCAGGGTTAATATAACTAAACGCGGGCTATTGAATTGGCTCCGCATTCTGTTGTGGAAAATCCTTTTAACTTAGAAATTTTCACTGCCAACAGAACCCCCTCCAAAGTTTTCAAAATGGCTTAGACTTCAGCAGATTTTGAAATACTTTGGATATTTAAACTGAAACGCGGAGTTAGAATACCAAGTCTATCTCGCGTTATGCTCACTTACGCGGAGCTAATCAGCTTCACTTCGTCTTCAGTGAAATGAGTAATTACGTCATTAATTACCCCCGAGTTTCCACGCCGAATACCAAGCGACGGAAATTCTGTTTAAATAGAGCTCCCGGCTCATCTTCTTCTTCATCTCATCCGAAGAATTTCTGAGAACTCGAGTGACTCACGAATTATCTTCAACTAATCTTCGTTCAATTCTCCATAGATTTTCATCATTAGGATGTCTCTCCAGAGGAGTTTGGCTTTTCGCAAGTTGGCCGACGTTAATGGCAGCAGCCGTGAAGGTAAACGCAACAGCGAACCAGTCTATGCAGCGTCTTCCGAAGGTAAAAACCTCCTCTCTTGGTTTTCTAAGAACCATTCTGAGATATTTTGGCTTGGTTTAATCTGGACGATTGTTTATCTTGTCGGCGAGATCGCCGTTTTATTGTGTCGTCCCTGCGCTTGAAACGCGGGGCTTTACTAGTAGTCTTAATGAGTCCGCGAGGCTATCCTTGATTAGCAGTTGTGATGAATTGCGAGGCTATCTTTGATTAGCAGTCGCGATGAATTGCGAGGCTATCTTTGATTAGCAGTCGCGATGAATTGCGAGGCTATCTTTGATTATCAGTCGCTATGAATCCGCGAGGCTATCTTTGATTAGCAGTCGCTATGAATTGCGAGGCTATCTTTGATTAGCAGTCGCTATGAATTGCGAGGGAAGGAAAGAGCAAAAAGAAATCTTGTCCCCCTTTTCGCGAAGTTATCGCATCATCCTCTGCGTTTAAAGCGCGAGGCTATTTCTTCAACTGTGCGCGGAGTTAGTTTAGCTCCGCATTTTCACTCTTTTGGAAACTATGTTCCTTTTGCAGTAAGTTCAATCCTTTCTGAAGAGGAGTGTATGCGGGTCCATCGATCTTCATCAGCAAAAGTAACTCTAAGGAAGTCAGAAGCATATGCTTTACAACATAGTTGCAGGTTTCAAGCTCTGGCTCCGAGAGATAAACTCCTGAAGGGGCTGTAAATAAGGAGCTGCAGCACTTGCAGTGCAGAATTGCAGCACTTGCAGTTCAGAATTGCAGTACTTGCAGTTCAGCATGTGCTTCGATGCAGCACTTTCCTTTCCTCTCGTGCTTCATTTCGGATGACAGATCCTAGTTGACATTTGCAGAGGAGATCTTTTGCATGTAAACCAGGGAACTGAGGTTCAACACCCCGTAGAGAAATCTTGCATTTCTTTTGCATGTGAACTAGGGAACTGAGCTTCAACACCCCGTAGAGAAATTTTGCTGTTTGGTTATTGATGAGTTGATCATGTAAAAGCTTTTGGGAGAGCTATAACTCCCTCTTTGTAATCTTTCCTTCTTTTATAAATAAAGACAAATTATTTTCCTCTCTATCTGTCAGCTTCAATAAACTTGCTTGCTCAACAAATAGATGATCAATAATTTTGGTAAAATAGTCTAAGGCACTTCTGCGTAACTTAGATCATTAATACCGATTTGATCGGATACTGATCATCTTTAACTTAGCCAAAAATCCAAGTTCTTTATGAGAACGCGAGGTTAAAATACCAAGTTATCCTTGCGTTTCGCGGAGTTAAATAACTTCGCATTTTCCATCATCGCGCGAGGCTAATAGCTTCGCGTGTTGGAGAGTAACTGACCAGTCACTTTCTCCGAAATTCGTGTCGAATTCCAAGAGGCGGTTCCTTTTATTTAAAAGAAATCTCTATTTCTTATCCTTCTCACTCTATTTGAGAATTTTCCAGAAACTTAGAGATTCAGGCGATCAGAGTTCAGACGACCCGATCTTCTTCCGACCGAGTTTCTCCAGATTTTCAGTCGATTTTTTTTTCTCAGCAATGGCACCTAAGACTCGCGCTACTTCTCGAGCAGCTCCATCATCGGCGACTGGCGCAAGCAGTGGTGGTGGCGGCCAAGGCAGCGATGCGCCAGCCCACATTTCGCCTATCGGGGGTAAGAATCTCTCCATCGAGACTCTTTAGAACATTTCTAGAGTGATTTGGCTTAAATTTAACTGATCAATCAACTCTTTTACCGGCAAGATCGCCGTACTCCTGCCGTAAGGCTTGGAGAAGAAGAAAAGTCTCTGACTGCCTTCTTACGCGAAGTTATCGCGTCATCCTCGAGTTTAAAGCGCGAGGCTATTTTAAGTAGCAGTCGCGCTGAAACGCGAGGCTATTTTAATTAGCTGTCACACTAAAAACGCGAGGCTATTTTAAGTAGCAGTCACGCTGAAAACGCGAGGCTATTTTAAGTAGCAGTCGCGCTGAAACGCGAGGCTCTTTTGACTTCTGCGCGGTCTAATTTTTAGCTTCGCGCGGCGCTATTCTTAGCTTCGCGCGTTCTAATCTTTAGCTTCGCGTTCATACTTAGAGAAATTTTCTGCCCTAGAGAAACTTCTCTTACTCTGGTGTTTCTTTGTGCAGTAGGGTATTCGATGGAATCTCTTCCCCACAAGAACTACTTCGGCTTTGCTGGGGGTTCTGATCCTTCAGGCCAATTCCGTTTCACTACCATCCTGCCCTTGTACAAGCAAGACCCGAAGGATCGCAAGGAGAAGTTGATCAAGTACCATCCCACTACTGCGCGAGAAATCATAACTGACGCAGCCTTCGAAACTGTGAATAGAGAGGCGATGGAGAAACCCGCCTTCCTCTTTGGAGACCAGATGGATCAATCAGATGAGATCCTTTCTGAAGAGGAACGCGTTTGGTTATATAACTCAGGCGAAATGTTGATGTTTCTGCCTAGAATGGATCGTAGCTATCCTCTGGTCTATCTTCAGAGGCTGGCAATGCCTCGAGAATTAAAGTGGGGACTGACTCAAGAGCAAGATGGCGTCCCAACAGGAAAATTTGGTGCAAAAGGGGTTTATCAAGATGGTTCCCCCAGATGCATTACTGGCTTGCTTCCAGGCCGATTTGGCAAGGAGCTTCCAGTGGGAGAAGTCCCATCTCGTGCCCGAACTTTCTTAAGTGAGTTCTTGGCGAAGGATGGTCACTACCCGGCTAGCGACTTCATGATGCCTGGCTGGATTCATTCTTCTAACAATATGTGATGGGCCCACCTTGTTCAGTACATGTTGGATTCCCACGAGCCCATTTTAACGGATATTGGCTTGTATAAAGCCATCAGGAGTGTCCAATTCGGATTTCCCCAGAGTGCTTATCACTTTTACTGCCTTTTGGAGATGTATAACCCTGAAACCTGTACTTTCTTTACTCCAGTGGGTGAGCTAGGGTTCGCTCTCAACGAGATGTTTGAGGTTTCTGGGCTCTCGATGGGCGAAATCCCTTACGAGGAGTATATCCCTACCACCGATGAGTTGAACATGCTATTGGCGAGGGATGAGCGCATCTATGTCACGTACTGGGAGATGATGTGCCATTATCATATCTGCGCTGACCAGACAGGTGCACGTAATCACGGTATTGGCCACAAGAAGTGGGCCGAATACCTTTTTGCCAACCTAAATTCTAAGGATAGCTCGGCCACTATCCATGGTCATTCTCCTGTCCCCATTTCAGAGATCAACCAACGTGTAGCCAGGAGCCATTACCGTTTGTTTTATACCACGGAATCCAATGAGAATGGATACGGTCCTGGTACTTCATTCAAGAGCTATCACTATCAAGCCCAGTTTTCGATCTCCAACAGAGGTCTCATTGCCGGGTTTTTGATGCTGGGCTCAAAATATGTGTCGTGCCGTCATTGCCCAAGGAAGCGATTGCAATGACTGTGGTATATCCAACGGTTCTTCTTGCATACGGCCGACCCCTTGAACTCCTTCCCGCCATGGTATGCAATTTGCAATATGGACTGAGGGTGCTCTGTCGTGATTTCCTCCCTACTATTAAAGTCAAGGGGAAAGGAAAGGGCAAGTCGAAGGAGACTGCCCAGCCGAAAACTCCAAACCCTAGGGTGGAGATGCCCTACACCTATTTGATGGCGTGGCTCGTCTTGCACTGTCCCTCCTTAATGAGTGCACCGGAGCGTCGTTCGGGCGAAAAGTGCTTCCTTGTAGAACTGTATGAACGTTCTTCATGGAGGCAGAATTATATGTCCCAGATTCGGAAGACTCTTCGTAGCTTTCAGAATTACGAGATCTTCCGGTGTTTTCCTGACTTTCCCGGCGGAGGATATGGGACGAGGCTGAAGGATGCCGTGGGAGCAGATAAGTTCACTACTTTATCTGCAGGAGCGTTCTGGTGGCTTCTCAACATCCGTCCTGGACACTTGGTGTATCGTCAAGATCTCAAGTGTCAGATCGAGCCGTATACTCCGAGTCGCTTTGCTCGCCAGTTTGGTTATTCTCAACTCTATGTGGGCAATCCAAATAAAGATCTCGCTCATGAGGGGAATTTATACGAAGGCGCTCGTGGCTGGTTCCATTTTGCAACGGGCAGGACCGAGGCTGAATTCTCCTTGCTCCAGAAGGTGCCAGAATTGGCCATGACCCTCAGCTCCTGCAATTGGTTCAATATTGCGAATGCTGACGTGCCCGGCTTCTCTCCCAATCGCAGTTGTTGCAAAGAGATTGAAGCCCTCTATATTAGCCGCCAGGGTGCTTCTAGGGTAAGGATAAAAGGAATGGAAGAATTCCTTGGCGCTGCGGCTGAGCCTTCGGATGTCAGCGAATCAGACGATGATGCCGGTGATGATAACGACAATACTGGTGCTGGTGGAGCTCCTCAGCCTGTTGTCAGTCGTTCCCTTGGTCCAACTCTCAAACGCCGCGGTACTTTAAAGAAAAGACCGGGTAAGAAGCAAAAACTGGCACAGGAAACTTTGATAGCCCCCCAAGAAGTGGCTATCAAACTTGCTTCCGACTTGTTGGCTTCGGCTGTACCCCCAGCGTTGGCAAGGGAAGATGAACGTACTAAAGCTCCAAGTGTTGCTGAGGTTTCGGCTCCTTCGGCCGTAGAGCCTGTGGCAGAACCCGGGGCGCAACTAACGGGTAGCGAGACGGGTACATTGCTGGAAACGACAATGGCTCCCCCTTCAAGTCCGACAACTGGACTTGTATCGCCTGGTATGGCCTTTAGCATTTATCTTTTGCCCGTTATTATTTTAACGTAACACTGCTTTTCTGGTCTTCTGAAATGCAGGTGATCAACTTCTCTCGCCAATGCACTCGACTACCCAAGTAAAGTCTGACGATAGAATGGACCATTCCGGCTCTGTTGGTGGTGTGGGTAGCTCTGCTGGTGAGTTTGCGGCTGATTATTCCACACCGGCTCCTGCCTCTGTTTCCTCTTCAATTCCCCCAATTGACGAATTGGGAAGTGACGAGAGAACTGAGATTATTATCGCAGTTGCTGCTAATGAGGCTACACCTTCTCCTAGCATGCCATCTCCAACGCCAGTCTGTTCCGCTGAGACATTTCCCACAGTCATGGGCGTGCCTTCTCAGTCAGCGATTTTAACGTCGTCTGTTGTCGTGGCTGCTGAGATACCTGCAACTCTTCCGACTTCAAGCCTTCCAGCAGGGGAGGAGAATAATTTGAAATTCTCGTTCGAAGATGCTTCTCCCACCGGAGGAGCTTCAGGCGAAGTGATCCCATCTTCTCTTCCTGTTGGTGGGGGTACCCAAGTGATCTGTATTGACGGTACTTCGTCTGGGATTTCCAGCTCTTCCAGATCTGCACTGGCTCTACTGGTCCCCCATATTATGAATTTAATGCAGGGACGGGCTTCTACTTCTCCAATTCCAGCAACTACTGCTCGCTTACTTACGACACCTTTCTTGACATTACCTACTTTGCCTATCGACAGTGCAAATCCTCTTGAAAAACTTTTCGGCTTCACTGTCGAGGATTTTATGTATTTGTTAAGAAGATGTGTCGAGATGGTTCTTGTTGGCCACGATTTCTTCAACTTCGCACGACCATTGTTACTCCGCTATTTAGGAAATATTGAAGAATTCGGTGGACAAGATCGAGCAGCTCCATACCGGGCCCGCCTTGCAGCCTTAGAAGAGCAGGTGACCACGCTACACACACTCCGTCAGGCGGATGTGGAGGCAATCACTGAGATAGAGCTGGCGCGGCTTCGGATAGAATCCTTATCTCGAAGAAATATTTTAAGGCAGCAGGAGGAGAGATGGTCTCAGGAGCTGACAGAGCTCCAGGCCAGTCGGGAATCCGTTATTGGTGACCTGCAGAGGGTAAACTTTGGAATTGAGGAAGGTCAGGCGGCATCTGTAAAGCCCAGGAGACGATTGCCAGAGTTCGGGCCACCTTGATAGAAAATGAACTCCGATTAGAAGAATCTGTCAAGAAGAGGGAGATGTTGCTTGTCCAGCAGGAGCAGATTCAGCAGGAAGAGATGGCCAGGAATCATGCCATAGAAGAATCTCGTCAACAACAACTTACAATAAGTGATGATGAGTTGCGTAGGCAAGCTCAGCAAACCGTGGAGGCTTCTCATCGTAGAAATTTGGACGAGACAATAAACCAATTGAGACTTCTGGGAGGCCAATAGTTTCATCTCTCTTTACGCTTTTATCTTCCTTGTAATAAGAACTTCGTAAACAGGAGAGAGATAACCTTACGATGTTTCTTTGAAATTCTTTTTGTATCTTCACCTTTTTAATAAAGATGATTCTTTTGACTCTTTTATTTGCCGACTTCAAAACAGATTTGCTTGCCCAACAAATAACCTGTCGTCAAAACGATTTATCTCGGTACCGTTTATGCTCAATTTCTCGAGCCGAAATAAAAATTAAAATTTAATATGGGATTTTTAGCAAACCCCCAGCTATTAACGGATTAGATTAGCCTTTACCAACTACCGTTTGAGTTGGGCTAGCCATGTTATTTCCCTCAACATGGTGAGTTGTCGAGGACTACGTTTGGGCTTAAATGCCAAAATTTTCCTCTTCCCTTTACTTTATCGGTATTGGGCGATTCATACTTTTACCCCAGTATGATGGGTTGGCGAGAAACTTGTTCTCTTCCCATTGCCTAGTCGGCGTTGGGCAATTCATACTTTTACCCCAGTATGATGGGTTGGCGAGAAACTTGTTCTCTTCCCATTGCCTAGTTGGTGTTGAGCAATTCATACTTTTACCCCAGCATGATGGGTTGGCGAGAAACTCGTTCTCTTCCCATTGCCTAGTTGGCGTTGGGCAATTCATATTTTTACCCCAGCATGATGGGTTGGCGAGAAACTTGTTCTCTTTCGATTGCCTAGTTGGCGTTGGGCAATTCATACTTTTACCCCAGCATGATGGGTTGGCGAGACTCGTTCTCTTCCCATTGCCTAGTCGGCGTTGGGCAATTCATACTTTTACCCCAGTATGATGGGTTGGCGAGAAACTCGTTCTCTTTCCATTGCCTAGTTGGCGCAATTCATACTTTTACCCCAGCATGATGGGTTGGCGAGAAACTTGTTCTCTTCCCATTACCTAGTCGGCGTTGGGCAATTCATACTTTTACCCCAGTATGATGGGTTGGCGAGAAACCTGTTCTCTTCCCATTACCTAGTCGGCGTTGGGCAATTCATACTTTTACCCCAGTATGATGGGTTGGCGAGAAACCTGTTCTCTTCCCATTGCCTAGTCGGCGTTGGGCAATTCATACTTTTACCCCAGTATGATGGGTTGGCGAGAAACTTGTTCTCTTCCCATTGCCTAATCGGCGTTGGGCAATTCATACTTTTACCCCAGTATGATGGGTTGGCGAGAAACTTGTTCTCTTCCCATTGCCTAGTTGGCGTTGGGCAATTCATACTTTTACCCCAGTATGATGGGTTGGCGAGAAACTCGTTCTCTTCCCATTGCCTAGTCGGCGTTGGGCAATTCATACTTTTACCCCAGTATGATGGGTTGGCGAGAAACTCATTCTCTTCCCATTGCCTATTCGGCGTTGGGCAATTCATACTTTTACCCCAGTATGATGGGTTGGCGAGAAACTCGTTCTCTTCCCATTGCCTAGTCGGCGTTGGGCAATTCATACTTTTACCCCAGCATGATGGGTTGGCGAGAAACTTGTTCTCTTCCCATTGCCTAGTCGGCATTGGGCAATTCATATTTTTACCCCAGCATGATGGGTTGGCGAGAAACTTGTTCTCTTCCCATTGCCTAGTCGGCGTTGGGCAATTCATACTTTTACCCCAGTATGATGGGTTGGCGAGAAACTTGTTCTCTTCCCATTGCCTAGTCGGCGTTGGGCAATTCATACTTTTACCCCAGTATGATGGGTTGGCGAGAAACTCGTTCTCTTCCCATTGCCTAGTCGGCGTTGGGCAATTCATACTTTTACCCCAGTATGATGGGTTGGCGAGAAACTCGTTCTCTTCCCATTGCCTAGTTGGCGTTGGGCAATTCATACTTTTACCCCAGCATGATGGGTTGGCGAGAAACTTATTCTCTTCCCATTGCCTAGTCGGCGTTGGGCAATTCATACTTTTACCCCAGTATGATGGGTTGGCGAGAAACTCGTTCTCTTCCCATTGCCTAGTTGGCGTTGGGCAATTCATACTTTTACCCCAGCATGATGGGTTGGCGAGAAACTTATTCTCTTCCCATTGCCTAGTTGGCGTTGGGCAATTCATACCTTTTAGGTCAGAGGCGCTTAATTACACATGCCTAAAAGAAAGATTGGGGGCTGTTCAAACTTGAGAACTAAGCATATCAGGTTTTGGTCAGAGGCGCCAAACTGCGCATGCCCAGGAAAAACTGGAGGTGGTTCAAACTTGAGAACCAAACTGGAGGCGGTTCAAGGCTCTCTCGCGTAATTTGAACTGGGTACTCCAAACACACCAGGTTTTAGGTCAGAGGCGCCAAACTGCGCATGCCTAAGAGAAAGATTGGGGGCTGTTCAAACTTGAGAACTAAGCACACCAGGTTTGGGTCAGAGGCGCCAAACTGCGCATGCCCAGGAAAAGACTGGAGGTGGTTTAAACTTGAGCTGGAGGCGGTTCAAGGCTCTCTCGCGTAACTTGAACTGGGTACTCCAAACACACCAGGTTTTAGGTCAGAGGCGCCAAACTGCGCATGCCTAAGAGAAAGATTGATGGTGGTTCAAACTTGAGAACCAAACGCACCAGGTTTAGGTCAGAGGCGCACAATGCGCATGCCTAAGAAAAGAAGACGCGTTTCTCCAGGGTTACTAAGAATAGTATTTCTTCAGAAATTTGCCATTGATCGGCATCATCATTCTGTCGCCATCTTGATTCATTAAGCGATAGGCTCCACTGGAGTATACTGTCTCCACAACAAACGGTCCTTCCCACTTGGGTTCAAATTTACCCTTAGTCTTGTGGGTTAGCACCATTGGCCTTTTAACAGCCAGAACCAAGTCTCCTTATGTAAAGGTCCTTGGTTTGACGTTCTTATTGAATGTTTGAGATATTCGGGCTTGATACAACTCAATTTGTTGTTGAGCCCTGAGACGTTTTTCGTCTAACGCCTCTAGTTCTTGCAATCTTTGCTGATGGCGCTCTTCTATCGTCATCTTTGTGGCTAAAGCCACTCTTAATGATGGTATCTGGATTTCAAGAGGCAAGACAGCCTCACTTCCGTAAACCAAAGAGAACGGGGTAGCTTTAGTCGGGGTGCGAACGGTGATGCGATAAGCCCACAGGCATTCTCCTATCTTTTCATCCCAATCTCGTTTATTGGAAGAGACGAACTTCCGAAGGAGTTTGATGATCGTCTTGTTAAAGGCTTCAGCTAACCCATTAGCCGCGGGGTTATACGGCGTTGAAGCAATATCTTTGATTCTGAATTTATTGCAGAATCTGGAGAATCCCTGACTGATGAATTGCGGACCATTATCATGAATGATCCATCGAGGGACGCCAAATCGGTAAATGACATGATGCTTGACGAACTTGATCACATCTGTCGTTTTCACCTCTTTCATGGGCACGGCTTCGGCCCATTTTGAAAAATAATCGGTTATTGCAAAAATAAACCGATGTCCTCTGGATGACGGGGGAGTTATGGGCCCCACAATATCCATCCCCCATGCCTCAAATGGCCAGCTTGCGACGGTATTGTGCAAGTATTCTTGGGGTTGATGAATAAAATTGGCATGTATTTGGCATGCATGACATCGTTTAGCGTATGCCATTGCTTCCGTAACCATGCTCGGCCAGTAGTACCCTAGCCTTCTTATACGGTCTCCAAGTTTAGGACCGGGCTGATGAGCTCCACATATTCCATCATGTGTTTCTTTCAGCACTTGTTCTGCTTTTACTTTCGATATGCAGCGTAGCAATAGACCACCTCTTGACTTTCTATACAAAGTCTGAAGTTTATGGTCATAATAAAATCTTTGGGCCTTCCTCTTTATTGAGGTGGCTTCCTTAGGATCTTCTGGTAATATCCCATGCAAGGCATAGTCCACAAACGGAAATCGCCAATCATGGGGTTCTAACTTTAAGCCAATCTGGCATACCTCTTCGGCTTGAGATACCACGTCTGGTGGAGGAGTTCTCTACTACCAATGGTGATGCTTTTAGCTTCACCTGGCGGGATTGCCAGTGTTGCGGCTAATGCGGCAAGGGCATCTGCATATACATTCTCATTCCGAGATATATGAGATATGTAGAATTGTTCAAAATATCCAGCTAGTTCAATGGCTAGCTGATAATAGGGGATGAGGGCTTCATGTCTGACTTCATATTCACCTGTCATCTGATTGACGATGAGCTTAGAGTCTCCATATGCCTCTAGATGGTTCACCCCCAGTTGCAGAGCTATTTTTAAGCCGATAATGAGCGCGTTGTACTCCGCTACATTATTCGTGCACGGTTCTGTTAATGAGTAACCGTTAGGCAATATATGTTTATGTGGGGATATTAGCACAACCCTCACTCCAGCAGCAGATCGTCTCGCGGCACCATCAAAGAACATTTGCCAAGACTGTTCTCCGGTAACTGTGTTGACTTCTGATGTCTGCTTTAATTTGGACCAAATTGGATGGTCTGCAAGGAAATCGGCGATTGCCTGTCCCTTCATAGCCTTTTGAGGGACAAAATATATACCATAGGGCGATAGTAAGAGCGCCCATTTTGCCAATCGGCCATTTAAGGATCCCGGTTTTGTCATCAGAATCTTCAGGGGATTAACCCGTGATATGACATGAATTGTTTGCCCCGAAAGGTAGTGTCGCATTTTCTGAACGGCGAACACTAGGGCTAAACATTCCTTTTCAATCGGGGTATACCGCTGTTCGGCCCCAATCATTGTTCTACTTAAATAGTAAAGGGCATGTTCATGGCCGTGCTCATTATATTGTGCAAGTAATGCTCCTAAAGCATTATCCATGGCCCTTACATATATAAGGAAGGGCTGCCCAGGGGCTGGTGCCATTAGTATAGGAGGCTTAGTAAGGTACTCCTTGAGGTCATCAAATGCCTGCTGACATGCCTCATCCCATATGAAAGACACTCCCTTCTTCATAAGTTTGGAGAATGGCTGGCATCGTCCAGATAAGTTGGATATGAAGCGCCGAATATTAGCGAGCTTTCCTTGTAATCCCCTTAATTCCTTAAGATCGCGGGGAGGCGGCATTTCGCTAATCGCTTTTACTTTTTCAGGGTCGAGGAAAATTCCTTTTGAAGTTATTACGAACCCTAGAAACTTCCCGCTGGATACCCCCATGAACGACTTGGTAGGATTTATCTTCAAGTGATGTTTCCGCATAAGATCGAAGACCACTCTTAAATCGTGAAGATGATCTTCTTTGTCTTTGCTTTTGACTGCTAAGTCATCCACATAGCACTCCACTGTTCTGCGCAGGTGTTCTTTGAATATGGAGCTCATTGTGCGTTGGTAGGTGGCACCTGCATTCTTTAATCCGAATGGTATCACTGTATAACAGTATACCCCCTGTGGCATTCTGAAAGCTGTATGCTTTTCATCATCCGGGTGCATCTTGATTTGGTTATAACCTGAGAAGCCATCCATAAAGGACATCCTCTCATAACCGCAAGTGTTATCGATCATCGCATCGGTGATGGGGAGTGAAAATTCATCCTTGGGACATGCAGCGTTCAGATCTCGAAAGTCAATGCATATCCGGATTTTGCCATTCTTTTTGCGAACTGGCACTATATTTGCCACCCAATCTGGGTGTTGTTCTTCATGGATGAAACCGGATTGTATAAGCTTGTTGACCTCAGCAACTATTGCCTCCATCAATTCCGGTCGAAAACGCTTCTGTTGCTGTTTAACAGGTTTGACATCTTCTTTTATATTTAACCGGTGTGTGGCAATTTGAGGGTCAAGCCCAGGCATATCTTCATAACTCCATGCGAACACATCTATATACTCTTTGATAAGGGATATAAGTTCCTCTTTTTCTAAAGGAGTTAGTGTGTCGCTTATGAAAATGGGTTTCGGATTTTCTTCCGTTCCCATGTTAACCTGTATTAATTTGTCTTCCGTGGGCGGGTCACGATGTTCAAAGCGGACATCCCAGAGAGTATCCATATGCCTAGCCCAAGCATCATTTTGAATATCAATTGGTTCCTCGTCGCTTTCTGGCGCGACTGAAACCATATTGATTGTCAAAGATTGAAACCAAGCGCCGGTGCTTATATCTGAATCATGATCTGGTGAAGATGTTTCTTCTTTGGCCGAAGAACTCTCTTCAGCTTTTAATGGTGACGAAGGTGGAGTAGATACATAACCCAACCCCCTGCGGGTCTTCTGATAATAATCAGGGCTCTTTCCTCTCGGTCTAAACGAGGGTATGAGATTCCGTCTCCCTTTTCCAAAGTTTAATCCCAGCTTCTGGGTAAAATTATATCCCATTTTCTCCATCATCTGTCGGGACCTTTGCTCATATAAGTGAAATTGAGGTGATGTTTGTTCAACACTTTCGCTACTTTGTCTCTGTCGAGGCGACGTGGCCACTTTGCCGAACATGATCGGCCTTTGGGACTTCTGTCGGGGAGGCACTTCAAAGAAGTGCCCTTGATCATCGGTTATTTTTAATTGAGAGAGGAGGGAAGACCTGAGGGGCAAATGGTATGCCGCCAGAACTTCAAGTTCGGTCAGGCCATCCGCTTCGGTGGAGGTACAAGAGGGCTCAGACTCAGTAGCTACAGCATGCTCGTAGACTAACTTTACATTTTCATTAATAACCCATTCACTTTCTATTACATCCACTATATTATCAAGACCTAAGCTAAGATCTAGGTGAGGGTTGATTTCGTAATCACCCCCATCATCTTCTCCAAGGAGCTCGTACTCAGTGTCGGCTTCATTGCCACTGTCGTCGGGCTTTGGAGACTTGCTAAGACTGTCATTGGAGGCTTCATGTGCTGGCTTGTAGAGTGCAGCATCTGTGAAGTAATTTTCCAACCCTTTGAATGGCTGCTTGTCAGCAATTAGTGTCCGGACCTCTCCTTCCTCATCGCAATATTTCATGCACTGGTGAAGAGTCGACGGAACTATCATATGAGAGTGGATCCAAGGTCGCCCCAATAACATATTGTAGGAGGTATCAGCATCAATTACGTAGCATGTAACCTCCGTTTTCAAGTCTCCAATTTGACACCGCAATCGGATCTTACCAAGAGGATGGCTATTATTAGCGTTGAATCCATAGATGGTAGTGTGTGTAGGTGTCAAGCGATGAAGGAAAATCCCCAACAGCTGCATCAATCTACTGGGCACGACGCTGAGTGCAGAACCTGGATCAATCTGAATTCGGTCCACTTTTGTGGACCCGACATATCCAGTGAAATATAAAGGCCTATTATGCTTTATATTCCTCACCTGCATGTCTTCTGGAGAGAAGATGATTTGTGGGACTTGCCTCCTCACTTGATGACAGTGCGGGCAAGATTCCCGCTCTTCGATGGCCGGCTCGACAATCTGAGTTAGGAACGATTCAGAGTCTGCCAAGGCCTCTCTTAGAGCTTCACGTATTGATTTTGATAATCTCAATAATTCGTAAAGCGTCACTCGCGCTGTGATGTTAGCCAACTGCGCAATTATGTCAAATTCGAAACTTTGGCTCCTTCATCTCTGGTAGGATTCTTCTGGAAACGAAGTCCTTTCTGCTTCGCAGGCTTTGCGAGTTCTGCATAAATATCTTTTGGATCAACTCTAGTATAGTCCTTAAGATATGTCTTTCCAAATCGAGTACCGGAAGGGCCTGCCCCATCTTGATGGGTGGCCATAGTTTCGGGCTCTTCTTCAGAATATGTAAAGGCCCCCGAAGCTATATATTCTTTCTTTATATCTGCAGAAATGGCATTAACAGCCCGTTTCTTCTCTTGGCCTCTTGAAGTAGTCCATTGTTCATCTTCCAGCAAGTCGGGGTGAACCCACATAACTTCCCCCTTTTAGGTTGTTACGGGGACAAGTCCCTCTTGGGCTTTGTTGTGCGGATCAAGATTCTTCGTGACCATCTTACCCTTAGGGATTGGGGTCACTCCTGCGGGAAACTCGTGGGTTCCGACCATTATGGTTGCCATATTGGCAGTGACTTTCTTCTGCTCTTCCTTAAGCGTCAGAACTCCAGCCTCTATTAGTGCTTGGATTCTGTTCTTAAGGGGAAAATAATTCCTGGTAGGGTGCCCAACATTCCGGTGATAAAGACAGTAATTGGGGTCTTTAGTCTTACCCGCATCTTCTGGTTTCTTATTCTCCGGAAGTTTTAGCATTCCTTTCTTCTGGAGCAGGTGAAAGAGGATATGTGTCTGTTCCGTCTTGAAAGTGTAATTCCTTTCTTGTTGCGGTCTGATTTGCCTTGATCCTCGCTGACCTTGAGGCTTTGGCTTTGGCGGAGGACCGATTTTCTGAGGAGCAGCTTCTAACGATATGACTGCTTTCCCTTTATTCTTATTGCTGTTGTTTTGGGTATATGGCTTACTGCCCCCAGTGTTTCTTGATCCGCGGGATTCCTCGACTCGACGAATCAAGTCTTCAGCTTGCTCTCCTTGTTTGAGCAGGTCCCTCCACATCTTAGACTCTACGGCCCCCATTTTGAGGAGCACATTGGTCTTAAGGTTGTGTCGACAGGTCTCGACTAGAGTTTCCTGGATTATTCCGTATTTACAATGTACGGACTTCTCCCGGAACCTTTCTATGAAATCTTTAACCGCTTCTTGTTCTCCTTGCCTAGTCGCGAGGAGGGAATGAACCGTAATCTCGGTGTCATCCTCGAAGAAACGTGAGAGAAATAATTTCTCAACATCTAACCATGTATTAATAGTACCTGGGGGCAACTGCATGAACCAAGTAAAGGCAGGCCCTCGCAAAGTACTTGCAAATACTTTGGTCATGATGGGATCATTACCCATTAAGTGTCCTGCTTGGGACAAAAAGTAACATATATGCTGACTGGGCGATCCCTTCCCGTCGTATGGCTCTAACTTGAGCGGCTTATACTCTGGTGGGTAAGGTATCATATCCCATTCAGGAGGATACGGTCTAGAGACCCCAGCTTCTTTCAACTCCTTTTTACGCATTAAAACTTCGAGTTGACTCTGCAGCTTTTCTATCTCCATGCGGATCATGGAAAGAAAATCTATCATCTTCCTCATGCATCGAGTGGGCTTTCTCTTCCTGTTCTTCTTCATTCAGAGTTTCTCTGCCCTTTTTGGCATTATCTTCAACAAACCTCGATAGCATGACTTTGAGTCCTTCAATCATCTTTTGCTGCTCTCGAATCATCTTTTCTTGAGCTTCAAATCTCTGATTGATATCGTCAGACTTATCTGCCATATGCGATGCTGACTTCTGTAGCCGAGACGATATAGAGGATGGAGGCGAGGCTATAGCGGAATTATCGCTTTCCTCGTCGCAAGAACCCCCTGCGAGCTTCTTATAATTTCGGGGCGGGACGGCCCCTGATCTTAGTCGAGTAATACGATGAGGTTCTTCATCGCTCGATTCTGAATCATCATCCGTCTCTGCAATTTTCTTCCCTTTTCCTACCATGTTAGAAGTTGCAGCTCTCCCTTGCTTCAGAAAAGCGGTTCTTGTCTTCTTAGCAGGATTCTGGTTTGACTCGTTTAATCGGTCGAACACAGATATCTTGTTCTTGCTGCAGCCACAGTTGTCCATCACGGCTGATACTGCTGTTACAAGTTGCTGGCAATGGCAAATATGTTCAACTTGAAGTTGGTCTATGCCTCTCTTCTTAGAGAAATGTTCCCTGAGGTCAGTGCCTCTAGCCATGGAGTGAAGAGGTCCATTCAACTCTTGAGAATGTTTAGGAATCCACTGAAGTTTTCTTGATTGATCAACCCTGACTCTGGGGTCGGACCGGTCCTCGCGCGGCTTAGGAATAGCCTCGCGTTTCACATTGCGGGCCTGAAGAATAGCTCCGCGCTTATCCACACTAGCCTCGCGTTTCTCGCTGGCTTGGTGTGTCCTTAGAAGTTTAGCTTCTGGAATAATAGCCCCGTGTGAAGGGAAGTTCTTACACGCTGGCTTATCTTTGCGATTAACGCAGATCATAGCTTCGCGCCTAGTACGATTCTTACGACTGACAACTATTTGCCAATCATCTTCGCGTTCCTCGCGGGTATCAGAAGTCGTGTGCTTATTGCAAGTATTACTGGCTTCGCGTCTCTCGCTATGCTCAGTAATAGCCTCGCGTGGAGAATCACACGCTGGCTTTGAAGGATTTTTATACTCGCGTAACTCGCGAGTGTTGGGCATTCTGCGACTAGCACAACCCTTACTGGCTTCGCGTCTCTCGCTAGGCTCAGTAATAGCCTCGCGTGGAGAATCACACGCTGGCTTTGAATAATTTTTATACTCGCGTAACTCGCGAGTTTTGGGTATTCTGCGTAACTCGCCAGTATTACCAGCCTCGCATGGAAAATCACACGCTGGCTTTAACTTACTTTTAAGGCAAGTTGTATCTTCGCATTTAACACGGTAGAGACTGGTCTCGCGGGTAGCGCGAGCTAGTTTGCGAGGGACCATAGCCTCGCGTCCTCTAGTGTTAGCTCCGCGTCCAAGGCAGGCTTTGAGGGCTCTACGCCTCGCTCTCCGGTTCCTGTTCCGGAGTTGGGTCTTGGTCAGTCCAGTCCCTAGATCTTCTTCGGCAATCGGAAGCTCATCCTCGGCTAGGATTTCTTGTGTGAACTCCGGCTCTATAGCCGCAGTCTCCAAGGATCCCCGTCTCTCGGTGGATACCTTTCTACCCGTCACTCGGGCATTGGAGTACATGCGACGATAGTGCCGTGTCCCATCCAAGTCACCTGATCCGGAGGAGAGGAACTCCTCGTACTTCTGCTGGTCGATTTCAACGACCAGCGTGTCTACTTCGGATCCGATCAAGTCAATGTCTGATTGTGCCACAATCTCTTCATCAGTGAAAGAGACGGCTCCCACTGTGGTCGCCAGTTTGTTCGTCGCAAAAGTTCCTTCGCTTCCTTCCATTGAACACATCTTAGATTACAATAGAAGTGAACAAGATATATAAAGAACAAACGAGAGGATTTTATATTTCAATCTCTCTCTTTTACAATGTGTTGTGGGATCTGTGGCGATGGGATCTATAGTAGTTCCTTTGGACGATCGGTACGTTGATATCTTCTCTTTTAAAGATATCGGCCGAATATAGACGATTTTCTCTGGTTTTGATTTGTTCAAGGCTCTCTCGCGTAACTCAAACTTCTCAAGAACTTCAGAAAGAAGATGGTGATTTTCTCTGATCTTCACGAACTCAAGGCTCTGTGCGTAACTTGAATTCTCCAAGATTTCAGAAAATCACCTCAATTGCCGAAAAGTAGATGATCAGCAAAGGCTTCAAGGCTCTCTCGCGTACTTGAATTGCCAAAGGATCGATAGGAGACTTCAGATGCCAAAAAGAAGACCCCTAGGGTTTTACCAGGAAGGTATTTATAACCCCAGGTTAATGCAAGAGTTTCTATCTAAATAAAACTCGCATTCATCAAGGATTCCAATCAAATATCTTAGTTTTGATGGAATTCTGATTAGACTTGATTCGGGTATTTGGATAAGCCCATAATCATAATCTCAATCAATTTGAGATTCTGGTTATCTGCTTACGTGGAGCTTTAATCGCATCAAAACGCGACGCTAAATAACCAAAACGCGGAGCTAACGTGGAGCTATTGATCATCTCCGCGTTTTACTCAAACGCG
The DNA here is from genome assembly GCA_036321105.1 of Dracaena cambodiana. NCBI lineage: Eukaryota > Viridiplantae > Streptophyta > Magnoliopsida > Asparagales > Asparagaceae > Dracaena > Dracaena cambodiana. Next base: position 28,414,221 of record JAYEPQ010000001.1, read on the forward strand.
AGGCTAATACAAGCCAGACTGCGGAATCAACGCGGAGCTATTAAACATCTCCGCGTTTTATTCAAACGCAGGGTTAATATAACTAAACGCGGGGCTATTGAATTGGCTCCGCGTTCTGTTGTGGAAAATCCTTTTAACTTAGAAATTTTCACTGCCAAAAGTTAATCCAAGTAAGGAGTATGATGACTTGTGCTTGTCTGCTCATACAGAATCGAGCTCAGATCTGTGGTTTGTGGATTCAGGAGCTTCGTTCCATTGCATTGCTCACAGAGAATGGTTTGAGAATTATGTCCAAGATGATTTTGGGCATATGACTGTTGGTAATGAGCAGGAATGCAAGATTGTCAGTAATTGGACAATTCAGTTGAAGTTGCACAATGGTAGAAAGTTGCTTTTACAAGAGGTCAGACATATACCCGATTTAAAGAAGAATTTGATATCTGTTAGCAAGTTAGGTGGCAAAGGTTATCAAATCTCATTTGAGAGGAAATAGTGGAAGATCAGTAAAGGAGCAATGGTAGTGGTCAAGGGTGAGAGAGTGGGAACTCTATATTTACTCTCAAACTTGATAGATCACATTATTTCTTTTTGCCACCGTGAAGAATGAGAAGGCTACCTTATGACATCAGAGGCTCGGTCACTTGAGCGAGAGCGGCATGAGGGTGTTGCAAATATGAAAGATGCTAAGTTTGATTTCTGTGAGAACTGTATGTTTGGAAAGTAGAAAAGAGTTAGTTTTATAAATGATGACAAAGAAAAAAAAACCGAGAGATTGGAGTTGGTGCATATAGATATATAAGGCCTTTTTCGGCGAAGTTTTTTGGAGGTAATTCTTATTTTGTCACTTTCATAGAGTTGCAAGCAGGAAAACATGAGTGTTTGCACTTAAGCAGAAAATCCGATGTCTTCAAGATCTTCAAGATATGGAAAACTCTTGTTGAGAATGAAACAGATTTGAAGGTAAAATGTCTGTTGTCAGACAATAGTGGGAAATTTTGCAATTGCGAGTTCGATGACTATTGCTCTACCCATAGGATCAGAAGAGTAAAGACTATACAGAGAACACCGTAGCAGAATGGCGTGGTTGAGAGGATGAATATAACCATTTTGGAGCGAGCTCGGAGTATGAGACTACATGCAGGTTTGCCTCTACAACTTTGGGGAGCCGCTATAGATACGGCAGTCTATCTGATCAACAAGAGTCTAGCTAGTATTTTAGATGGAGGAATTTCAGAGGAGGTGTGGTCTGGTAAAAGTGTGAATTATTCATTCTTAAAGGTATTCGGTTGTATAACATATGCACATGTGGATCATGAGATGAGAAAGAAATTTGATTCTAAATCTCAGAAGTGTGCATTCATTGGATACGGTGGCGACGAATATGGTTATCGCTTGTGGGATTATGAGCATAACAAGGTGATTCGTAGTGAAGATGTAGTATTCAATGAGAGCTGTATGTATAAAGACCGAATGGAGAATAAGAGTGAGAAAACAGTTGAGAAAGAGCACTTGGAGCTGGATGAGCCACAGAATGGGATGGATCTCATGGATAAAAGAAAGGAAAAAATACCTACATCTGAAGGGGAAGAAATGGCTACATCTGAGAATACACAAATTTCAAATAAGACCGAACAGGAGAGAAAACCACTGACTGAAGTAGATGGTTCTAATACTTCATCAGAGAGTGTTCCCATTTTGAGAAGGAGCACAAGGATAAGGAAGCCAATCCAAAAATTTTGTCTTCATTTATATCATGTTTTGTATACTGATGTAGGTGAACCAGAGAGTAACCAAGAGGCTATGCAGGATAAATTTTGTCTTAAGTGGGAGCAAGGCATGTATGATGAGATGTCTTCTTTGGAGAAGAATCACACATGGAAATTGGTGAAGCGACCGGAAAAGATAAAAATATTGCATAAAAAGTGGATGAACAGAGTGAAACATGAGGCAAGAAGGACACGAAGGTTCAAAACTAGACTTGTGGTGAAGGGATACGGTCAGAGAAAATGTATTGACTTTAATAAAATATTTGCACTTTTTGTCAAGATGACTTCTATCAGAGCAATATTGAGTATTGTGGCTGTGAAAGGATTGTATTTAGAGCAGCTCGATGTGAAGACTGCTTTCCTTCCTGGTGATTTTGAGGAGGAAATATACATGGAATAGCCAGAGGGATATAAAGTTAATGAAAAGGAGAATTGGGTATGTCGACTGAAATGGAGCTTGTGCGAATTGAAACAGGCACTGAGGCAATGATACTTGAAGTTCACAAGTTTATATTGGATTCAGATTTTGCCAGATGCAATTCCGATCATTGTGTATATTTATAAAAGTTTAAGAACGGTAACTTTATTATACTTACTTTCTATGTTGATGATATGTTTGTGGCAGGTACATGCATGAAGAAAATCAATGATCTGAAGAGAAAGTTGGCAAAAAGATTCTCTATGAAGGACATGGGTGAGGCGAAGCAACTTCTTGGAATGCAAATTACTCAAGATAAGAAAAATAAGAAATTGTGGTTATCTTAAGAAGGGTATATCAAGAAGGTGTTGGAAAGATTCAATATGGAGAATACAAAACCAGTAACTACAGCTCTTGGTGATCAGTTTAAACAATCAAAGGAGTAACGTGTTAAGACAGATGGGGAGATGAGACACATGGAGAATGTGCTTTATTCATCGGTCGCTGGGAGTCTCATGTATGTAATGGTGAGTATAAGATCAGATATTGCACATGCAGTGGGAGTAGTGAGTAGATTTATGAAGAACCCTGGAAATGAGTATTGGCAAGAAGTAAAGTGGATTTTCAGGTATTTGAAAGGTACTTCAAAGTATTATTTTGTGTTTTTGGGATGATAACATTGATGTGTAAGGTTTTGTGGATTCGGACCATGCGGGTGATAGAAACAATGGCAGGAGCACCACTAGTTATATCTTTACTGTAGGAGGGACAGTGGTAAGCTAGATTTCAAAATTACAATCAATTGTTATTTTATCTTCGACAGAAACTGAATATGTTGCAGCTGCAGAAGCAAGTAAAGAGTTTATTTGGTTGCAACGATTGATGAGTGAGTTGGGTTTTGATGGAGTGGATTGCAGATTATTCAGTGACAGTTAGAGTGCAATTCATCTTGCTAAAAACTCGACGTATCATTCACGAACTAAACATATTCACTTGAGATATCACTTCATTAGATCCCTGTTAGAGGATAACCAATTGAAGTTGGAGAAGATTGAGGGCAGTAAGAATCCTGCAGATATGTTGACAAAACCGATTGATGGGAAAAAGTTGAGCTATTGCTCAACTTTGGTGCATTTGTGTTGAATGCTAAAATCGGGACTTTAAACGATTGAGGTAAAAGCTTTGGACACTAGGATTATAATGTATAGAGATTACAATTTTTTTGCAATAGGTCTCCAAGTGGGAGATTGTTGTTAATAGAGCCCCATTGCTGCAGCGGGTTTCGGTCTGCCAAAACGGGTCCAAAACCCACCCAAACCCGTTATGATATATATGGGGTTGTGTGCTAGGGTTTTCATCGGCCAATAAAGCAGAAAAAAAATAGCCAAGGGTTTCTCTTGTTACAGCTAGGTGGTGCCGAGGTTTGTTTTTATTTGAGAAGGGCTGCTGCTGTTGTTGCTTTTTTTTGTTGCAGCCCAAAGCAGGAGCAAAAGAAATTATTTGCTGCCATAAGCAAATAATTTGTGGTGTGCTACTGCTGGGAATTTTTTTTGGCCGTAGGGAAGAACAAACAAAAGAGGCTATTGTTCTATTTTTTGGCCGAAGGAAAGGAGTAGGTGCGGCTTTGATTTTTGGGTTGTTGCAGCTGAAACAAGGGAAAGGGTAATCATTGTAACAAGAGGTTAAGGTTTGATCTCAAATCTTGTGTGATTTCTTTCTTATTTCTCTTGTGGTTGAGAACTAGAGTGTTGTAATCTCTTTTGATATAGTGGAAATTTTTCGATTGTGTCCCCGTAGACGTAGGCATATTGTCGAACCACGTTAAATCTACGTATTCTCTGTCTCTACGATTTTTCTCTTTCGGTTAACTATTTGATTCAGCTGGTTGTTGCATTAGTATTATTCTGCTATTTTTGCTAACAATTTGAAATGTAGACTTTAATATTAATTAAAACATGTCCAATTGAAATATCAATACATTCTTCATTTGAAATGTCTTTATAGTCAAACAAGGTATACATATCAAACATATCCAAGTAGAAAGTTAGATGTTTGAAATATTTATCAAACAAAATATGTGACCTGTGAGTGCATCCTATATCTTTGTCAAAACATAAGCTGAAATATCAGAATCTGCAATTTTATATTGCAGCATGAGCTGAAATATCTAATCACAGCGTGAATAACAGGTCATGGTTGTAGATCGGATTAACAGCAACAGGAGATTATATCGATCAATCAATCATTGGTATCTCCCATCAAGCATTGGCAAATCCACCATTCAGAACACTTTTCTTAATTGCACAAAATGGTTAGTAGCATAGGCTTTCTATCGCGATTACCAAGATTATAATTATCAGATATCGGGATCATATAAAACAGATAATTTTCATATTACATAGCGGGATATTGGACTATATCAAGGACTTAAGCCAACATCGAATTTTATATCGTATTGGTAGCCTCCAATATAGTATATCAAATGATATATTGTTTGTCGTTGCTAATATTTAGAATAATAGAGATCACATAATCTTTTTATTATTTTTATTATATATTTTTAGTTTATCCCTTTCTGCAGCATCTTAAATTTTTTTGAACCCAAAATTTCAAATCTCGGATTCTTCCTAGTGAATGAGTAACTGATATCTCTTATGATTTAAGATTATATGTTACATCATGGATTACATATTTACCATTAGCGTCGCAGATATGATTGATAGTAAGGGAACTTAACTCATATAGACTTTGTGAGCCTATCACTATCGTCTATAAAATTGTGGTGGTTTATGATATTAAAAAATAAAAAGTTTGTTTAATATATATTTCAAACATATAAGTTTCTACTTTGATATCATTGGTATATATACCGTATTTGACTATATAGACATTTCAAATGTAGAATGTATTGATAATTTAATTGGACATGTTTTAATTAATATCAAAGTCTGCATTTCAAATAATATACCTAGGGATTACCTATTTAAATCTCAGACTATATATTTTAAAGTGATCACCAAATAAGAAGATAAGTTACTTCTTTGTTTTAGTCTTATATTTTTAAATGGTCTATCAAAGAGTACTGCTGGCAGCTATGATTATGCTTCTATATTTACTCTCATAATACTAAAAATAAGTTTGTACCCTCATTCAACATTGGGGGAGATTAGGACATATTATATCACATGGTATTAATCTTAAAAATCCAAGTGTGCCTAACTCTAGTATAAAGGGTAAGTTAATAAAAATTTCGATAGAAAAATCTAGGCTGAGATGTAATATTATATTGTCTACCTTGAGTTCCAGCAAAATTGATTTGTGGAATTAGATAGTGGGTGCTCTAGGCACATAACTGGCAATAAATCATCATTTACTTCTATTGTTGAGTATAATGAAGGAAGAGTAACATTTGGTGATAATGCCACTACAAAAATTTGAGATAAAGGTATTATAGATTGTGTTATTATGTCTAATTTTGAGAATGTTTGATATATTATGGGCTTAAAAGAGAATTTGATAAGTATTAGCCAACTGCGCAATGAGGATTATAAGGTAGACTTCTCAAAATTGGCATGCATGGTTATTGACAAAAATGGTGAGATATGATGAAAATTCAATGTACCTCTATCTATTGCAATGGAATTCCATCACAAGGCAAGTCGAAGGTATGTAACTCCACCATTGTCAACAATACATATTTCTAACATTAACATTTATGACACATCAAATATAAAACTCTTATTGAATTGTCCATCAATCAGTTTGTGCGAGATATTCCAAAGTTAATTAAAGTTGAAAACTTTATTTATGGCTCGTGCCAATTAGGAAACTCAAACACACTTCACATAAGAAAATGGATAGTCCATATATGTTAAAACCATTAGAACTTATTCACATGGATTTGATGGATCGTATAAAAACTGAAAGTTTAGGAGGAAAACATTATATCTTTCTAACTGTTGATAATTGCTCTAGATTTTTCTATGTATTTTTTCTGCATAAAACATTAGAAACTTTTGATGTGTTTGAGTTTCTTTTTCTTAACTTCAAACTGAAAAGGAGAACACTATAGTCGAAGCTAAAAGTATTAAAACTGACCATGAAAGATAATTTGATAATAAAAAAATTGTGAACTTTATAATATCCATGGTATATGTCATGAATTCCCTATTCCTAAAATACCTCAGCAAAATGGGATTGTTGAAAGAAAAACTAGGACAGTGTAGAAGTTGGCCAAAGTCTTACTCTTTGCAAAGGAGTTGCCTCAAAAATTCTGGACAGAGACGTTGAACACAACAATATACCTATTCAATCATGTATATCTGCATCTAGGTATAAAATGTACTTTATATGAGTTGTGGAAAAGTATGAAACCTTCACTATCATATCTCGAGTGTTTTGTAGTAAGTGTTATATACTGCGTGATCGAAAATATCTTGGTAAGTTTGACTCTAACGGGCATGAAGGTATTTTAATTGGATACTCACTTAACAGAAGAGCCTATTTTATATAGAATCATACTACTAAAACTTTTATACAGTCTGTTAATGTAGTTATTGATGATGCAGGTTGCTTACATGATGATTCTGATAAAGTTGATGACATGCTCGGAGATCCACAACCTAAAAATCCATAATGACAAATAATATGATCCTTCACTAAATAATATTACAGTCACAAATGAAGAGAAGGCGATACATGACATATGGACAGATGATGAGAAGGAGAAGAAGAATGACCCTGCAATAACCGAGTTTCAACCTTCTTCATGTGTAGAGATAAATCATTCTTTATCCTGGGTAATTGGTGACTGCTCCCATAATGACATGGAATAAACTTCAAAGTTTGGTTAATATTATTAATATGTATCATATTTACATAATTTAACCCAAGATTGTAAATAATGCACTACAAGACGAATATTGGGTTAATGACGTGCATGAGGAGTTAGAACAAATCGTTAAAAATGATGTTTAGAAATTAGTAGAAAAACCAAATTATATATATATATATATATATATATATATATATATATATATATATATATATATATATATATATATTGGTATGAAATGGATTTTCAAAAATAAAACTAATGAAATGGGGGTTGTTGTTTAAACAAAGCACGTCTAGTTGCATAAAGGTACACATAGGTAGAAGGTAGATTTTAATGAGATATTTGCACATGTGGCTAGGTTGGAGTCAATATTTATGCTTATCTCTATTGCTTGCACTCTTAACCTAAAAATGTATCAATTGGATGTAACAAGTGCATTTCCAAATGGGTTCTTGAAAGAGTAAGTCTATATTACACAACCTAAGGAATTTCATAATTCTTACTATCTAAATCATGTGATGAAACTAAAGAAATCACTATACGGGTTAAAACAAGCCCCAAGAGCCTGGTACGATCAATTTACTATCTTTTTACTCAATTCTGAATTTTCAACAGGTTGTGTCAATAAAAGTTTTTTGCTTTTAAATAACTGATTATGACTTGCTTGTATTGCAAACTTACATGGATGATATTGTTTTCGGATGTTCAAGTGAAGATTTGGGTAAAAACTTTTCTAATCTAATGAGTTCTTAGTTTGTAATGAGTCTTTTGCGTAAGTTAAAATTTTTTCTAGGACTTTAGATAATTCAGAAGTCTAATGGAATTTTCTGTCGCAAACGAAATATGCTAAGAATCTCATTAAAGATTTAGCCTAGATGGTGCTAAACATGCTAAGACATCAATGATTACTACTTTAAAACTCACTAGATGATATCATACCACCTATTGAACATACAATATACTGTAGCATGATTAGCGTAATGAGTTTTTTGCATAAGTTAAAATTTTTTGCAGGACTTCAGATAATTCAGAAGTCTAATGGGATTTTCTGTCGCAAACGAAATATGCCAAGAATCTCATTAAAAGATTTAGCCTAGATGGTGCTAAACATCACATATTGAACACATATTATACTGTGGCATGATTAGCAATCTGTTATACTTAACTTCAAGTAGACCAGACATCTCATTTAGTATAGTGTGTGTGGGCACTGTTCCATTATAATCCTAAAATGTCCCTTTTTTTTTTTGCTAGTCAAACTCACACACACACATTTTTTTTTAACAACATTACCTAAATTGAGTCTCCACCAGGAGTCAAACTCAGAACTTTTCGTAAATTAGAGAGGAGTGGTGCCACTTGAGCTAAGGTTCATTGGCCTAAAACATCCCATTTGAATGTTGTTAACATATCATTAAATACCTTAGTGGCACTTGGGAATATAGTATATGGTACTCTTCTGACTTCAACATAAGTGTTATAGGTTTTTCATATGCTAATTAGGCATGAAACATGTAGGACAGAAAAAGAACACTAGGCGGTTGTTTATATTTGAAAAGTAATCTGCTGGCGTGCATAACAAGAAGTAAAATATAGTATCATTGTCGATAACTGAGGCCGAGTATGTTGCAGCAGGTATATATACATTACTATGGATGAAGCAAATGTTAAATAATTATGGTACTGAACAAAGAATGATGACCTTATACTCTCATAACACGAGTTCAATAAATATATCGATTACATTCCTATTCCATCCCTCCAATTTGGGATATATTAGCTATTAATTACATTACGTCCATCAAATTGCAACAATCCTTGATTTTTACCAAAACCTAGTGTTCGTTCAGTTTAGTTCTTCATTCCATTTAGATACAGTCAATGTAATAATGATAGTCATAGATTCAATATCAATTTCAATATTAGTCAATAGTAATAGTGCAGTAACTCTATAAACTTATCACAAATCACACCGTTTATCTCTTAATAATTTTCAGTATCAACCAATATATTATGATAACAATTTACTTGATGAATTAGATTAAAATACATAAATAATTAAATAATTAAGCACAGTCAATGATTTTAGGATTTTATTTATTAATCATACTTTAATATCAATTATAATTAATATTTTCTATTTGAATTATCAATTAAATACTCTATGCAGAATCTTATTTTTGCACAAGTAGTGACTTCGATCAAGTTTTCGGAGGTCTTACAGTTAAAATTAGGAAAAGTACATGAAAATTATAGGAAATTGGTGTATCTTTCAAACGAGACTGAAATCAACTTATTTGGAGTTTTATAGTAAAAGTTAAGGCCAACTTACTTAGAAGGTATGCGGATGACAATAACCTCGCCTATGCACAAATAATAACTTTATATTCAATTTTGGAATGGTTAGAGGTAGAGATAGAAAAAGTGTAAAATATCAAAATTGTCTGAAATTCAATTCTCTTTCAAATGCAAAAAAAAGATCAAATCATCTGAAGTTCTAGACAAAAAAATTATGTTTGAAATACTGAGAGGATACATAGATAAAGCACCCTGGCTTTTCACAACCATTGAATTTAAGCTAATTCTTAACAAGTATAATGTTGGAATTTTAGAAAACAGTATAAATAAGAGTCATAGGGTTTTAGATTATTTTTCAAATATAAGAAGAACAAACTTAATAAGATTTAGAGTTAAGAAAATATGGCCATTCTAGTGAGTATTCATGTGTAAACAATAAAATAATCTACATAGGAATAAACAATAGAATCATATAAAAAAGGTAAATAGAAAACATGAAAATGCAGTACCTAGTATGATTAGAGTGAGTAAAAAAATTCACTTGATCTTAGATGATGGAAGGATCTAAGAATGTGGCATCAAAAAGCTCCAAAAATTAGGTCTGAAATCCCTATGTTGATCCTCCATGTCCTTGTTTTCTTTTTCTTTTCTTTTTCTTTTCTTTGTTTTTTCCTTTTCCTCGTGTTGGCAATGTGGAGGGTTGGCCTAAAAGGTTTGGATCTATTTATAAAGATTAGGGGGTGGTGGATGTTTTGATGTAAAGGGAAATCCTATTGGACTTGGTTATCTTAACTTTAGAAAGTCAAACATAAGAAGGGATTCTAATTCAAGTCGGATTAGTTTATTAGATAAGATTTTAAATTACTTTAGGTAAATAGATCTATTTTATAGTTCTCACAAAATATCTCGCAACTTGGATTACATTCTAAGAGATCTATGGTTCAAGTTATGGTTTATACTAATTAATCAAGTAATTAATTAAACCTATTTCTTTTTATTAAAATCCTTTTTAAAACTGAAATTTTATTTCTCAAATTGGAAAAATTATGCAACGAAAAGTGTGTAATGTTACAAGTGGGTGCAACATGTGAAGAAGTATAAATATAAGTATGTTGAGAACACACAATGTGATTAGTGGATTATGAGGGATAATTATACTTTTGTGGTTGAGTGAAAAGAAAATTGAGTGTCACTTAGAGGTTCTTGTAAAGCTTTGTTACTCTTCGAGAGTAAAAAGAAAATTGAGTGTCACTTAGAGGTTCTTGTAAAGCTTTGTTACTCTTCGAGAGTAAAAAACATGAAAAGTAGAACCAGTTTGATGGTTAGAATCACAGTAGAGAAGTTCACATCTATTTTACTATTTGAACTATAAAATTTAATTATCAAAATTAAAAATAAATTAAACAGTACCTCTAACTTGCAAGCTGAAAGAAGTTCTTTTGATCTAAAAGTTGAAACTGACGGGAGAGGAAATTATTGAAAGAGTTGGAAGCCATAAGAGCCTTCGGACCAATTTAAAAGAGATTATGAGAATTAGATAAATAAAGAAGATTTTGTGAGAGATGAATTGTTGAAGTGGTCTTTACGAGGTTGGAGGAAAATGCAAAAAAAAAAAAAAAAATTACATAAACCATCCTCAATGACCTTATATCTTTTTAGGGGATATTTGCAAAAAAAAAATTTGTAAAAACACCCTCTTAATGGCTCTTTTAGCCGTTGGGTTCTTTTGTAAAAAAAATAGCAAAAACCTCCAGCAATTATAATAATCATTAAGAGAGGCAGGCTAGGTGCGGGCCGTATCATGTCCGAGCCTATGCAAAGGATTCGCCCGAGCACATGCATGCCCGTGCCCATGTAAGCCTGCAGCCTAACTTGTTGGGTCCAGGCCCGACCCATTTTTGCTACACACTTGGGGCAAGTCCAGGCCTGCTTAGAGCTAGCCGTGTCCTACACCTGCCAAGTCACGTGCTAGCCTGGGTGTATCAACAAGCCACCCGACCCAGTTGCTAGCCTTTTTTAGAAAAAGTTTCTTCTAAACGTATTTCTAAATATACCCACCAAATTACTAAGAGCTCCCACCAATAAACTTTAAAAATATTATCTTCCTATCCGTTTTCTTGATAAGTTTACACTCTTCTTCTTAACTAACAGAGAGAGAATAAGAGAAAGAGGCTGAGGAGATGGAGAACGAGGTTAGAGGAGGGGGAGAGGGAGGTTGGGAAGGGGGCAATGATGGAAGGAGGGGAGCCAGGGGCAGGCTAGGGTTAGCATAAGGTGGTAGAGGAGATGCGATGGAGAGATGTGGGAAGGGGAGGGAGGGTTGTGGAAGGAGAAGGAAGGGAGCAAAAGTATTCCCTGTAGATTTTACATCTACAACACACTATTTAGGAGTAAATTAAAGACATAACGCTTATCTAATAAGGTGTAGTCCACCAAAGTCTTTTTCCATTCAAAACCCATTTTTGAATTAAAACTGTAATACTGATGTAAGTTTTTTCTTTTTGAATCAGATAGATTATATATGAAGAGGCTGAGCGACACTCTCCTTCACGATCGTCACTTAACGGGACAGGGAAACAAGTAGGAAGGGAAAGTTCGTTAAGTAATGATAATAAGCAAGTTAGTAAGTCGAGGGTAACTCACTTATAGTACTTTGAATTTGGAATGAGAATGAAGAAATTAACAATACTTCTTTAATTTTGCAAGTAGGTTATTATGGATAGTTCCTATAAGGACCGGACTAATGATTTATAAAAATATTTGAATTATCAATGCTACATAGTTGGCTCTCATTTTTCAGAGACTAATACAGACATCCATTGATAAAATATCATATTAAGATGATCATCTTATGCCTATTAAAAATGAATCAAATTTGATGGTTCTATTTCTCGAGGTTTAGTCTTGGACTGCCATGCTAATGGGGAAAGAGGGGAGGGGAGGGCGGGTGGGTTAGGGAGGGGAGGGGATGGCGGGTCAGGGAGGAAGAGGGGCGGGCCTGGGGGTTCAGGGTTAGATGCATGGTGAAGGGGAATGCAGTGGGGAGGGGAGAGAGTGATGGAGGGAACGAGGGAGGGTGGTGGAGTGGGACGTCGTGGGGTGTGTGTGTGTGTGGGTGGGGGTGGGGGAGGAGGAGGTTAGATTGGGTGGCGGGGGTGGGCAGGGAGGCGATAGAGGGGGAGACGATACAGAGTAGGTGGTTGGAGGGGTAGAAGCCAGTGGTGTTGGGGGGCAGGGACAAGGGAAAAGTTGACAAGTGGATATAAAACAAATTAAGGTTCTTAATTTTTTTGGGTGGCATTAGAAATTGGGTAATCTTTGATTGTGCTTGAATGTAAATGTCAAGATGTTCTAAGGTGTTTTTAAATTGTGTTTTCTAGAGTGTTTTGGTGTTATGTATTTTTGGGTATTTTGGTCATGAGTTTTAAGATAATTATGCATGTATTTAAGAGTTTAGTTTTTCAGGAGTTTTCATAAATTACACAAATATATAAAAGACAAATATACACTGTTTAGAAAAAAGAAATACATTAGAAAAAGTTAGAATGAGGAAAATAGATAGGATAACACTATATTCTAAATTAAAAAATTCTACACTTTAAAATACTATAATTTGGAATGTTTTAAAAACACTATCAAGGTGTTTGAGATATGCTAAGAATATTTCAAAATACTTAAAATATTCAAAAACAATTCATAGCTAATCTCCTAAACAACAAGAGAGTCAGTAGTTTGATGGGTGTTCTTAGAAGCTCTCTAGTTGTGATGTTGCAGCTTAAGTTTCATTTTCAATGATAGTAATTAGTTTGTCAGAGTCGTTTCAGCTCCAAATTAAGGAGAAGTTAGCATATTTCATCTAAAGATGTATTTGTTTGCGTGGAAGTAGTGGAAGAAAAACTACTTCCATTACTTCATATGTTTGTTTAGTCAAGAAGGGAATTAAAACTTACTTCCACTAGTATGTTATGGATCATATGTGGCACCCCTAATTTCTTTTTTATCTTCTCCTTATTTTTGGTTGAAAGTATTGCTGAAGCTCAATGAATAAAGTAAGTTATTTTTTATTAATTTCTCATTATTTTTTTTTTCAATTCTACTCAAGTAATAAATAGATTAATATTATTATTTATTTTATTTAATAATAAAATAATAATTTTCTATTCCATTTCTTACCCACAATTACTTTAAAAACACTCATTCTTAATATTCCATACTAAAAATTACTTCTATTTTTCTTTAGGAGTATTTACAGATCTACCCCTTAAATCTTTATAAATTATAATTTAGTCCTCCAAATCTTCGTGTTTAGTATTTAGTCCGCAAATCCTTTAAATTATTATAATTTAGTCCCCCAGTTTATATTTTGATCAAATTTTCCCATTTTACCCCTATTTCCTTCACTTAATTTTTCTTCCGTCTTCTCCATCTCTTCTTAGATCTTATTGGATTCCCCTTTTCTCTCTTCTTCTCTTTCTCTATTCATTTATTGAATTCTCCCTCTCTGTATTGAAACCAAATGTATTATTCTCCACTAAATATATTAAACTTTTAAGTCTCAATATAAATTCATTTATTGGATTCTCCCTCTCTATATTGAATAAATTTATTTATAGGTTTAATACATTTAGTGGAGAATAATACATACATTTGGTCTCAATATAAATTGGGAGAATCCAATAAATAAATAGAGAGAGAAAAGAAGAAGAAAGGAAAATCCAATAAGAACTAAGAAAAGAGAGAGAAGGGAGAAGGAAAATTATGTGAAAGAAATCATGGATAAAATGAAAAAATCGGGCCAAAATATAAACTGAAAACTAAATTATAGTAACTTGAAGATTTAGAGATTAAATTCTAAATATGAAGATTTACGAGACTAAATTATAATTTATAAAGATTAAGGGACAGATGGCCAAATAGGGCCCTATTAGGGAGGGACAGTTCAGCCAAATAGGGCCTAATAATATCAGCCTTCCTCCCACCCCCCCTCCCCCCCCTCCCCCCTTGGGCGAGATGGCCGGAAAACGTTTTCCCTTCTCCTCCAACTCCACGAGATCTATTTCTATTCCATCATCCCCATCCTCTCTTGCCGTCGTAGCCATCTTCTCTCTCCTCGCCGTCCTCTCCCTCCTCTTTTTCTTCTCTCCCCCCTCCGCCAACTGCATCCCCACCAAAACCACCCTCTCCCAACTAAACCCTAACCCTAGATCCTCTCCTCCTCCGGAGTACTCCTTCGTCGCCTCCCTCGAGAAATTCCTTACCTCCAGATCCCAATCTCGGCCGTCCTTGAGCTCATCCAACGGCCCGGATTCGGCCGAGGCGCTCGATCAGGCGATCTCGAAGTGGGAGGAGGAGATGGATCAGGATCGGTTCTATCAGTCGGTGGTTAGGGTTTATGTTTACGAGATGCCGGCGAAGTTTACATACGATCTACTGTGGCTGTTCAGGAACACGTACAAGGAGACGGTAAATCTTACTTCGAACGGCAGCCCCGTTCACCGATTGATTGAACAGGTAATAAGTAATTCTTTTATTGCTAAGTTGGGATCTGACGAATAAAATGTGAGTCTTTAGTGTATTGAGCATTTGGGAATTTGACACCCTTTGGGTTGGTGTTGGATAGATTTAATTTAATAAAACATAACATATTTAGCAATACTTGAATCAATTAAATTGAAAGGATTAATGACAGGTAAGTGACATATACACTAGAAGTTACTAAACAATTTTATACTGATAATATAATTGATCCCAACTTAGTATTAGAAGCAGGTCTAACGAATTCAGCAAGTGATAATTGTGGTTGATTATAAAGAGCTGTAAAACATGAAAAAAAAAAGGGACAAGAAAGTTCTGATAAAACAATACTGAAACACTTATTATCCAGTTAAATGCAGTCCTTAAATGAGTAAGTTCCTAATTGCCGATTTAAACAAAAAAAGAAGATCAACTTTAACTGGAATTTGATTCTTAAGGGCCTTGATTGATCAGATGTTCTTATAGTTTGCTGTTGGAGAAATTTTCTTCTGCCATAATGTTCTTCCCATCTCAAATGTGAGACAGTAGTTGTTTACTTGCAACCTGAATGATTAAAAGAGTTGCCAGTTGTATTAGGATTTATTAGAGGAACTACTTGTGGGTTTTATTAGGAATTGGGGTTGAGAATGAGTAAGTTCCTAATTGCCGATTTAAACAAAAAAAGAAGATCAACTTTAACTGGAATTTGATTCTTAAGGGCCTTGATTGATCAGATGTTCTTATAGTTTGCTGTTGGAGAAATTTTCTTCTGCCATAATGTTCTTCCCATCTCAAATGTGAGACAGTAGTTGTTTACTTGCAACCTGAATGATTAAAAGAGTTGCCAGTTGTATTAGGATTTATTAGAGGAACTACTTGTGGGTTTTATTAGGAATTGGGGTTGAGAAATTGGAGATCGTTAAGTATTAATGAAATTAAATTTGGTGTGATGTGTGTTCCAGTGATTTAATCTAGAATGTGGAACATGGAACAAACTATTATTGTGGCAGCTCTATTTTTGGCTGGTTGTGGCTTCATCATGCTTGATTACAAGACGTGTCTGAGATTTATTGACATATCTATGCCATACCAGAAATTGGCATAGTACCTATATGCTTATGCATTCTTGAGCGATGTTGGATTCCTTACCAGGATATTGATGAAGAACTAAGGAATGTGGATCAAGGTGTATAGCCTTGACTTAATTGGTGTTCTAAAATCTAGAGTATTCAAAGGAATTTTCCAAATGCGTTGAGATTAGTAAACTTGCTTAGAAATTAGACAGAATGAGTACTCTTTTGACTCAGCCAAGTACTTAGTTAGGTCTTGATTATGAATCGAGGACTTGAATTTTTATCAGGTTGATAAATAAAATAGGATCTTAATACTTTTACTTGAACTCTACCTATAAGTTTTTGTTATAAAAATTATTGAGAGAGACATTAAGGTTCGATCGATCCTAATCTCTCTCAACTAGTCTCTATCGTTGTGGTGAATTGACAATTATTGAAACGGGTTTGAGGTAGTGCAATCAACAAACTAGTATCAGTAGGAGCTCATAGAGTGCTGTAGCAGTCAGTCTTGAAAGCGAATGTGATCAATAGGTCCGCATCTCGCGGTGGTTAGAGCTCAATAACATAATAACATTGATCCTTCATTCTGTTATTGTTTTCATTTTCTTTCTTCATTTTTCTTAGTATTTTTAATTTCAATTTGTTGATTCTTTCTTTTTTTTTTATTATTTTGAAATTGATGATGTTCAATATAAGGACAATGATGAGTAGATGGAAATGTGTTGATATTGGTAAGGTATGAGACTTGTCTTATTATATTTAAGTTATTTTGATTTTTAAGTATTAAGATTAAATATTATTGTGTTACATATTTATTGTTTTGGTATACACATATTAAAGTATTAATATTTGAGTTCTGAATGAGTAGTTCGATTATTTCTTGAGTTTTTAGAGTACTCACTACTCGCTTTAGGATCAAGTGCATGATGAAACCGGGTTTTAGAATACTAATCTTAGCTGAGGCCAATCTTGTGGAAGTGTCTCTTGCAATAGAACATCAACCATCAAAATTTCCTATACTTGGGAAAATCTAAAAAGAACAAGAGTTGTTGAGGAGTGGTAGGGAATTGCGTTTGTCACTTGGACATAACAACCAAAAGATACTGATGTGTATGCTTCTTATAACATTATGAGTGGAATAAAATGCATCAGCTCAGAGGTTCTCACGCTGTAGCCAGGCTAGAGACAAGACCATTAGCCAGGCAAATGAATACAATTTACAGAACAGTGGTAACACTATCTGATATGTCCATGAACAGACAAAGAATTACAAAGGAAAACAAGCAGGAACATTCATTAGAACCCTATACAAAGTTATGTAGAATGAAAGACAATGGTCAATTGGAGGTGCATCTCCTTTTCTTGATAGACAGGTGTGACGAAAAGATTGTAGAGGATATATTCAATGTTCTCATCATAACTAATTGCATGCAGAGATAGTTTCAATTCAGGTTTTCTGATAATTGCATAGGATTCATTGGTTTCTTTTTTGGCTCATCTTTGGGGGTGTTGGGGTGGGGTGGGAGGACCAGCTAGTTTGAAGTGTCAGTTTGGAAACTGAAAGGAAAATAATGTGGGTATGTCTTTTTAGGTAAAAATTACCTTGCAACTATTGGGGATTAGGAGGATAATGGATAGTTGCATAGGATTAAATAATTATGCATAAATTAAAGCTCTTTTACATGAAGGCTCTATTGTGTAAATATATCTAAAAATTGGAGCATCCATATCTATTCTCATTTGTGCTGAGCAATTCTTGAATCCCTCATCTTTTGCATCAAAAAATGAAAAATC
Source organism: Dracaena cambodiana (assembly GCA_036321105.1). Lineage (NCBI taxonomy): Eukaryota > Viridiplantae > Streptophyta > Magnoliopsida > Asparagales > Asparagaceae > Dracaena > Dracaena cambodiana. The sequence continues at coordinate 28,431,921 of JAYEPQ010000001.1, forward strand.
TATTTGTATTTGCAAACTTAAGCATGCCAACGTATGCAATGCTATCTAAGGGAATTTGAGGAACCTTATAAATTGTAAATTTGTAATCTCAATTTTGTAGAAGTTCTTGTACCCTTAAAAGTTTGGGCAAATAGTGTATTTGTTCTCTTAATTTATAATTTGAGTAATTGAAGCTGGTGGGATTCTGTTTATTTTTCTGTCTTAGTTTGTGTTTCTCGGAAATGTATCACTATATTTCTTATTTCTAGCTCCATGATTGTGTATTCTCTTGATGTTTGATTAAGATTTTTTTTCTTTTATCTGCAGCACTCTATTGATTACTGGCTGTGGGCCGATTTGATTGCTCCAGAATCAGAGAGGCTGTTGAAGAATGTTATCAGAGTTCATCGACAAGAGGAGGCCGACTTGTTTTACATTCCATTTTTCACGACGATTAGCTTTTTCTTACTGGAGAAACAGCAGTGCAAGGCACTTTATAGGGTGTGCGCACATGCCTCAAGGTTTACTTTTAAGCTATTATTTTGTTCTGACCATGTGCTTGTTTAACATGCCACATGTCAGAGATGGGATTGGTAGTCCTTGAGTATCATTATCTGAAAACAAATCTATGCTCTTCCAATGTGTGACTGCTTGAACAAAACATGCAAGTTGGTTCATGGAAGTTGAATAAGCTGGTCAAGTAACATAAAAATACGTCTTTTGCTATTTAGTTGTTGATCTTATTAGTGTTTCCGAGGCATTTTAAATGTTAACTCTCACATCCAATGTTGAAAATCACATGTTGCTTGTTATATTGCATTATGATATCTAACCCAAACCTAGTGGCATTTAACACTTGAAAATAACTTAATGCACCCTAAAAATGTGCTTTTTACGTTATTTTATGTTATGTTACTTTATATGCTACGTTATTTGCTTTTATTGTTTAATCTAGAGCATTCTTGATTATTTGCTTAAATTGTTAGTTGTTTGCTTTCTTTACTTAATTGTTCGTTGTTTACTTAATTGTGAAATTTCTAATTTGTTAATTTACAATTACTTGCTTGTTTGTCTGATATAATTCCTCTTTAGTTGTGTGAATTTTTTTTACTTGATTCTATTGAACTCTCATCTTAATTGAAATGAACTATTATAAATAAGATAAATTGAGAATTACAAAATATACGGTGATGTCTGAAACTTAAGTAAATAAATTTGAAACTTGGTTTTCTTAATTGGTGATGATTGGAACTACAATAGTGAACTTAATATAATTTATGAAGATAAATGTGAAATTTTTATGAAAATTGTTAGAAACTAAGATTTGCTTCTATGTTTATAAAACGTTTCATTATCTATAAAATGTTTCTATATCCTTTTTTTAAAATTTTTATTATTTATTTTCCAGTTTATAGAAATTATTATATATAGTTTTAGATTTATTTTTATTAAACAAATAAGAAATTGTGTGACCTACGTCATGTGTTATGCTAATATGTGATGTAACCTAATAAAGGCAAAATGTTATGTTACCGTTATTGCTATTTTAAACATTGCTCACACCTTTTCTATTTATACATCAAACTTGTAAGTTGGCATATGCATGTATGAACAGACCGTTAAATATGGCATTTCAAAGTTGTGTTTGTGTTCCCAAAGAATCTAGCTAATTTACTAATTCTAATCATTTTTATCAACTTCCTATAAAAATTAAGAAGGCATGCAAATTTCTTAGTAGAGTTTGTCTTATGGATGAAATACTGACTTCTGTTATCTTTTCTGTTCTTTTTTATCTTTGTATGTCTAGTCTAGAAGTGTAATCTCTTTAATTTCATGAGCTTAATCCTAATGACTAGCGCACCAGGTTTCTCTGCCAACTTTGATGACAAGATCCTTTCCAATGTGGCACCCAGTTGTTGGTTAATATTTTAGAGATTTGGCAGAGTCTACAAGTAAGCATGTGTTTGGAACCAAACCAAATGGTTAAAGCATATGATGATGATGATAATTATGATTTCATTGAAAGGAAAAAGTCACTGCCACTGGTGTAATTAATTGATTACAGAATGTAATAAGGAGTTACGAGGTAGTAATGTTGGATTCCAAAGGAAAGAAAATTGTTAAGTTTGGTGCTTGTTGAGCATGATATGCTAACATGGGACTATCGGAAAGAAATTTGTTAAGAAGATTTTCAAGATTACTATTTTTCAGCAGGAAAGTATTACATAGTAATTTGCTGAAAAGTAGAAGACATACTGTACAAATTGCCTGAGGATTTGTTTAAAAGGGGAAATATACCACACTGTAGATTTCATATATTTTTTTCTTCTTTACAATGACATCCTTTTTCAGATTGTTTGGTAAGTTTTTATGTTATATCTTGTTTCTGTTGTGCTTTCTCTCTGTATTATTAAACCATTGGCTGGCTATTGGTTATCCTTTTTGTTTGTGCTCAAGACATGCAATTAGATCAATTAATTCACACACTGCAGATTTTTTGGTAATGATATCACTTGTTTTAGGCCATGCTATTAAGGGCCTGATTGGTATATGCTGCAATATATGGAAATGGAAATGGAATTCCATTTCAAGTGGAGCCCATGGGGCTTTCCTCTTATTTGGTATGCTGCAAATTGCAGCTTGGCCCACAAGGCCAATTTTGCCGTAGCTATTTAATGCAAAATTGCAGGATTTTGATGCAGTTTGTGGCTTCCAAACAAGGGAAAAGCCCTGCAGGCCTGCTTGGAAATAAAATTCCAATTCCATTTCCATTTTCCAACTACACCCCCAACCAAACAGCCCCTAAATGATATGAATAACCGAACATGCCTCATTTATACTTAGAGGACCTTAAATATGAGCCAACATCACATTAACTTTTATTTTCTGCGATATGTCTTTCTGGTTATGTATATCTTATTTTTTATTGCCTGTGAAAACAGGAGGCATTGAAGTGGGTGACTGATCAGCCTGCATGGCAGCGTTCTGGTGGAAGAGATCATATTCTTCCTGTTCATCATCCTTGGTCTTTCAAGACAGTTCGCAGACATATGAAAAAGGCAATTTGGCTTCTACCTGACATGGACTCTACTGGGAACTGGTAAGTGTGTATGTTATATTCTAATAGTTTGCCCGCATAAAGCAGAGCCCATGAATTAGAGATATTAACTAATCTCATTGCCTTGTGCATTTATTGGAAACATAATGTAGGTATAAGCCTGGTGAAGTTTGGCTGGAAAAAGACCTTATCCTTCCATATGTTCCAAATGTTGAACTGTGTGATGAGCGGTGTATGTTAGAAACACAATCAAAAAGAAGCACTTTGCTCTTCTTTCGGGGAAGGCTCAAAAGAAACGCTGTAAGATGAAGAAAACCCCCTCCCACTGGTACCACCCACACACACACATGCTTACGTGAAATACCTTGCATGCGGGGTACTCATCTGATGCATATTTGACTAATCTTTTATTCTTGGTTTGTCAGGGAGGAAAGATCCGTGGTAAACTTGTGGCAGTGTTACATGATACAGAGGGTGTTATTATGAAAGAGGGGAGTGCTGGAGTGGCCGGGAAAGAAGCAGCTCAGACAGGCATGCGCAGGTATTAACTTTTTCCTCCTGAATTTTTTTCCCACTTGGTCAGGATTCTATGGGAGCATCTTATGGATTTTGTTTTTTGTTTTTTTTCTTTTTTGCTGCAGATCAATATTTTGCTTGAGTCCTGCTGGGGATACCCCATCTTCTGCTAGGCTTTTCGATGCAATTGTAAGTGGTTGTGTTCCTGTCATAGTCAGTGATGAATTGGAGCTTCCTTTTGAGGGAATACTTGATTATCGCAAGGTTTGCTCCCCCACACCCTCTCCCTCTCCTTTGTTACTCTATTTTTTTACTTTATTTTTTTGCGCATGCGAGTAGAACTGTAGTCAACACACAAGCCTGTATATAAATTTCACAGAACACACACACATACTATCTTGTGCATTGAAGAGTGATATCCGCAAAAATGGTTGTCATGGAAAATTTTGTTTGGCTTTGCTGGACTGTAGGAGCTCTTTTGGATGCATGCCTAGCTGCGGTGAACGCAGAAATGACTAGGGTTGAAACCTATGACACGTAGGATACTTCTCCTAACCAAAAAATTCTTTATCCTTTTGTTCATTTTTTTTTTTTTTTTTTGCTTTGCCTTGTCCAACATACCAGACATGATATGCGTGTCCATTCGTGCCTGATAAATTACAAATGTGAAATCAGCCACTTTTATTTTGCTTAAAATTTGTGTAAGATTGAGAATGTTGTGTGCCTTTCATCATGAGCTAATCATATTATAAACATTTTACTAAAACACATTAGTTTAATTCATATGTGAATAGTTATCCTTGGACGTATTTGTATCAGTAAGTATCATTAGCATCAACATCATTAGAGCCTTTATTCCAAAATTTTGGAGTTAGCTAATCCAATCATTTTCTTCCATTCTGTTTGGTCAAGGTTCATCTCCCTGGTTAAATTAACTAATCTCATTTCCTTTTTTAGTTGCTTTCATCCATGTTTGTATAGCTTTACCTCTGATCTTTCTAGCTCCATTAATTTTGATTCTTTCGCTTCTTCTAACTAGCGTGTTATAGGCCTTTCTTGCACATGCCTAAATCATCTCAATAATTTCTTTCACGTTATCCTCAATAACAACAATTTCTATATTTGTACTTTATCATCTCTCTTGGTGTATTACCACTCATCCATCTTAACATTCTCATTTCTGTCATACTCATTTTAAGAATTTTATAATATTCTAATTTTTAGATGAAGTATAAATATATGCTCTTTCTTCTATTTAGATTTTGGAAAATTTCGAGTCTCAAACTGTCTCTTTCTATGTTATAGCATCCCACCTATGCCCATGTCTACTTGTAATCAATGAAGGCCAGAGCAATAATCTTACCTATGAAACTTGTGGAAGTTAACTTCTATACGTGCTTAAATTAATATGATAAATTTGGTCCACATATTATTGTATTTATTAGGTTGCTATATTTCTATGCACTTTCTTTCTTGCATTCTATTCTAGCATATCAACAATAATATAAGGGCCCAGCTTTCCAATCTCTATTCATTAACTTTTTATATACCATGCTCTAATCTTGCTAAATCTTATTTAGTTATCTTCAGTGCATCCATATAAGCATCTCTGGATCTTTCACCTTTCTTTCCACTTCAAAATTGCACATTTATGTTAGCATATTAACAATAATTAAGGGCCTAACTTTCCTAACCTCAATTCATTACTTTTGTTATATACTATGCTCTAATCTTGCTTAATCTTATTAGTTTATCTTCAACGCATCATATAAAAGCATCTCATGATTTTTCTCCTTTCTCTTTCCCTTTTACTGGCAAATTCTCTTTTTGGATTCTCGGTTATATAGAAGTTGGACAATTTTGAAATGTGTAGAAAATAAAATAAGGATTCTAATTGTTCTTAATATCCCCAAAATGACCAATATATCCCCCAGATTATCATTTTTTCGTGGTCAGCTATGGCGATACGTTAAAAATATGGTCACGTCATTTGTGCACATTGATAGATATTTGCATTATCTATTTATAGCCTTGATATGTCATCCCAATATATTATGGTTTTTTAAAATTGAGTTTTTAACTTAGAAATATGTTTGATCTTTATATCCAATATGTAGAAGGAAAAACTCAAATTCTTTGACCTCTGCTTAAATCAACCAAATTATTAAATCATGCCATGAAAACTTGAGAGATGAAATCTCTCTCACATGTTTGAGAGTTAAAAATGTTAGAGATCTATATTGTATAGCTTCTTTGAGTACCGCTCAGGACTTTCATTTTTCATAGTTTTCACTTCTTCCGCTTCTCTCTTACCTCTATTGTTGACTCTGTCACTGCTGTCTGCTGTTGTTGCTCTCCCTGCTACCATTATTGTTCTCAATTTGCTTCAACCACTATCATTAAAGTGCCTTAATCCTAATTATTTTTATAATACATCCTTCCAACTTTTGTTGAATGTGTTATTATGTTATATTAGTATCTATATTTACGTTCTTCAATACCTTTACAAGTATGCTATGTAGCATTGTAGCACCATAATTTTGAAGGAGCTGTTTATGTATTAAGTACATATCCGATGGTCGGACACTTTGATACTTAGTAGTCCAATGTGTCTAGCATACTCCTTAACATTTCCAAAAATTTCAGAGTATCCTGAAAATATCCTAGATTTTATTTGAGAGTAAAAAGTCAAAATCAGAGTATTATTGATGGGTTAATCTGTAAAGTTTCCTAATAAAAAATATTATTATGGACAACTAGAAATTATTTCACATATCATAGACTGAATAGTAACGTACACATGCATAGGTTTATAATCATGTATCCCAAAGGTAATGATATAAAATTTTTGGGTTTGCCTTGTCTATTTACATCATATTTGTATTTGCACATGTTTTAGTTATATTTATGCATAATTTGTGCAGTAACCATGCGATACTTGTGTCCTATTTTTTAAAATTTGCCTATCATTATGTTTGTATCTTATCGTAGTCTTATTCCATTCACAGTATGTATGGTAGGTTATACTTGTTATATAGATGAAACTACACCATCTCTAAGGTAGCAAGGTTATTTCTTTGACCTGTAAATACAATTGGATATGAACTCCTGTTATAAGCTTGAATCTTGATATATCACCAAAAAACCATCATCTGAGCTGATATCTAATATTTAGAACATTGCAATGCTTAAATTTTTGTTTTCCTGGAACATGCAGATAGCACTTTTTGTTTCTTCTAGAGATGCTATACAACCTGGCTGGCTTGTAAATTTTCTCAAGGGCATCAGTTCCAAACAAATCAAGGAGATGCAAGCTAACCTTGCCAAGGTTTGTCAACCTGATTAGCAATATTACAGCTCTCTTTGCTGTTTTACATGCCAGCAAAATCAATGAGTTGTTATCACCAAGGAGCCTTGACTTTTGTATTAACTTAATTGTGTTTATTAATTCATTTTCTTGTTCCAGTATTCCCGGCACTTTTTGTATTCCAGTCCAGCACAGTTGCTTGGGCCAGAGGATTTGACCTGGAGAATGGTTAGTTCTCTCGTCATCATGCAGAAAACTGTTTTATCATGAATTTCATATATATATTCATGTGCTCTTCTTTTCATTAGAGGTGTCTAAATTTAATGAGGAGAATTTACAGATGAATCAGAAGGATTGTGTACGTTGAAAGTTTTATCTTTCATCATTAAGCATTATGATTCATTTTCATTTTTTCTTTTGCTGGTTATCGTGTATGATGTTTATGCACTATGATAGTAGCTCTATAGCTTCATCCTACTATTTTCTTGATGCTAGTGGTTTTCAGCAATTATATCCAAGTATTATTTTGTCATACTTTTATTAGAAGATTGATTCCTTATTTTTCCTGTTGTCTAGATTGCTGGTAAGTTGGTGAACATCAAGTTGCATCTACGTCGTTCGCAACGTGTGGTGGAGGAGTCACGAAGCCTGTGCACATGTGAGTGCCGGCAAACGAACAGCACAAGTGCTGCCAAACCTTAAATCACATATTCTCATGTTCTTTGTGATTGGAATACTTCTATATGTTTATTTCATTACTGATGAAGCATATTAATCTTGTTGCTTCTTGATTAAGATTTTCATTTTTTGTATCATATTATGCCATTATTATCCTGTTGTCCGTGTGAACAAATTTTTTGCTTTATTTTGTGGCTAAATGGAGTTAATAGTTGTGTTATGTAATAGTTAGTTAAATATTATTGATGTGAGAGATCATTCAGATATATGCACAAGCGTATACTATCATCTAATGAAACTATTTACTCAGAATGGTTCAATTTAACGCCCTCACTCAAATTGGATTATAAATATTAATTATGCACAATTTGATGCATTAATTAGAGGACATTGTTGGTGATGTAGTTTAAGTTAAAAAACAATCAATTGCTCTTTAACAATAGAATAAATGAAGTACAAGTTACCTTTTTTTCTTATAACATCTTGAATCAGATGATAGCCTACTTCTATAAGCTTAGAATGATTATGAAATATTGAATTCTTTGTATGATTATGAAATAGTGAATTCTGAGTAATGTAGATAGAGATAGTGGACTGATCATGTTTTTAGAATAAATAGTGGGCGTATGTTTCGATAACGGACGTATAATTACAATGTATGGACATAGCATCTTTTGGCTTAAAATAGAATTTAGTCAGCACAATAGTTTGCATGCAGAACATGTCAATACTGTCTCAAAATTTGTTCGAGACACTATATTCTATTTCTTACTTATCCATTTCACTAGATTACCCTAATAAAAGGTCATACTGGTGGATTTCTTTTCACCTTTTTCTCCTGTTTATCCTACATCAGAATATATAGAGATATTATTGTGTCCATACTTCTTATACAATAATCCTTTTTAGGAGACTCTTAATGTAATTTTGACTTAGTAAGAATCATTATACCAGCTTTTGAGTGAATATTCCTTGGTTTATGCATGAATTGACTGTAAGCCAATAATAAATGAAATTTGGACTTGATAATTGTGAGAGATTAGTTTTCTTGTCATTCTATAATGCTTGATATTCTCATACACTGAACTATCTTCACTTTAGATGTCAACATTTGACTCTATTGCAGTATTAATAGATTTGCATCAAGTAACTAGTCGATTCCAAGAGATCTAACAAATACTCTTTTTGAGAAAGAAACAGTCCATATTTATGGTATGTAATTTTAGTTTCTAGAAAATACTTTTGACTTTTTTATGTCCTTAGTCACAAAGTGTTACTTGAGGTGGTCCTTTGTCTCTGTCAAGACTACTGTATCACTCCTAGTCATTATCAGTTACTAAAGGACAAGTATAACAATGCCTGAGGTTGAAGTTTCAATTAAGAAGAAGATAAATAAAGAAAGAAAGTCGTTCCGTTTCAATAAGCAGATGAGCCGCTAGACAAACATAGTGATCATAGTGACATTTTTGAACACCAACATCAACAACTACACAAAAAACTTACCAAAACTGTCTTGAGAACTCTACCTTAGTCCATAAACTGCTTTTTTGAGTTCATTGACCACATTCTCCCCTTGAGTAACATGCATTGGAGATTGCTCTGTGTAAACTTTCTCATGCAGATCACTATATGGAAGTTGCTTTTAGCATCCAACTACAACATAGTGTTGGAAGCCCTAGGTGGGAGTGAATGTGATTATTATCAAATTTTAACTTAGTTATTAAAGTAACAAAGTTGCTAATCATCGAAATAAAATGACCAACCATACATATCAAAATATAAATGGAACATATGATTCTTACAGTAATTTGAAAATTTTCCCATATCCATTCTTCCTCTCGATAGAGGGGCTTTGACTATTGATGAAGGAAAACCTAGAGCACAACTGATCTAGTAAGAAGATACAAGACCAAAACTCTAGTCTACCCAGTTAGTTGTCTGTTGTAAACTATTCCAACAAAGAATGTAACTTTAATGATGCGCTAGTTAATTATGAGTGAAAAACGTATTATTTCTTATTTATTTCAATCATTCGTAATCAAATTTTGATAGTATGAGAAATTAATAAATTTTTACACATTAATATAATTCTTCTTTTAAGTGTTCTATTAGTTTAATCTAGTGTTTTACTATTATCTTTTTATAGGATTTTGGATGCAAAAAAAAGATATGAGAAGTGTGCATATGTGCACGAGAGCTTAGAAGACAAGACAGCTCAGGTATGGCTATTGACAGCCACCGTTCAAATTACACTGTAAATCTTGGTCGAGAAGTGCTGTTGAAATAGCTGTCGAAGTCACTGTCAATATAATAAAGGACAAACATACAAATACACAAGGATTTAAAAGAAAAAGAAGTTTCCAAGTAAATAGAACTCTAGTATTTGATAGCTAAACCCAATGGGAGTTATAAGTATCCATCGTATTAGAGTAGAGGAGGATGAGGAGGAAATTATTGAAAGAATTAATAAAGAGTTTTTATTGTTTTTGAGAGATTCTGCAAATTATTAGTCTTTATGTACTTTTTCATTTCTTCTTTTTATTTGATAACTATGTTAAGAATGAATAACTTATTCTTTTTCGGTTTTGGATGAAAAGATAAACTCTTGATCATTGATCTGATATAAGTTTATTTTTCTTTACTCAACTGGTCTATATATACTGATATTAGATTCCTTATTTACTCTTTTGGGCATGAATGTATGATTTTGGGACTTTGATGGTTTATTTCTTGATGGTATTGTTTGCCATAAAATTGTAAATGATTATTTGTATTGGATTTTCTCAATAAAAAATTACAATTTTAATGGTTTCCCTTTACAGAAGATGAGGAAAATCTAATTCCCTCTTTGTTTAAAATTGGACTTTAGAGTAGTTGTGGAGGATGATCTTGTCCTTCGTTGACACTCCGTATAAGATTTTAGTTGGCAAGAGTTTCAATGTTTTGATGGCACCAGCACTTGGATGTAAAAAGACTCATTCTATCATAGTGATCTCTGGTCTTTTTTTCTGCCTAAGCTTCTACTATTTATAGAGTTTTGGAGACTTTTGAGTTGATGTAACTATCCAACTGTTGGTTTCTACGATCTGAGTATTAATTTTTCACCTTTTGATCGGTGGATTTGTATTAAATCTCCAGAGCTTGTAACCGACGTCTTTAATTCTCTGGATCATAACTGAAATGTAGATCTCAAGTTTTAAATTCGTGTTTCTTCTGAATGAAAATCGAAATGCGAATCTTAGACTTTAGATTCGCATTTTAATCTGAATGATAATTGGAACGCGAGTCTCAGACTTTAGATTTGCGTTTCAATTCGAATGACAATCGGAACGCGAATCTCAAACTTTTATATTCGCGTTTCAATCTGATGACATATTCGTTGTTTGCATGATATACTTAGACATGATGATGAGACCCTGCGGAGTCTATTCTCATTATTAAGTCTGCGAATTTAGAGAAAGAGATTCACACTTCAGCTTCATTCGCGAATCAAAAATCGCGTCTCAGGTTCTATGAAAAATAAAATACAACTTTGTAAAGACCATGTCTTATTTCCTCTGTAGTTTATATTCGTGGATCTCTCTTTATGAAAGATGATCACAATGAAAGAAAATTCTGCCAATAAAACTTTCTCCAAAGTTTTCAAAACTCTATACTTTTGGAGGTGTTTTGAAATACTTTGGATAATTTGGAAACAATGCAATCTTTGCAGATTTTGCACTTTGAAAGGAAACACGACTCTGTATTAGAATCGCGAATTCCATGCTTTTGAAAAAAAAGGCACGACTCCATATTAGAGTCGCGGATCTCGCGCTTTATGTGGTATATCCCGAATTTTATCACTTTTTCTGGCGTAGGGATCGAGACATTCTCTGATATTCATTAATGAGGAGATCCTCACGAGATTTGGGCCAGAGATTTCGTCCGTCAAATCATCTACTATAAATTTTCAAACACAACTTTTAGGGTATTTTAACACTTTTTGAAAGAAAGTTGAACTCCAAATTTTCCTTCAACTTTCAAGACTCTTCATCTTCAAGCTTTTCTTATCCTCAATTTTCTTCAAACTTCTTTTACACCAATTTTTTTTTTTAAGAATTTTAAGAAGATGATGAAGAAGGCTTCATCTTCTGGTCGTGGTTCTCAAAATCTTCAGGCCACTTCTAGCTCTATAGTGGTTCGGCAGGAGCCTGTGGTCGAAGGTGATTCTCTTACTTCATATTATATTTGCAATTTATACTCTAACTCTAAGAGAGTATCTTCCTTTTCACAATTTTGTTTTAATTCTTTCTTTTTTTCATGTTGTGAATTATGTTTTAAACCCTTGGCCGAAAGATCATTATTTTGGCCATACAGGAGGATACGATAGTGAAAAACAGTTTAGGTTCGGTCGAGTCTTCTCAGTTTGTGCAGCATCTGATGGTCGAGAGAGGAAGAGTAAAATCTTGAACCCTGCTCTCATGACTACTGCTCCTTTTGAGGGAAATGATAGGACTTTATTGAACAAGTCTCCTTTTCTATTTGGTGATCATGTCCTAATCTCTGATGATTATTTAGATGATATGATTTATAAGTGGCTCCATCAAATTAATGGTCGCGACTTGTTTCTTCATAACATAGAGAGATCTTATCCATTTTAGTATCTCCAATCCCTTTTTATTCCAAGAACAATGGATTGACATCTAAACAAACCGCAAGAAGGTATTTTGCTGGGAATGAATAAGTTTCTTGAATCAGGATAGAAGTAACTATTAACTTTCCTGAACAAGTTAAAAAATATGTACTGTCCAGTGACTTATAGTATAATAGATTTTGAATTGCCAGAGATAATTTTTAACTTAGCAAATTTGGAGGAAAGAACAAAAACGCGACTTTACAAAAATTCGTATTTTTGCATAGGTAATTTTTAACTTAGCAAATTTAGAGGTAAAGAAATTTTTATTTGTCAGATGCAATTGTTTAACTTAGCAAATTTGGAAGTAAAGAGATTTTTGTTTGCCAGAAGTAATTTTTAACTTAGCAAATATGGAAGTAAAGAAATTTTTATTTGTCAGAGATAATTTTTAACTTAGCAAATTTGGAAGTAAAGAATTTTTTGTTTGCCAGATGTAATTTTTAACTTAGCAAATTTGGAGGAAAAAAAAAAGAGCGCGACTTTACGAAAATTGGTGTTTTTGCCAGAGATATTTTTTAACTTAGCAAATTTGGAGAGCGCAACGCGCTTTAGCTAGAGATAATTTTTAATTTAGTAAATTTGGTGGAAAGAAGAAGAGTGCGACTTTACGAAAATTTGCACTTTTAAAATTCAAGACTGCGTTTCTAAACTTTTTTAGTATTAAAACGCGACCTTCGCATTTTAGGATCTTTTGATTCTAGGTTCGCGAATATCAAATCTATCAAAAACAAGAACTTATCATGATAAGTTCATAGGATTTTTAGCAAACTCCCAGTTATAAACGGATTTGATTAGCCTTTACCAAATGCCATTTGCATTGGGTTAGCCATACTATTCTTCTCAGCATGATGAGTTGTCAAGAATTTCATTGGAGTTTAAACGCCAAACTTTCCTCTTCTCTAAATCTTAATGGATTAGAGTTATTCATACTTTTTACTCCTAGCACGGTAGGATTGTTGAGGATGTCATTTGAACTTTAAATGCCAAACTTTCCTTTATCCTTAGTCATGAAAACATAGGATTCATTCGACATTTCATGCTGACACTTACTGAGAATGGGCTTTTCTTTGTAGATGAGCTCTATTTGATTGGTGGACAAATTGGTCCAACTATTTTAGGAATAATATTTCTTCAAAATTTTTTCATTAATTGGCATTATTATTTTGTCACCATTCTGTTTTGCCAACCGATACACGTCATTAGAATAGACTGTATCAATAACAAAGGGTCCTACCCATTTTGGTTAGAACTTTCCTTTGGATTTTTGATTAATTATGATTGGTTTTCTTACTGAAAGGACCAGATCACCTTTCTTAAAAGTTTTCTACTTAACTTTTTTATTAAAGGTCTTGAAAATCCGTGCTTGATAGAGTTCAATGCTTTATTGGGTTTTAAGACATTTATCATTCAGAGCTTCCAATTCTAGAAGTTTTTGTTAATGTCTTTCTCCTTGTGTCATTTTAGTTGCTAATGCGACTCATAATGACGAAATTTAGATTTCCAAAGGTAACACTGCTTCAGACCCATACACCAAAGAAAATGACGTAGTTTTAGTAAGAGTTATGATAGTAGTTTGATATGTCCAGAGACATTCTCCAAGCTTTTCATCCCAATCTCGTTAGTTGGATAAAATGAACTTTTTAAGAAGTTTCACAATGGTTTTATTGAAAGCTTTTGTTAAACCTTTGGCTATATGATAGTATGTAGATGGAGTCACACTTTCAATCCTATATTTATTACAAAACTTGGAGAACGACTGACTCACAAACTGAGGTCTGTTGTCATGAACAATTCTCCTAGCCACTCCAAAGTGGTATATAACATGATATTTGATAAACTAACATTTGACGACTTAACTTCAATTAAAAAAACAGTTTCAGTCCACTTTGAAAAGTAATATGTTATGACTAATATGAATCAATATCCCCTCGTTGATGGTGGGAAAATTGATTCAATAATATCCATTCCTCATTGTTCGGATGGCCATGAGTAGCCGTTGGATAAAAATGTTCTGGAGCTTGATGTATGCAATCTACATGTATTTGGCAAAATCTACATTTTTTAGCATAAGTAACTACGTTTTGTTCCTGGATGATGTGTTCCGCAAATACTGCTATGAGTTTTTTCAAGTGCTTCTTGAGCTTATTTGTTAGAAAGACAACGAAGTAAAATCCTATCATAAGATTTTCTATATAATGTCTGAAGATCGGCATTATAATAGAATCGAACAGTTTTTCTTCGAATCGTTGCTGTTTTTTTGGAATTTTCTGACAATAATCCATAAAAAATATAATCTATGTAAGAAAATCGCTAATCTCTTGGTTCGAGATTAGACTCAAGAGCATATAGTTCATCTACTTCTTGTTTCTTTTTCGAATTTAATTCTGCTTCAAGCTCATTTTTTGGGCAAAACAATTGCTTATTTTCCACTGTTATTCGCTTACTAGTATTTTTGGGTAACACTGAAGTAGAAGTTAAGGAAACTAATGAATCTGCATAACTATTCTAATGGCGCGTCACATGACTTTATCAGCCATTTTTATGACTGCTTGGTAATATGGTAAAAGGTTATCATTTTTGACTTCATATTCCCCTCTAACTTGATTTACGACAAGTTAGGAATCTCCATATACTTCTAAATATTTTACCCACATCTATTTGGCTATTTTCAAACCAATCATTAGGGCATTGTATTCAGCAATATCATTAGAACATGAGTTTATCGGTGAGTATGCTCGAGGAATGATGTGGTTGTAAGGAAAAACAAAAACAACTTCCACTCTCGCTACCATTTTTCCTTTGAGTCATATTCTAGAGGAACCATCGAAGAAAAGTTGTCACACATCTTCTGCAACAATATTTACTTTAGCTGTTTCTTGTGAAACATTTTGCTTTGAAATTGTATTTCCTTCGATTATCTCACCAGAGATATCCTCATATAATTTCGAAGATGCTGGATCGGGTGTTGAGCTAGGAAATCAACTATAGGTTGTCCTTTAATTGATTTTTGTGGGATAAGATGCATGTTATATTGTGATAACAAAATAGCCCGATTTGATAGTTTTGAATTTAATGACCCTGGTTTAGTCATTAGTATTATTAAGAGATTAACTCTCGATATAACATGAATTGTTTACCTAACTAAATAGTATCACATTTTTTATATTGCAAACACCAAAACTAGGCATTCTTTTTTCACTGGGTTATATTGATGTTCAGTCCCAATCATCATTCTGCTGAGATAATAAATGGCTTGTTCATGCCCTAATTCATTCTTTTGCGCCAGTAAAACTCCCAAGGAAAGATCCATAACTCTCACATATAGCAGGAAATGTATTCCTGAGACTAAAGCTACAAAAACAGGTGGTTTGGTGAGATATTCTTTGATTTCTTCAAAAGCTTTCTGACATGCATCATCCCAAATGAATGATACCCTTTTTTTTGTCAATCTTGTAAAATGTTAACACTTTCCAGATAAATTTGATAAAAATTTGCGAATGTATACCAACCCACCCTATAGTCCTCTCAATTCTTTGAGATTTTTAGGAGGTAACATGTCTCGGATTGCTTTAATTTTGTCTGGATCAAGATGAATTCCTCAGGAAGTGACTACATGTAACGCCCATGTTTTTCAGCTGCTTCCCAAAACGGAGGACGTTACTTATTATTTCCACTAGATAACCCAACAGTCACAGGATCTTGGAATAACCGTAACTACTGCCACAATCAGATAAGTAAATAACATGTCTGAAACTGAAAAGATTTTATTTATACAAAAAGTTTATTACATAAAATGGCACACTGCTCTAAATATGAATACAAAACAAGCAAATGAGAAAATCAGTGCCCAGACAAAAGGAAATATAAACAAAATATATAAAAGTTCTCTAGGGGTATTTCGATTTCCTATTGTTACTCTATCTGTCCAACAAAAATTAGGATCTTCAATTGGGGCTAGATTCTCTTCTTCACGTTCCAAATCTGGGTTCAAAATCCAGAAGATTAAACCCGGCAAGTAATATATTTAAAAAGAGAAATTGTGTACTATCATAGTATAGAAATAGCAGTGCGCATGGGCATGTTTATATCAGTGTTGTTTGTGTGCATATAAATTAACATGAAGGCAACATATAAATTAATATGAAGTCAAGCATAAATAAA
Source organism: Dracaena cambodiana (assembly GCA_036321105.1). Classification (NCBI taxonomy): domain Eukaryota; kingdom Viridiplantae; phylum Streptophyta; class Magnoliopsida; order Asparagales; family Asparagaceae; genus Dracaena; species Dracaena cambodiana. The sequence goes on from JAYEPQ010000001.1 coordinate 28,448,295, forward strand.
TGCATAAATAAATGAACATGACAATAACTACTCTATCTATTTAATCATATATTCTATTGGTCTCAGTCATCGTCCAATTTAATTATAAAAACTATATTAATGGATAACATAGCGCTATTCTCCATTATCGTATGAGTGCCCGTGCATACCCGGGATCCGGCCCTAATATTCATGGCGCTGAAGCATGATATGCCGCTAGGCACTCAATCAAGTTCCGTATTGTATTACAGTATGGACATACCACTCTGGATAAATATCAATTGGTGATCCAGTAATCACCCAGGCCGCTGCAGTAAAAGAATCCCGGCCCTAACAATACAATCAATCCTTATACGGTAAGACTCTTATCCATCATATAGTTTCTCTCATCTCCGTGTTCATAATGAATTACGCACATGAAATTTTATAACCCTTCTCTAATTGTTTTTCAATTCATTATAACATACTTGCATTTTCATGGTTGTACATGACATGTAGTATCATAACACATGATTTGTAATATTAAAACACATGACTTGAAATATCAAAGTACGTGACATGTAAAACACATGACTTGTAATATCAAAACTCATGACATGTAAAACACATTACTTGTAGCATAATAAATTAACATATGATATATTAGTACACATGATTTGTAATATCAAGGCACATGATTTGTAGCATGATAGATATTAGTGCACAATTGTACGACAATGCATATCATCAAAAATATTACAATAATCTGGTTTTATTTTCAGTGTCAATTAATAACCCACTTTGGGAATCAAGTGAATCATATAATAATACTGCATTATTTTTTTTAAACCCAACGTATGCATTTATTACATTTCTAGGCTCAATTATATATATTAATATGCATTTCTCTTTTAATTAAAATCTAATTTATTACTATTATTAATTATGTCCAATTAATCTAAGCCAAGTCCAATTCAAATCTCTCAATTATTTAATCCATCAAGTCCAAGCCTACTAAATTCCCACTTTTTCATATCTTTATTTTAATTTTATTTTTCTTTTCTTTTCTGTCCAGCCCAGGCCCAATCCTACTCATTTTTATTTTATTTTTATTTTTCTTTTACTGGGCTGACTGGCCGGCCCAGTGTTTTTATTATTTTTTCTATACTTTTTTTTTCTGACCCAAACCAATTCCAAGCCCATTTTTTTTTTAAATTTTTCTTTTATTTTTACTGGGCTGGGCAAGACTCAGTTCCCTATTTCTAATATTTTTCTCTTTCTCTTCTTTTTTCTTTATCTTCTGGGCTGGGCCAGGCCCAGTTACAATTTTTTTCCTTCTCTTTTTTTTTTCTCTTTTCTTTTTCTTTTCTCTCTACTTGTATACCTGAAGGCCCACGGTTTGCATGCAAAATTATTATTTGCATGCAAACCGGATTTTACATGATTTTGGCGTACGTAAATTTCTTTTTCTTTTTTTTAAAATTAAAAATAGTAAATATCACAATATCTATATATGTTAAATTTGATCCACTAATATAGTTCAGTTCTCAATATCAGTTAATGGTGCAAAATATGAATCAAACATTTTTACAAGATAATTTATGTACACAAATTTAAATTAAATAAAGAAACGAACAAAAACATTTTACATACACAAATTTAAATTAAATAAAGAAACGAACGAAAATAGATATAAATAAAATAATGAAATGAACGAAAATAGCAGTATTACTTGCCTCGGCTTGTTCTCGAATATTCAGTTCAAATTCTCGGTTCGGTTTGATTTTTCTTATCCTTTCTCTTTTATTTTCTTTTTTTCTTTTTTTTTTTCTCTCTGCCGCTGGTTTCCTGGTCAAGAGGATCTGGTTTGCCCGAGACGGAAAGAAATGAGAAGCGGTGAGGGTGAGAAAAGGAGTGGAGGGTTTTATAAAGAAAATAATGTGAGGGTAAATTCGTAATTTTAATCACTTACTACTAATCTGTTCACCCACCCACGTAGCCTCCTAACCAGCCACATTAATTTTCCACTCGACAGCACAACATAATGTTCTGCCACCCTCTCCATAATCACAACACCTCATTGATTTTATTTAATTTATTTATTTATTTATTTATTTAATAATTTAATAATTTTAGTTTCGTGTAACATTCTCCAAATACTACCAAATTTATGTTGGACGTAGTGCTCGACGAGAGAAACACTACAAAATTATCCGTTTGTTGTTTCGATGTCCGGAATAAATGAATCGAAATTTCGAAATAATTAGAAGGATAATTTTAATTTTATTAAATTAACAATTTTGGGAGTATTTTTCGGCATCGTAAGAAAAATCTTCAAAAATCCTAAATATTACAAAACTAATAATCGCTAAGACCGAATGTCATTTGGGTTTGTGGATTTAAAGTTATGTTAACCAAAAGTTATTTCGATGTCCAAAATTAACGTCGGTGGACTTATTCAGCACCACTGGTCTCAAGAGAGTAATACAGGTAACTCGAAATTTGGAGTATTACATTCTACCCACCTAATAAAAAAATTTCGTCCTTGAAATTTAATTGATATTTTTGATCATGAGAAATGGTATATGTATTTATCCTGATGTCCTTCTCAAGCTCCCAAGTTGAATATCTTGGTGATTGTATATCTCATAAAATAAAAACTAATAATGTTACTTTATCCTTCAAGACTTCTCCCATTGGTTAATAATCCTTACATATCGCTTCTCATATTTTTGTTTCATTTCTTATGGAACAATCACAAAAACTTTAAGCCTTTTCTCAAGTCTATTTTTGATATATTCACTATTTTGTACTTCTAACTAAGCGCTTTCTCAATTATGATATATAGAATACATCATGAATGAGTTTCGTTTTTGATAGGAATGATAATGGATAGTCAGGATTCCCAATTTATTCTTGCAGTTTTATTTGAGTGAAGGAACACAAAAGTAAGACAGAATTTAATCAGAAATAGCTGCTACCAATTTGGAGTGTCACGCCATCCTGATTAAGTAATGTGTAAGATATAGGTGATAAATATTTTTGTAAAATTTATTCCCAAGGTCCTATTACGTGTTGTAATCGACTCTAGAAATGAAAATGAATCAGAACTATTATAACATCGATGTAACAAGACTATGAATGGTAGGGACACAAGATAAGAAATGAACTAGTTACAAAATTCAATCATATATAACGATCTTATTAAGCGACTGCAATTGCTGGCACCAGAGAATATCTCTCTACAATTGCCTCGCCGACTCAATAAGACTTGCGATATATAAAGGCTCAAGATATGAATCGTATTATGATAATATTCAGATAGAAGATACAAAATATCAAATGGGAATGATCAACAAAAAGTAAGGAGTAGGACGATCATTTGGAAAGATAAATTTAACTTGAGTAACAAGATATAATGTCATATTCTGTTTGGATAATATATATATATATATATATATATATATATATATATATATTTATATTTATAAATCAATTTCTTATTCTCTACCTTCTACTTGACTAATTTTACAAAATTCTCAGCCTTTTAAGATCTTTATATATATATATATATATATATATATATATATATATATATATATATATATATATATATATATATATATATATATATATATATATATATATATATTTACACTTATTCTTCCCTAGGTTTTTTTTTTTTTCATTTGACTAGTTTTAAATGTTGACTTTCACCAATAAACTCAAAGTCTGAACGATTAGGAATCTAAAATATTACTCTTCTTTTTCTGTATTCTATCACCGCATGAAAGGTACCTCACTTATTTCATGTCTAGGATGACATCACATCCATTTCTATTCATACTTAGGAAGTTGGCATAAAATTTTTTTTTATTATCAATCATTAAGGAACATATTGGTTGAAAATTGGATCGATATTGTTCTGTAACAGTCCAGATATAATCAATAAAAAGAGTTGAAAATAGATATTTTAAACAAATAGGAAACGATAGGATAGGCACGATACTAGATCTGATAGATATCAAAAAATAAGAAACAATTATTACGAATAAGTCACAGACATGTTTTTATGTGGCAGTAGTCATATGGTCTTCCACATAAACCTAACCTCTGATACCATCCTGTAACGCCCCCGTTTTTCAGCTGCTTCCCAAAACGGAGGACGTTACTTATTATTTCCACTAGATAACCCAATAGTCACAGGATCTTGGAATAACCGTAACTATTGCCACAATCAGATAAGTAAATAACATGTCTGAAACTGAAAAGATTTTATTTATACAAAAAGTTTATTATATAAAATGGCACACTGCTCTAAATATGAACACAAAAGAAGCAAATGAGAAAAGCAGTGCCCAGACAAAAGGAAATATAAACAAAATATACAAAAGTTCTCTATGGATACTTCGATTTCCTATTGTCACTCAATCTGTCCAACGAAGTACGGATCTTCAATTGGGGCTAGATCTCCTTCTTCACGTTCCAAATCTGGGTACAAAACCCAGGGGATTAAACCCGGCAAGTAATACATTTAAAAAGAGAAATTGTGTACTATCATAGTACAGAAATATCAGTGCGCATGAGCATGTTTATATCAGTATTGTTTGTGCGCATATAAATTAACATGGAGGCAACATATAAATTAACATGAAGTCAAGCATAAATAAATGCATAAATAAATGAACATGACAATAACTACTCTATCTATTTAATCATATATTCTATTGGTCTCAGTTATCGTCCAATTTAATTATAGAAACTGTATTAATGGATAATATAGCGCTATTCTCCATTGTCATATAAGTGCCCGTGCATACCCGGGACCCGGCACCAATATTCATAGTGCTGAACCATGACATGCCGCTAGGCACTCAATCAAGTATACCACTCTGGGTAAATATCAATTAGTGATCCAGTAATCACCCAGGCCGCTGCAGTAAAAGAATCCCGGCCCTAACAATACAATCAATTCTTATACGGCAAGACTCTTATCCATCATATAGTTTCTACCATCCCCGTGTTCATAATGAATTATGCACATGAAATTTTATAACCCTTATTTAATTGTTTTTCAATTCATGATAACATACTTGCATTTCTATGGCTGTACATGACATGTAGTATCATAACACATGATTTGTAATATTAAAACACATGACTTGAAATATCAAAGCACGTGACATATAAAACACATGACTTGTAATATCAAAACTCATGACATGTAAAACACATTACTTGTAGCATAATAAATTAACACATGATATATTAGTACACATGATTTGTAATATCAAGGCACATGATTTGTAGCATGATAGATGTTAGTGCACAATTGTACGACAATGTATATCATCAAAAATATTACAATAATCTGGTTTCATTTTCAGTGTAAATTAATAACCCAATTTGGGAATCAAGTGAATCATATAATAATACTGCATTATTTTTTTTTAACCCAACGTATGCATTTATTACATTTCTAGGCTCAATTATATATATTAATATGCATTTCTCTTTTAATTAAAATCTAATTATTACTATTATTAATTATGTCCAATTAATCTAAGCCAAGTCCAATGCAAATCTCTCAATTATTTAATCCATCAAGTCCAAGCCTACTAAATTCCCACTTTTTCATATCATTATTTTAATTTTATTTTCCTTTTCTTTTCTGTCCAGCCAGGCCCAACCCCACTCATTTTTATTTTATTTTTATTTTTCTTTTACTGGGCTGGACTGGCCGGCCCAGTGTTTTTATTATTTTTTCTATACTTTTTTTTCTGGCCCAAACCAATTCCAAGCCCATTTTTTTTTATTTTCTTTTTCTTTTACTTTTACTTGGCTGGGCCAGGCTCAATTCCCTATTTCTAATATTTTTCTTTTTCTCTTCTTTTTTCTTTATCTTCTGGGCTGGGCCAGGCCCAGTTACAATTTTTTTTCTTCTCTTTTTTTTTTCTCTTTTCTTTTTCTTTTCTCTCTACTTGTATACCTGAAGGCCCACGGTTTGCATGCAAAATTATTATTTGCATGCAAACCGGATTTTACATGATTTTGGCGTACGTAAATTTCCTTTTCTTTTTTTTTTTAAATTAAAAATAGTAAATATCACAATATCTATATATGTTAAATTTGATCCACTAATATAGTTCAGTTCTCAATATTAGTTAATGGTGCAAAATATGAATTAAATATTTTTACAAGATAATTTACGTACACAAATTTAAATTAAATAAAGAAACGAACCAAAACATTTTACATACACAAATTTAAATTAAATAAAGAAATGAATGAAAATAGATATAAATAAAATAAGAAAATGAACGAAAATAACAGTATTACTTGTCTCGGCTTGATCTCGAATATTCGGTTCGAATTCTCGGTTCGGTTTGATTTTTCCTATCCTTTCTCTTTTATTTTTTTTTTTTTCTTTTTTTTTTCTCTCTGCCGCTGATTTCCTGGTCGAGAGGATCTGGTTTGGCCGAGACAGAAAGAAATGAAAAGCGGTGAGGGTGAGAAAAGGAGTGGAGGGTTTTATAAAGAAAATAATGTGAGGGTAAATTCGTAATTTTAATCACTTAATACTAATCTGTTCACCCACCCATGTAGCCTCCTAACCAGCCACATTAATTTTTCACTCGACAGCACAACCAAATGTTCTGCCACCCTCTCCATAATCACAACACCTCATTGATTTTAATTAATTAATTAATTTATTTATTTATTTAATAATTTAATAACTTTGGTTTCTTGTAACATTCTCTAAATACTATCAAATTTATGTAGGACGTAGTACTCGACGAGGGAAACACTACAAAATTATTAGTTTGTTGTTTCGATGTCCGGAATAAATGAATCGAAATTCTGAAATAATTAGAAGGATAATTTTAATTTTATTAAATTAACAATTTTGGGGGTATTTTTCGACCTCGTAAGAAAAATCTCCAAAAATCTTAAATATTACAAAACTAATAATCACCAAGACCGAATGTCATTTGGGTTTGTGGATTTAAAGTTACGTTAACCGAAAGTTATTTCGGTGTCCAAAATTAATTTCGGTGGACTTATTCAGCACCACTGGTCTCAAGAGAGCAATGTAGCTCGAAATTTGGAGTATTACACTACAAAACCAAGAAATTTTTCACTGAGACTCCCAGAAAAGATTTAATACGATTCATTTTAAACTGGTGTTTCCGCATAAACTCAAACATTGTTCTTAGACCATAAAGATGATCATTCTTGTTTTTACTTTTAATTACCAGATTATCTACATAGCATTCTACTATCTTTCGTAGATGTTCTTGAAATATCATGTTCATAGCGTGTTGATACATGGCGCCAGCATTCTTTAAACTAAATGATATAACTGTATAATAGTATACTCTAAGTGGTGTTCTGAAAGATATATACTTTTTATCATCAGGGTACATCTTGATTTGATTATATCCTGAGAATCCATCCATAAATAACATTCTTTCATAGCTGCAAGTGTTGTCTATCATGACATCTGTAATAGGTAAAGTAAATTCGTCCTTTGGGCATGCTTTATTTAAATATCTGAAATCAATGCAGATCCTGATTTTTCCATTCTTTTTAGTTATAGGGACTATATTCACGACCCAGTTTGGATATTCTTCGCGATTGAAGCTAGACTCAATAAATGATTCTTTTTATTGGATTTTCTCAATAAAAAATTATAATTTCAAAGATTGCCTATTTATAGAAGATGAGAAAAATTTAATTCTCTTTTTATTTAAAATTGGGCTTTAGAGTAATTGTGGAAGACGATTTTCTTCTCCGTTGACACTCCGTATAAGATTTTGGTTGGCAAGAGTTTCAAACTTTTGATGATACCAGCACTTGGATGTAAAAAGGCTCTTTCTATAATATTGATCTGTAGTCTCTTCTTCCGCCTAAGCTTCTGTTATTTATATAGCTTTGGAGAGTTGTGAGTAGATATAACTGTCCAACTGTTAGCCTCCACGATCTGAGTATTAATTTTTTCCCTTTTGATCTGGTGGATTTGTATTAAATCTTCAGAACTTGTAACCGACGTCTTTAATCCTTTGAGTTGTAACTGAAACGCGGATCTCAAGTTTTAAATTCTTGTTTCTTCTGAATAAAAATCGGAACGCGAATCTCAGACTTTAAATTCACGTTTTAATCTGAATGACAATTGGAACGCGAGTCTCAAACTTTAAATTCGCATTTCAATTCGATTGATAATCGGAATGCGAATCTCAAACTTTTAGATTCACATTTCAATTTGACGGCATGTTCGCTGTTTGCATGATATACTTGACACGATGACGAGATCCTATAGAGTCTATTCTCATTATTAAGTTTGCGAATTTAGAGAAAGAGATTCGCACTTCGGCTTCATTTGCGAGTCAAAAATCGCGTCTCAGCTTCTATGAAAAATAAAGTACAACTCTGTGAAAACCATGTCTTATTTCCTCTATAGTTTATATTCGTGGATCTCTCTTTATGAAAAATGATTTCAATGAAAGAAAATTCCGCCAACAGGTATAATTATTGCTTATTTCTGATTCATTATTGACTATTAGGCATGATATATACTTAGACTTTGAATAGTAATTTCTATCATCCATAAATCATACTTAGATTATTTCTAAAAATTCATATAAGTATTAGTTAGGGGAATTGGCTAATATCAATATTATTATTTTCTATAATCTTGTGGTTCTAAATAAATATATTTCGGTTGTATAAGACCACGTGATATATGCAACTGAGATAATTATAAAAAAAAAATCATCCAGTGACATGATATTAGGAGCGTTAACTCATCTGAGCTAATACGACTCTATGATTTATTTTAATCTAATTACTACTTAATCAAACCAATTTCTCCGCCTTTGAATTCTTTTTAGTAGTATATAGTATAAGTGTCTAACACATCATAATAGTATAGAATCATCGATTGGATGATCTTGGATTGACTTTCTGAGTATTACTTGTTGATCTCCAGCACTTGGCAGTACACAAATCAGGTCGCATCACTAGTACTATGTAATTCTCACCAACTTGAGTTTACCGTAAAAACCCTAGTTAATACTCGCTTGAGTATGTAGTACACGCTTATCCACATATTATAACATTAATTATATGGGCTAGGGTGGTCGTATAAATCCCAATAACACAGATTGTGAAACCTCAATCTACACCGATTTAAGTAGCCTGTAAACCAATCATGCAACTGTAAAAATCAAATCTGTAACTTACACATCAAATATTAGTTAAGCACATGTTGAAAAGATATTACAGTTCTTTTAGATTCATCTTAGACAGATGTAGATTTGTGTTCGTTGAAGATGATAAAGATATTTAATTCAGCTTATAATCACTCATTAAAAATCTAGATTTGATGTTATAATGCAGTTATGAAGGAGCATAGATATAAAGATGCACTCTTGAAATAACCAAAAAAAATTTCTTTTATTCTTCAAGTTCTTCATTTTAAATTCTCCAAAAAAAAAAAAAAATTAAAAAAAAATCTCTTTTTCTTCTTCTCAAAATCATTTTATAAATATTATTCATCTCTCCAATTAATACAATTCATTAATTTAATAAAGAATAAATCACAGACTTTAATTCAAATAGCTCTAGTATGATTCTAAATGTTTAGAAACAATTGCAGTGATTCATAATCATGGCTTGCCAAATAAACGTCCAAATCTTGTTGCTATTGGTTTGAGTCACCAATGGGGTCACAAGTGAGCTCATTGGTGGCTTTACCTGTAGATAGCCTAGGTTGGTGCAGTCATATATACCACCTGTAACTACTTTTAGGTTGGCTCAATATTCTAAGTCGCCGGTTGGATCATCAATAGGTCTAGATTTTCCTAGCCAACCAACAATGTTTTTTCTCACCAAGATAACAATATCTTCTTCAGTTGAACATTATTTTAACTGAATTTGTTATTTTTATGAAGATCATTTTGAGCTTTGTAACTTTGTAGTGGACTCTAATCATAAGATTTTAGTTGTATCTCTGTCAAATCAGTCGCATTGGTCGAAACGTCGTATCGATCATCGTCTTATTTGATTACTTACACATCCACCTAAGTTGCACATACTCCACCATACATGTTGTACTATAAATAGAGTTTGTTATTTATTAAACTAAGGGACATATATGGATATAAACTCAATAGTATTTTCCTTTTGATAATAACAAATTAATTATTGAAAAACTATTATATGATTAAGTAATTAAATACTATGTGACGTTCAAAGTCATGATTCAAGATATTAAGTCCAAGCACACAAACATGAAAGCTAATGAAGCAAATAAATATATTATCAGATCAATTCTCTCTCTCTGTCCCTCTCCCTCCCTCCCTCCCTCCTCCTTAGTGTTCTCCACCATAATGCGTGTAATTTTTAATTTATTCTCTCCTTTTATTATAAGCAAAAAATATATTGGAGGATTACATATAAACTATAGATGTGAAAGAAATACGAAACAATACCAAAATGACTCTTCGATGATGAAAATCATATAACAATAAGTTAAATGGAGGAAATATAGAATAACTTGTTAGTCGCACATCATCCAGTATATGAATTTTGTGATGGATTTTAGATGGACATTTTCTCTTAACATCGACCATGTTCCAGTCTATGGCTTCCTTGCATACTCCCAACACAGCTAGGAATGGCATCTCTTGAACAATAGTTAAATCGGAAGCGATTATGACAGGAAGTGTATCATATTAACTCAAAAAAACATGCTTGAGATGATTAGAAGGGGCCTCATTCCAGTGAGATCGATGCTCGATAGATTGATGTAGATAAAGTCTAGGTTCATTGTTGTTGTTGGTTTATAATTTGATTCGCCCAAACCTGCAAAGAAAAAATTCCATCAAGCAAGTGCCTACGAAGCCTATGAGTCCAGAAAAACTCAAGAATTATTTATCAATTAGGATCCTCCTCAGACAAAGGAAAATAAGGAAATTGAGTCCACCTACAAACGGAAATAGAATCCATCTCATTCCTGAAACTATATGGATTAGAATTTAACTATAATCTACCACTAAAAAAACTATACACCTCTCCTCTATGAGAAGACATCTTTTCATCCCTTCCTACATCTTCTCTACATACTCCGAGAGCTTGTAATTTCAAGAGAAAAAAGAAAGTTATCAAGAGATTATTGATTTCGAGTAAAAAGTATAGTTATTTTAATTTATTTTATGCACTCATAATCCAATTTTGGTGATTAATACAAGAAATTAATGATAAATTATTTTTATTAATCAAATTATCTATTTTAATATTTTTCTAGCATTTTATAGTTTTTTTGTAGGGTTCTATGTAGAAGGAAATTAAAAAAATCAAAATGTATCTCAAATATCAGTTCAAAACTGTACATTTACAGGTTTGGCTATCGATAGCCAGTAAATGACTGTCAACAGCCCTGAGACTCAATCCGAGAGCTGTTGTCGATGGAGCATTGAAAAGCGACGGCCACAGAAGCTTGAATTTGAGGCTTTTGAGAAAAAAAAATGAAATAGAATTCTTGCTATGTTATATATATATATATATATATATATATATATATATATATATATATATATATATATATATATATATATATAAAGAGAGAGAGAGAGTAAACTGGAAATTCACCGGCGGTGAAGGCTTAGGTGGCCCAATAGAATTATTACACGTGGCGCTACTCAAAGTGTGGTTAAGAAAGTTCTTTTATTTGCTATTTTAAGTGGTGTCACATATAATAATTGTATTGGGTCACGTAAGCGGCAGTGAAAGAACTCCCTTCACCATCGGTGAATTTTTTGTTTTCTCATATATATATATATATATATATATATATATATATATATATATATATATATATATATATATATATATATATAAAGAGAGAGAGAGAAATAGAAATGAGCTGACAGCTCATGCAAATTACCTGAACTATATTTCATTTTCACTATCTCCAATAATATTTTTAAAAAAAATTTGAATTATGATCTCGACCCTGTAGGGTTCACTCATACCTAATTTCTTGGGTTTTAGTTTTGATTTGATCCTCCATCAAGTTAACACAAAATTAACGGTTTTCAATGAATAAAATATTTTATATGCACTTGATGAAGGGGTAAATAAACTCTAAAATTTATAAAATTTAATCCGAAAGAAGTTAAAAAGGTAGAGATAGTAATTATAAAAAAAAATTGAAGAAAAATCATTAGATCATTATAGTTTTGCCGCTAGCACACGTAACTTTTCCTGAGCTGGCGGCTCACCTACAGTAATCCCATATATATATATATATATATATATATATATATATATGATGTAATTTAGAATTTGAGAGAGAGAGAGAGGGGAGGTATTAGAGAGATTATTGAGTTTTATGTTTTTAGTTTTATTCTCTTTCATAGTTATTAATAAAAGAATTTCCTTTATTCATATATTGATGACTATGATAAGGATGAGAGGCTAAATTCTTGCATTGGTTCAGATGTTAGAAAATTTACTAATATGTGATTTATTTGCTTATCATACTTAATTGATTTACGTAAAGTTGATATTTTTTGCTCCATATTATCTTGTTAGGTTTTAAATATGTTTTTGAGTCTTTGATGATTTATCGTTTTATGATATATTCGTTATTTACTTTTTGATATATCGTAGACTTTTTAGGCACGGCGTATACTTAGACTTTGAATATTTATTTTTTATTCATATATCATACTTAGATAAATTAAAAGTACATATAGAATTTACAACTTTGTTTGATTTTATGCTTTAAAGATATATTTTCCGATTATAGGAAGACCACGTGATCTATGCAACTGAAATAAAAAAATATAAACACACCAAGTAAATTATTTTATAGGAGAGTTAACTTATCTGACCAATAATTTTATTTCTAGTAATTTAAACACCTTTAATCTTTAATTTTAGTTAATAAAAATTCAATTTTTCTTTTTATTTAGTAATTTATTTTCTTCAGCATCTAACATAATAATCACAATGATACTCGAGAGAATAATTTAGAATTATCACTCTTATACTAATTGTTCAATCTCTAACACTTGGGAGTGTCACGTATAATAGTTGTATTGGGCCACGTAAGCGGCGGTAAAAGAACTTCCTTCACCATTGGTGAATTTTCTGTTTTCTCATATATATATATATATATATAAAGAGAGAGAGAGAGAAATGGAAATGAGCTGACAGCTCACGCAAATTACCTGAGCTACAGTTCATTTTCATTATCTCCAATAATGTTTTTTAAAAAAAAAAATTGAATTATGATCTCGACCCCCTAGGGTTCACTCATATCTAATTTCTTGGGTTTTAGTTTTGATTTGATCCTCCATCAAGTTAACACAAAATTAACGGTTTTCAATGAATAAAATATTTTATATGCACTTGATGAATGGGTAAATAAACTCTAAAATTTATAAAATTTAATCCGAAAGAAGTTAAAAAGATAGAGATAGTAATTATAAAAAAAATTGAAGAAAAATCATTGGATCATTATAGTTTTGCCGCTAGTACACGTAACTTTTCCTGAACTGGCAGCTCACCTACAGTAATCCCATATATATATATATATATATATATATATATATATATATATATATATATATATATATATATATATATATATATATATATATATATATATATATATATATATATATATATATATATATATATGATGTAATTTAGAATTTGAGAGAGAGAGAGGAGGTATTAGAGAGATTATTGAGTTTTATGTTTTTACTTTTATTCTCTTTCATAGTTATTAATAAAATAATTTCCTTTATTCATATATTGATGACTATGATAAGGATGAGAGGCTAAATTCTTGCATTGGTTCAGATGTTAGAAAATTTACTAATATGTGATTTATTTGCTTATCATACTTAATTGATTTACGTAAAGTTGATATTTTTTGCTCCATATTATCTTGTTAGGTTTTAAATATGTTTTTGAGTCTTTGATGATTTATCGTTTTATGATATATTCGTTATTTACTTTTTGATATATCGTAGACTTTTTAGGCACGGCGTATACTTAGACTTTGAATATTTATTTTTTATTCATATATCATACTTAGATAAATTCAAAGTACATATAGAATTTACAACTTTGTTTGATTTTATGCTTTAAAGATATATTTTCCGATTATAGGAAGAACACGTGATCTATGCAACTGAAATAAAAAAATATAAACACACCAAGTAAATTATTTTATAGGAGAGTTAACTTATCTGACCAATAATTTTATTTCTAGTAATTTAAACACCTTTAATCTTTAATTTTAGTTAATAAAAATTTAATTTTTCTTTTTATTTAGTAATTTATTTTCTTCAGCGTCTAACATAATAATCACAATGATACTCGAGAGAATAATTTAGAATTATCACTCTTATACTAATTGTTCAATCTCTAACACTTGGGAGTGTCACGTATAATAGTTGTATTGGGCCACGTAAGCGGCGGTGAAAAAACTTCCTTCACCATTGGTGAATTTTCTGTTTTCTCATATATATATATATATATATATATATATATATATATATATATATATATATATATATAAAGAGAGAGAGAGAGAAATGGAAATGAGCTGACAGCTCACGCAAATTACCTGAGCTACAGTTCATTTTCATTATCTCCAATAATGTTTTTTAAAAAAAAAATTGAATTATGATCTAAACCCCCGAGGGTTCACTCATATCTAATTTCTTGGGTTTTAGTTTTGATTTGATCCTCCATCAAGTTAACACAAAATTAACGGTTTTCAATGAATAAAATATTTTATATGCACTTGATGAATGGGTAAATAAACTCTAAAATTTATAAAATTTAATCCGAAAGAAGTTAAAAAGATAGAGATAGTAATTATAAAAAAAATTGAAGAAAAATCATTGGATCATTATAGTTTTGCCGCTAGTACACGTAACTTTTCCTGAACTGGCGGCTCACCTACAGTAATCCCATATATATATATATATATATATATATATATATATATATATATATATATATATATATATATATATATATATATATATATATATATATATATATATATATATATATATATATATATATATATATATATATATATATATATATATATATATATATATATATATATATGATGTAATTTAGAATTTGAGAGAGAGAGAGGAGGTATTAGAGAGATTATTGAGTTTTATGTTTTTAGTTTTATTCTCTTTCATAGTTATTAATAAAATAATTTCCTTTATTCATATATTGATGACTATGATAAGGATGAGAGGCTAAATTCTTGCATTGGTTCAGATGTTAGAAAATTTACTAATATGTGATTTATTTGCTTATCATACTTAATTGATTTACGTAAAGTTGATATTTTTTGCTCCATATTATCTTGTTAGGTTTTAAATATGTTTTTGAGCCTTTGATGATTTATCGTTTTATGATATATTCGTTATTTACTTTTTGATATATCGTAGACTCTTTAGGCACGGCGTATACTTAGACTTTGAATATTTATTTTTTATTCATATATCATACTTAGATAAATTCAAAGTACATATAGAATTTACAACTTTGTTTGATTTTATGCTTTAAAGATATATTTTCCGATTATAGGAAGACCACGTGATCTATGCAACTGAAATAAAAAAATATAAACACACCAAGTAAATTATTTTTTAGGAGAGTTAACTTCTGACCAATAATTTTATTTCTAGTAATTTAAACACCTTTAATCTTTAATTTTAGTTAATAAAAATTCAATTTTTCTTTTTATTTAGTAATTTATTTTCTTCAGCGTCTAACATAATAATCACAATGATACTAGAGAGAATAATTTAGAATTATCACTCTTATACTAATTGTTCAGTCTCTAACACTTGGGAGTGTCACGTATCGTATAATAGTTGTATTGGGCCACGTAAGTGCGGTGAAAGAACTTCCTTCACCATTGGTGAATTTTCTGTTTTCTCATATATATATATATATATATATATATATATATATATATATATATATATATATATATATATATATATATATATAAAGAGAGAGAGAGAGAAATGGAAATGAGCTGACAGCTCAAGCAAATTACCTGAGCTACAGTTCATTTTCATTATCTACAATAATGTTTTTTAAAAAAAAAAATTTGAATTATAATCTCGACCCCCTAGGGTTCACTCATATCTAATTTCTTGGGTTTTAGTTTTGATTTGATCCTCCATCAAGTTAACACAAAATTAACGGTTTTCAATGAATAAAATATCTTATATGCACTTGATGAATGGGTAAATAAACTCTAAAATTTATAAAATTTAATCCGAAAGAAGTTAAAAAGATAGAGATAGTAATTATAAAAAAAAATTGAAGAAAAATCATTGGATCATTATAGTTTTGCCGCTAGTACACGTAACTTTTCCTGAACTGGCGGCTCACCTACAGTAATCCCATATATATATATATATATATATATATATATATATATATATATATATATATATATATATATATATATATATGCATATATATATATATATATGATGTAATTTAGAATTTGAGAGAGAGAGAGGAGGTATTAGAGAGATTATTGAGTTTTATGTTTTTACTTTTATTCTCTTTCATAGTTATTAATAAAATAATTTCCTTTATTCATATATTGATGACTATGATAAGGATGAGAGGCTAAATTCTTGCATTGGTTCAGATGTTAGAAAATTTACTAATATGTGATTTATTTGCTTATCATACTTAATTGATTTACGTAAAGTTGATATTTTTTGCTCCATATTATCTTGTTAGGTTTTAAATATGTTTTTGAGTCTTTGATGATTTATCGTTTTATGATATATTCGTTATTTACTTTTTGATATATCGTAGACTCTTTAGGCACGGCGTATACTTAGACTTTGAATATTTATTTTTTATTCATATATCATACTTAGATAAATTCAAAGTACATATAGAATTTACAACTTTGTTTGATTTTATGCTTTAAAGATATATTTTCCGATTATAGGAAGACCACGTGATCTATGCAACTGAAATAAAAAAATATAAACACACCAAGTAAATTATTTTATAGGAGAGTTAACTTATCTGACCAATAATTTTATTTCTAGTAATTTAAACACCTTTAATCTTTAATTTTAGTTAATAAAAATTTAATTTTTCTTTTTATTTAGTAATTTATTTTCTTCAGCGTCTAACATAATAATCACAATGATACTCGAGAGAATAATTTAGAATTATCACTCTTATACTAATTGTTCAATCTCTAACACTTGGGAGTGTCACGTATAATAGTTGTATTGGGCCACGTAAGCGGCGGTGAAAAAACTTCCTTCACCATTGGTGAATTTTCTGTTTTCTCATATATATATATATATATATATATATATATATATATATATATATATATATATATAAAGAGAGAGAGAGAGAAATGGAAATGAGCTGACAGCTCACGCAAATTACCTGAGCTACAGTTCATTTTCATTATCTCCAATAATGTTTTTTAAAAAAAAAATTGAATTATGATCTAAACCCCCGAGGGTTCACTCATATCTAATTTCTTGGGTTTTAGTTTTGATTTGATCCTCCATCAAGTTAACACAAAATTAACGGTTTTCAATGAATAAAATATTTTATATGCACTTGATGAATGGGTAAATAAACTCTAAAATTTATAAAATTTAATCCGAAAGAAGTTAAAAAGATAGAGATAGTAATTATAAAAAAAATTGAAGAAAAATCATTGGATCATTATAGTTTTGCCGCTAGTACACGTAACTTTTACTGAACTGGCGGCTCACCTACAGTAATCCCATATATATATATATATATATATATATATATATATATATATATATATGATGTAATTTAGAATTTGAGAGAGAGAGAGGAGGTATTAGAGAGATTATTGAGTTTTATGTTTTTAGTTTTATTCTCTTTCATAGTTATTAATAAAATAATTTCCTTTATTCATATATTGATGACTATGATAAGGATGAGAGGCTAAATTCTTGCATTGGTTCAGATGTTAGAAAATTTACTAATATGTGATTTATTTGCTTATCATACTTAATTGATTTACGTAAAGTTGATATTTTTTGCTCCATATTATCTTGTTAGGTTTTAAATATGTTTTTGAGTCTTTGATGATTTATCGTTTTATGATATATTCGTTATTTACTTTTTGATATATCGTAGACTCTTTAGGCATGGCGTATACTTAGACTTTGAATATTTATTTTTTATTCATATATCATACTTAGATAAATTCAAAGTACATATAGAATTTACAACTTTGTTTGATTTTATGCTTTAAAGATATATTTTCCGATTATAGGAAGACCACGTGATCTATGCAACTGAAATAAAAAAATATAAACACACCAAGTAAATTATTTTATAGGAGAGTTAACTTCTGACCAATAATTTTATTTCTAGTAATTTAAACACCTTTAATCTTTAATTTTAGTTAATAAAAATTCAATTTTTCTTTTTATTTAGTAATTTATTTTCTTCAGCGTCTAACATAATAATCACAATGATACTAGAGAGAATAATTTAGAATTATCACTCTTATACTAATTGTTCAATCTCTAACACTTGGGAGTGTCACGTATCGTATAATAGTTGTATTGGGCCACGTAAGTGCGGTGAAAGAACTTCCTTCACCATTGGTGAATTTTCTGTTTTCTCATATATATATATATATATATATATATAAAGAGAGAGAGAGAGAAATGGAAATGAGCTGACAGCTCAAGCAAATTACCTGAGCTACAGTTCATTTTCATTATCTACAATAATGTTTTTTAAAAAAAAAAATTTGAATTATAATCTCGACCCCCTAGGGTTCACTCATATCTAATTTCTTGGGTTTTAGTTTTGATTTGATCCTCCATCAAGTTAACACAAAATTAACGGTTTTCAATGAATAAAATATCTTATATGCACTTGATGAATGGGTAAATAAACTCTAAAATTTATAAAATTTAATCCGAAAGAAGTTAAAAAGATAGAGATAGTAATTATAAAAAAAATTGAAGAAAAATCATTGGATCATTATAGTTTTGCCGCTAGTACACGTAACTTTTCCTGAACTGGCGGCTCACCTACAGTAATCCTATATATATATATATATATATATATATATATATATATATATATATATATATATATATATATGTATATATATATATATATATGATGTAATTTAGAATTTGAGAGAGAGAGAGGAGGTATTAGAGAGATTATTGAGTTTTATGTTTTTACTTTTATTCTCTTTCATAGTTATTAATAAAATAATTTCCTTTATTCATATATTGATGACTATGATAAGGATGAGAGGCTAAATTCTTGCATTGGTTCAGATGTTAGAAAATTTACTAATATGTGATTTATTTGCTTATCATACTTAATTGATTTACGTAAAGTTGATATTTTTTGCTCCATATTATCTTGTTAGGTTTTAAATATGTTTTTGAGTCTTTGATGATTTATCGTTTTATGATATATTCGTTATTTACTTTTTGATATATCGTAGACTTTTTAGGCACGGCGTATACTTAGACTTTGAATATTTATTTTTTATTCATATATCATACTTAGATAAATTCAAAGTACATATAGAATTTACAACTTTGTTTGATTTTATGCTTTAAAGATATATTTTCCGATTATAGGAAGAACACGTGATCTATGCAACTGAAATAAAAAAATATAAACACACCAAGTAAATTATTTTATAGGAGAGTTAACTTATCTGACCAATAATTTTATTTCTAGTAATTTAAACACCTTTAATCTTTAATTTTAGTTAATAAAAATTTAATTTTTCTTTTTATTTAGTAATTTATTTTCTTCAGCGTCTAACATAATAATCACAATGATACTCGAGAGAATAATTTAGAATTATCACTCTTATACTAATTGTTCAATCTCTAACACTTGGGAGTGTCACGTATAATAGTTGTATTGGGCCACGTAAGCGGCGGTAAAAGAACTTCCTTCACCATTGGTGAATTTTCTGTTTTCTCATATATATATATATATATATAAAGAGAGAGAGAGAGAAATGGAAATGAGCTGACAGCTCACGCAAATTACCTGAGCTACAGTTCATTTTCATTATCTCCAATAATGTTTTTTAAAAAAAAAAATTGAATTATGATCTCGACCCCCTAGGGTTCACTCATATCTAATTTTTTGGGTTTTAGTTTTGATTTGATCCTCCATCAAGTTAACACAAAATTAATGGTTTTCAATGAATAAAATATTTTATATGCACTTGATGAATGGGTAAATAAACTCTAAAATTTATAAAATTTAATCCGAAAGAAATTAAAAAGATAGAGATAGTAATTATAAAAAAAATTGAAGAAAAATCATTGGATCATTATAGTTTTGCCGCTAGTACACGTAACTTTTCCTGAACTGGCGGCTCACCTACAGTAATCCCATATATATATATATATATATATATATATATATATATATATATATATATATGATGTAATTTAGAATTTGAGAGAGAGAGAGGAGGTATTAGAGAGATTATTGAGTTTTATGTT
Organism: Dracaena cambodiana; assembly: GCA_036321105.1. Classification (NCBI taxonomy): domain Eukaryota; kingdom Viridiplantae; phylum Streptophyta; class Magnoliopsida; order Asparagales; family Asparagaceae; genus Dracaena; species Dracaena cambodiana. The sequence goes on from JAYEPQ010000001.1 coordinate 28,468,853, forward strand.
TTTACTTTTATTCTCTTTCATAGTTATTAATAAAATAATTTCCATTATTCATATATTGATGACTATGATAAGGATGAGAGGCTAAATTCTTGCATTGGTTCAGATGTTAGAAAATTTACTAATATGTGATTTATTTGCTTATCATACTTAATTGATTTACGTAAAGTTGATATTTTTTGCTCCATATTATCTTGTTAGGTTTTAAATATGTTTTTGAGTCTTTGATGATTTATCGTTTTATGATATATTCGTTATTTACTTTTTAATATATCGTAGACTTTTTAGGCACGGCGTATACTTAGACTTTGAATATTTATTTTTTATTCATATATCATACTTAGATAAATTCAAAGTACATATAGAATTTACAACTTTGTTTGATTTTATGCTTTAAAAATATATTTTCCGATTATAGGAAGACCACGTGATCTATGCAACTGAAATAAAAAAATATAAACACACCAAGTAAATTATTTTATAGGAGAGTTAACTTATCTGACCAATAATTTTATTTCTAGTAATTTAAACACCTTTAATCTTTAATTTTAGTTAATAAAAATTCAATTTTTCTTTTTATTTAGTAATTTATTTTCTTCAGCGTCTAACATAATAATCACAATGATACTCGAGAGAATAATTTAGAATTATCACTCTTATACTAATTGTTCAATCTCTAACACTTGGGAGTGTCACGTATCGTATAATAGTTGTATTGGGCCACGTAAGCGGCGGTGAAAGAACTTCTTTCACCATTGGTGAATTTTCTGTTTTCTCATATATATATATATATATATATATATATATATATAAAGAGAGAGAGAGAGAAATGGAAATGAGCTGACAGCTCACGCAAATTACCTGAGCTACAGTTCATTTTCATTATCTCCAATAATGTTTTTTAAAAAAAAAAAATTGAATTATAATCTCGACCCCCTAAGGTTCACTCATATCTAATTTCTTGGGTTTTAGTTTTGATTTGATCCTCCATCAAGTTAACACAAAATTAACGGTTTTCAATGAATAAAATATTTTATATGCACTTGATGAATGGGTAAATAAACTCTAAAATTTATAAAATTTAATCCGAAAGAAGTTAAAAAGATAGAGATAGTAATTATAAAAAAAATTGAAGAAAAATCATTGGATCATTATAGTTTTGCCGCTAGTACACGTAACTTTTCCTGAACTGGCGGCTCACCTACAGTAATCCCATATATATATATATATATATATATATATATATATATATATATATATATATATATATATATATATATATATATATATATATATATATATATATGATGTAATTTAGAATTTGAGAGAGAGAGAGGAGGTATTAGAGAGATTATTGAGTTTTATGTTTTTAGTTTTATTCTCTTTCATAGTTATTAATAAAATAATTTCCTTTATTCATATATTGATGACTATGATAAGGATGAGAGGCTAAATTCTTGCATTGGTTCAGATGTTAGAAAATTTACTAATATGTGATTTATTTGCTTATCATACTTAATTGATTTACGTAAAGTTGATATTTTTTGCTCCATATTATCTTGTTAGGTTTTAAATATGTTTTTGAGTCTTTGATGATTTATCGTTTTATGATATATTCGTTATTTACTTTTTGATATATCGTAGACTTTTTAGGCACGGCGTATACTTAGACTTTGAATATTTATTTTTTATTCATATATCATACTTAGATAAATTCAAAGTACATATAGAATTTACAACTTTGTTTGATTTTATGCTTTAAAGATATATTTTCCGATTATAGGAAGACCACGTGATCTATGCAACTGAAATAAAAAAATATAAACACACAAAGTAAATTATTTTATAGGAGAGTTAACTTATCTGACCAATAAATTTATTTCTAGTAATTTAAACACCTTTAATCTTTAATTTTAGTTAATAAAAATTCAATTTTTCTTTTTATTTAGTAATTTATTTTCTTCAGCGTCTAACATAATAATCACAATGATACTCGAGAGAATAATTTAGAATTATCACTCTTATACTAATTGTTCAATCTCTAACACTTGGGAGTGTCACGTATAATAGTTGTATTGGGCCACGTAAGCGGCGGTGAAAGAACTTCCTTCACCATTGGTGAATTTTCTGTTTTCTCATATATATATATATATATATATATATATATATATATATATATATATATATATATATATATATATATATATATATATATATATAAAGAGAGAGAGAGAGAGAGAAATGGAAATGAGCTGACAGCTCACGCAAATTACCTGAGCTATAGTTCATTTTCATTATCTCCAATAATGTTTTAAAAAAAAAAAAATTGAATTATGATCTCGACCCCCTAGGGTTCACTCATATCTAATTTCTTGGGTTTTAGTTTTGATTTGATCCTCCATCAAGTTAACACAAAATTAACGGTTTTCAATGAATAAAATATTTTATATGCACTTGATGAATGGGTAAATAAACTCTAAAATTTATAAAATTTAATCCGAAAGAAGTTAAAAAGATAGAGATAGTAATTATAAAAAAAATTGAAGAAAAATCATTGGATCATTATAGTTTTGCCGCTAGTACACGTAACTTTTCCTGAACTGGCGGCTCACCTACAGTAATCCCATATATATATATATACATATATATATATATATATATATATATATATATATATATATATATATATATATATATATATATATATATATATATGATGTAATTTAGAATTTGAGAGAGAGAGAGGAGGTATTAGAGAGATTATTGAGTTTTATGTTTTTACTTTTATTCTCTTTCATAGTTATTAATAAAATAATTTCCTTTATTCATATATTGATGACTATGATAAGGATGAGAGGCTAAATTCTTGCATTGGTTCAGATGTTAGAAAATTTACTAATATGTGATTTATTTGCTTATCATACTTAATTGATTTACGTAAAGTTGATATTTTTTGCTCCATATTATCTTGTTAGGTTTTAAATATGTTTTTGAGTCTTTGATGATTTATCGTTTTATGATATATTCGTTATTTACTTTTTGATATATCGTAGACTTTTTAGGCACGGCGTATACTTAGACTTTGAATATTTATTTTTTATTCATATATCATACATAGATAAATTCAAAGTACATATAGAATTTACAACTTTGTTTGATTTTATGCTTTAAAGATATATTTTCCGATTATAGGAAGACCACGTGATCTATGCAACTGAAATAAAAAAAATATAAACACACCAAGTAAATTATTTTATAGGAGAGTTAACTTATCTGACCAATAATTTTATTTCTAGTAATTTAAACACCTTTAATATTTAATTTTAGTTAATAAAAATTCAATTTTTCTTTTTATTTAGTAATTTATTTTCTTCAGCGTCTAACATAATAATCACAATGATACTCGAGAGAATAATTTAGAATTATCACTCTTATACTAATTGTTCAATCTCTAACACTTGGGAGTGTCACGTATAATAGTTGTATTGGGCCACGTAAGCGGCGGTGAAAGAACTTCCTTCACCATTGGTGAATTTTCTGTTTTCTCATATATATATATATATATATATATATATATATATATATATATATATATATATATATATATATATATATATATATATATATATATATATATAAAGAGAGAGAGAGAGAATTGGAAATGAGTTGACAGCTCCCGCAAATTACCTGAGCTACAGTTCATTTTCATTATCTCCAATAATGTTTTTTAAAAAAAAAAATTGAATTATGATCTCGACCCCCTAGGGTTCACTCATATCTAATTTCTTGGGTTTTAGTTTTGATTTGATCCTCCATCAAGTTAACACAAAATTAACGGTTTTCAATGAATAAAATATTTTATATGCACTTGATGAATGGGTAAATAAACTCTAAAATTTATAAAATTTAATCCGAAAGAAGTTAAAAAGATAGAGATAGTAATTATAAAAAAAATTGAAGAAAAATCATTGGATCATTATAGTTTTGCCGCTAGTACACGTAACTTTTCCTGAACTGGCGGCTCACCTACAGTAATCCCATATATATATATATATATATATATATATATATATATATATATATATATATATATATATATATATATGATGTAATTTAGAATTTGAGAGAGAGAGAGGAGGTATTAGAGAGATTATTGAGTTTTATGTTTTTAGTTTTATTCTCTTTCATAGTTATTAATAAAATAATTTCCTTTATTCATATATTGATGACTATGATAAGGATGAGAGGCTAAATTCTTGCATTGGTTCAGATGTTAGAAAATTTACTAATATGTGATTTATTTGCTTATCATACTTAATTGATTTACGTAAAGTTGATATTTTTTGCTCCATATTATCTTGTTAGGTTTTAAATATGTTTTTGAGTCTTTGATGATTTATCGTTTTATGATATATTCGTTATTTACTTTTTAATATATCGTAAACTTTTTAGGCACGGCGTATACTTAGACTTTGAATATTTATTTTTTATTCATATATACTTAGATAAATTCATAGTACATATAGAATTTACAACTTTGTTTGATTTTATGCTTTAAAGATATATTTTCCGATTATAGGAAGACCACTATGCAACTGAAATGAAAAAATATAAACACACCAAGTAAATTATTTTATAGGAGAGTTAACTTATCTGACCAACAATTTTATTTCAAGTAATTTAAACACCTTTAATCTTTAATTTTAGTTAATAAAAATTCAATTTTTCTTTTTATTTCGTAATTTATTTTTTTCAGCATCTAACATAATAATCAGCATCTAACATAATAATCACAATGATACTCGAGAGAATAATCTAGGATTATCACTCTTATACTAATTATTCAATCTCTAACACTTGGAAGTGTACAATTTAGATCACAGTCAATTATACTCTCTGATTCTATAATAAAGCTTACGCGAGACTACGCCTACCTTGCCACTGAGGATGCAGACTTGAAGACTCTTCTCAATCAAACCTTATTATATTGTTGTGTATACCTCTTTCTATTTATATGTTTATTTTATTATTAAATATTTTCTCTGCAAATTATTTGCCCAACTTCCATTGAGTCAATAGCCATCTAATCTAACTTAGCTCATGACCTGTTCCGAGCCTACCTCCTTGTTTAGTTCTCAAATTGGTCCCATAAATCTCGTCATGGCGTCCAAGACAATTCACCACCTATAGAAGGGTCTGAACGACTATCTATTAAGCGTCATCGTAACGGTAGCAGTGACAAGACGACTTAAGCCCGTCAAATAATAGCCCTTCTCGAGGATTCAGACTTCAAGTTCGAAGACACCAAGTCACTTTCCAGGATTACCGTGGAGAAGAGGTTCAAGTACAAACTACCAAACCTGGAAAAGAGATGTGATGGTGTACTGGATCCATCTAACCATGTCACTAACTGCCATGCCATAATACACCTTCAAAGCACCACCAATAATATTTTATGCAGAGCCTCACCCATGACTTTAGCGAAGGGAGTAGGGAATCCATCCACTCCTTCCAGCAAGCAAGCCACGAGTTCATTCAACAACTCGGCGTAACTAAAAGTAAAAAGAAGAGCATCGACATCTCAACTCAGAGCAGAACAAACACCCAGCAAGTCGCATCATGAATCTCTGAAGCTATTCAATGACGCTAGATGAGCACTTTGAGGGTGGGTTCTTCAACGAATTGGCTGAGTTAGTTGATGGAACTTATGCTTGGATGGGAATGATGAATGATCCGACAATAGTTCTTGTGCACGTTGGGAATCTTCTCCTGACCATATATAAAGAAATTTCCGAACATTTGCAAACAATAAGTCTGTATTTCTAATAGGATACCTACATTCCCGATCATGCACATGCCCGCATAGCAGGAAGAACTCAGAAAAGGAGCTTCAAACACGATTCAGTTCCGTTAACATTCGCACAAGAAAAATCAGTTTGATCAGCTTAAGCAGTGCAAATATCAGCAGACTTTTAGCCTTTTTAAAATTTGTTTCCCAATTCTGCTGGATTCCTTATGATGTGCGTGCATACACATGCCACTCAAAATCAGAACTATCAGAACAATAATATAACGTAAGACAACAATATAACTTATGATAGAAAAACAAGCCAGATAGCCGAAGCATATGCTACATTTTGGTCGATGTACACATAAAAAGTAACAAAAGGTCAACTATAAGTTTGTACCATGGCATCTGCAGGTAGACCAACCAAAACCACCAACTGAGATGGACATCAATAATGCATGTGATGATGAGCCCTTGAATGCATGTGACATCGAAATGTAATGAGGTCACACACCACATGTGGTTATCGAATCCATCTAGATGCCTAAATTGGAGCTGAAAGAACTAGTTATACATAGTACACACAAAGATATCACAAGGCAGGTAAATGAAATACAAACACCACTTGTTCTGCATGATATCTACCACCAGCATTACAGTTTGAAAGGGTTAAAACTATGTTGCAGTGACATGGACATGCCGATATGAACACACCAACTTAGACATATGTATCTGACACGGGTTTGTCTGAGCTAACATAGGTGGCACTCAAAATGTGTTCCTCTACAGCTGAGGCAACATGAACATTGTGTTGCCTTCCTACAGAGCTGAAAAGGCAACAGTGCTCCACGCCACTCCACTGTATTTGTACCAGTAAAAGGATCTCCTATTCCATGCCCGATCAATACTATGCAAAGTGATATGAGTTGTGAAATAAGTAATGCTTTAGCAACCTTCATTTCAAGACTATAGGCTTCAAACTTTGCATGAAATGCTAGCTATTTCAAGGATGATCATAAGAACATCAACAATTATAAAGAACAAATCAACTTCAAATAGTCCTAAAGGTCGCTGCCTTCCAAAGTTTAGTACAAAATGGTTAAGTTCATATCTACTGTCCATATATAGACTAGGAAAAATACAGTGATGATATACCTGTTGGCTAAAATTCTGCTCTCGTGATGGCTTAGTTTTCTGATTGCACCACTGATACAGTATTTAGGCCAGCATTTAACATCCGCTATTTTATACTTCATACAGAAGTGACAAAAAAACAAAACCTGGGAAAAAGTAAGGAATGTGTTAGTTCTGACATTTGTTAGCAGTAATTCATGAGAAAGGATGACCAGATATAGCAAACAAATGAACTAATTCTTGGTAAAGGTGAAACCAGTCATCATATATGTGAGGCTACACAGAAGTTAGCCTGGAGACCGATGCCAGACATGTATGCAACAGAATACATACGCTAGCATGCAGCAATTTCATAAAAAGTAGGACATGAGGACAAGGAGCAATGAGAATAAAATATTGTGTACACATGCATACACATTATGTGAGTAAAGAATCCATGGATACGTGCGCACATGTGAATGCATACAAAAATTTATAATAATGCGATTAGACATTGTCACATATTATAAAGTTACTCTACATTCTAAACATTTTTAATTTCATTTGGAATAGGCCTTGGCAATTCATATTTCAATTAGCTCAATTAATCTCATTTTTCATACTAAATTCTATCCTACATTTTTAATAATTACATATGACATCACCATTTGATGTGCTTTTCCACCAAAATATAATCTTCTATGATAGTCTCTAATATGTACATGACTCCAAAATACATATCTCAGCATTTAATTGCATAGGATGAGAGAAGTGTCAGGAAGCACTAAAATTGTGTCCAAAACGCATCCAACAACCGCACGAGAAATATTCTCAGCACGTTGACCATCGTCAAAATTGTCTTATAAAATCAAAAAAATGGCTGGAAAGTGTCTGACATGCTGCACACCCAAAGCATATGTAAAAGTATAGCTCCTATTTATGCAGAAGTTCGTCCGACTAGATTGTGCGGGCCAAATCCAGCACAAATCGGATAATTAGGGAGTGAAAAAGAGAAAAACAATAGACACAAGTTACAAGGTTCGACCGAGAGAGCTTTCGATCTACATCTTCATCAATAATAGTCGTTTCACTGTGCACTTGTATTAAAGTGGAGAAAATGACGTTACAAGGTCTTTTTCTTCTCTCTCTTCTCTCTTGAATACATATACTTCTCTCAGTTGAAGATCCGTCCATTATCTTTAGAGAAAGGGATATTCATAGTAGAGTACGTGAGGAATGGAATACCAACATATCTCTAAATCCTCCGATTTCCGTGTATACGGATAGGACGAGATCTGTCTTTTCCGCATTCAATAAGTCAGATTTGTCTAGTATTTATCTCCACTAAGGATTATATTATCTTCTGAGTGGATCATGAGCTTGCCGTCTTTGACAGCCTACGAGCCTCATGAATTGGGTTTTAATCTAGTGGGCTTTTATTCTAGGCCAAAACCACATAGATTATGTAATAATAGTTGCCGCCCACTTTAGAGTTGGTCCGCCGAGCTTTTGAATTACTATTATAACTTTCCCAAGTTGATTAGCTGCAGAATTATCAAGTTGCCTTTGCAAGTAATCGCCTTGGTACTAGGTACTCGTCTACTACATGAAGGTTGTCTAGCGGCAGTGTAACCCACTTTAGGAGTGGCATCTTCAACTCTTGCAATGTGCCTTTGGTGTGATAACTTTTTATTTCTGTAATGTGCCTTTTTATTCCTGCAATGTACCTTGAGTGTGACAACTTTTTGTTCCTATAATACACCTTGAGTGTGGCAACTTGTAACGCGCTTTGGTTGTAACAGCTTTTTGTACCTATAATGCATCTTGGGTTTGGCGGTTCGTAATGTGCCTTAGGTGTAGTGACTTGTAATGCGCCTTGGGTGTGAGCGACTTTTTTGACATCTAAAGTTTTCAAAGGATTTTGGCTTAGTCGCCTTAGGCATTCACCTTTAAAGCTAGATGCTACACTCATTTATAGGAATTGGTTCGTTGAATGGACGGTGGACCGTCATCGCACTCTTCGTGGTGCAAACAAATTACGAGCTACCACAAAACCTTCTATAAGTGTCTGAGTGATAGCAGAACTTCTTGTTTTCCTACGCTCGCACCAACTTCAAAGTGAAGTGCGAGAAAGGAAAACTTTTGTACTTGTCGTTAGCTAATCACCTCAATGGCCTCTACGAGTCAGCTACTAAGGCCGACTTGATGGGATGGACCATCTCGCTAACGATGTCCATTGTTTAAGCACTCTGGAGGTGACTTGTCTTGAAGGTTGAGGTTCACGCCTGACACACACACACACACACATATATATGTATGTAAATATATATATGTATATGTATATACATATATATATGTATATGTATATGTATATACTATGTTTGGCTATAGGCACTCTATGCTTTCAGAATCCCCTTGTGTTCGAGAGAACTCTGGACTTTATTGTTGCCTCAATTGTACCTATCTCTATGTTTTTGACGTCAATTATCTCTTCCCTCAGTTTTTTCCATTTAGCACATTCCTTGTTATCACCTTTGTTTTATGCCAAGCATCCTAAGGCTAAGCTTGAGACCTTTGCTCAAACTGGTCTTGTACCTCCTCTGATTTGGATTCTTGGTCCTTCCATTCCTCTCCAAATTCCCCCACGGCCGAGTCTAGTGTCCAATTCGAACATGTAGACATTTTTAAGGAAATTTAAGGAAGAGGATATCAAGGAGGTCAAATTTGAGAGGTTCGCTCGCATGTTCTCGATTGCGAATCAGAAGGCCTGAGAAGAAGCTAACGGCGACAGGTTGGGCAAGAAAATGAAAGAGACTTCTCGACCACCACTGCCTCCGAAGTCGATGCCTTTTGGAGCAAAATCTCTGCCCCTCCGAGAACGTCCATTGTTGTTCTTTCTCCAGATCTTCCAATTTGCTGCCCACGCAGTAGGTGCTTCAGGATGTAGTATCACGCTCTAAAGTTAGGTCTTAGATTTGCGACTTGCCCCTTTCTAGTAGAGTTGTTTCGAGTCTACTACATCGGCTTGTGTTAGTTTTCTCCTAATTCCATAGGAACGATAATCTCCTTTGTTGTTCCTTGTTCTTTCTTTCTGATCCATCCTTTTATCAAGATCTTTCGCTTCTTTGTAACATTGAGTCCTTAAAGGAGGCAAATTTGTGGTGTTAACTTCTCGAGTCGTCCGAACAAGTCTCTTCTCGAGGAGTACCCTTCCAATAACTAGTAGTGGCAAAAGAAGTTTATCTTCCTCAAAACACTTGAGCTGGATCTATTAGCAGTCCCTCTTTACTGGAGCTCTTAGCGTGATGGTTTCAATAGCTTGCCCCAATTGACTTTAGAATTTCAACAAATTGCTTTACAACTTATCATCTTACTGAAAGAAGGTAGAATATCTGACTGAGCAAGAGACTAGTCACCACAGGATTCAACGATCCTGGAGGACCGAGTAAGCATTTAAAAGCTTTATATTTGGACACCACCTTCAACTAATACTCATTTTCTTCTTAGTTTTGTAGGTTTCAATGAGATCAGAAGGATGCTGGCCCCCACAAAGATTAAACATCAGAAGGGTTTGTCGAGCCCTCGACAAGTCCCCCCCTCCAAAAAAAAAAGAAGAAAAAAGTCATCACTACTAGCCCCATCTGTAAAGTCGGTGAGTCGTTTCGTGGCAAACTGTTGCCGGGGGGACATCATAGCCACAACCTGGTCAGGAGATCCCCCATAAGGAGTAAGGTTTAGGCTATTGCATTATTCACCTTTTTATCCCATAGAAGTAATGTTCTCTCCTGCGTCATCCAGTCCCTTCCAAGCTATTGGCATCCCCGATGGATCATCAATAATGGAGAGTCTGGAGAGAGAGCCGACAAAGTTAAAAGAACTCAGTTTCCGTTTATGAGGTCATGCTTTCGACCGGCAAAAAACTATTGAATTTGACAACTTCCGTATCCTTTTGACTTCAAGGAGTCGGTGGTGTTTATGTCGAGTTGGATCACCCGCCAAGTTGGGGAGAACGGTCTGATACGACGAGATCACCCGTTCATCAATCAGTGACGAGGAGGATGCATGAGCTAGAGAGCCATCTCGCCCACGCAAACACTCTCACCCACTTAGTGCATGAGTACACACTCTAGTTATATTCAGGACAATGAGGCTGAACATAAAGTAGTTGTTGTTGTAAAGAAAAAAGTGAAGAAAACATCGAGATAGAGACAACAAAAAAGGAGGCCAAAACGACTATTAAGCTCCTGCAGGAAGAAAGGGATCATGTCGCGAAGCTCGTCCAGGAAAAGGCCCAACTTAAGAAAGACCTTAAGTGCCTTCAAGGAGAGCTCGAGGAGACCACAGTGTGGCTCAATGAGGTTTTGTGGACCACTACCCAGCCTACATTCGCCAAATGAGGGAAGGATCGTCATCGAATAAAGATAGCAACAACTTCCCAAAAATTCCCATTGCTGCTTATGTTTGAGGCTTGCAAAAGTATGGTAGAGATCTTGTACCGACTAGCATGGGTCAAAGAAACTCGTTCCAGGTCGGGAGCTAATGATCTTGAGCCCGCCTCACTGTCGGCTTCCAGAGGTCAGGCCCCCACACTCAACAATCAGTAGTTGCTTTTTATATGTTGGTCTGAGCAATTGGTGTAATCTTGTAAATATTTTTCTGACGAATAAATGTCTTTGCATTCAATCCAAGTCATCATGCTCCGACTTTGTATAATTGTGTTAACAAATCTTGCTCTGCTTGTTTTTGTTATTGTCTTGGAAATTTCTACTAAGTATGGGGATGTATCTAAAGTGCGATCATGAATTTATTTCATCACATTGTGCAATATCTGTCCAAAACCAGGCTTGTTATAAATAACAAATCTACGTAGTATCTATCCGCCTAGGCTAATCACCTAAGATAGACTACTGATAGAGCTTATTTCAAGCAAAGTACTGAGCAGAGCCTAAACACCTGGGGCAAATTGCTTAGGGCATATTGCTAATAGAATTTACATGCGTGCACAGCCTCACAAGCACATTTTGCCTTGGTGGTACCCCACTGTTTGACAGTCCACCTCGGAGTTGCTTCTTTTTGACAAATATCAGATAGTAACTGAGACCCTCTAGTTGTTGAGTACCTTCGACCCCGTTCTTTGTTGTGGGCTTCATTATTTGGTGAAGAGTGATAAATCTCCCTCATTATTTGGTGAAGAGTGATAAATCTCCCTGTGCATTGAGGAAGGTTATTCTGATTATCATGTCATATGGTGACTTGATGTCCATGACAACGTCCTCGACCTCAAGGATAACCTGTCTTAGAGACTCTCTAAATGTGGTGTAGAGGGAAATTGTGCCGATGACAGGAGTCTCGATACCGTTGAAGCCAGTCAAGGGTCCTGCCGACCTATCGAGCTCCTCTTCATCTATCCTCATTTGCTTGAACGCGTTAAGAGGATGCCATAGGAACCCAGTGCCATTTAGGATCCCCTCACTCAAAAATTGTCAATATAAGCAGTGATGATGAGGGCATTATTATGCGACACACTAACTCCCTCCAGGTCTCGGAACTCGGAACAAGAAGGTGATCTCCTGCCCCTTAAAATACTTCGGATGATCGCTAGTGGCATTGATCGTCCTGACGTATTTCTTCAAGACTGAGTAGGAGCTTTCCCATGCAGCCCATCGTCTCAAGATGTTCAGGACTGCTTTTACTAGAGAGGTTATCTCCTTCATTTTTGTTAGGGCAATCAGTAATCTATCGCTTACTCGAATCTTTCTGTATAGATCTTTTAATGCGGCCTCTTTGGATGAGACTTTCTATGCCTTTCTTTAGTTGAACACATTCTTCGACCATGTGACCGATGTCTTTGTGGTTCTCACAAAACACTTGGAGTCTTTTACCAACAAGTGTCTTGATGGAACGAGGAGGTTGTGCGAGGTAGCCATTCTTCTGGACTTTGTTGAGGACGTGGGATCTGGAAGAGTTGATGGGAGTGAAGTGGCATTCAGAAGCCCGAAGGTTATCTCAGGTGTTCCTCTCATTAAACCATGCTGTGCTTCGGTGGGCTCCACCTCCTCTCGAGCTCCTTGCCCCTTATTCTCAGTTGGTCCTATGACTTTTCGAAAATCCTAATCTTTAAAAATCATCTCATTCTCCTCTTGGGCGACATTTTTTGTCAATTCACTCCAAGACGTCATCCAAAGTTGTTAGCATGTATTTCCCAATGGAGAGATTTAAGTGTACGATTCGGACCCCATTCATGAGAACGGTTAGAACGATATCAGACGAGTAGTTTTCAGTTTGAAATCGAGCCTCATTAAATCGCCTCAAGAAGTCCCTAGCGACTCGCCTTGGCTTTTGCTCGAGACTCAGGAGGGAGGCCACTATCTTCTAGGTGTTTTTGCTTGCTGAGAAGTACTGTATAAAAGCTCGCTTGATCTAGTCAAACTTCTTGATGACCCGCAGGAGAGGCAGTGATATTAGGCATGTGTCCTTTGTCTAAGGTCATCAAGAAGGCTCGAAAAACAACATCGTTGGTTGCTCCTTCCAAGCGCATGAAGGCTGGAAATTGGCGATATACTTATAGAGGGATCGCTCATCCCGTCATACTTCTTGCCTAGGTTTAGGAGTTTAAACTTAAACTCCTAATAATCTTCCTGTAGAGGGGTTCATGGCAGCCAAAAACTTGTCATCGTACACCAACATGGTATTATTTCGACAAGAGGACAAAATAATCATTGCTACAATCCCCATGCCTACAATTATTCACACCCAGTTCAATGCCCTATTCACAAGATTTAAGCTGCAAGGTTGGTTTTTGCCTCTCGTTGCATTCCTTGAGGACCTTTATTGGGGAGTTGGTTGTCCCGGATTGACTAGTTTCCTTAGATTATGCGTGTTAGGACCGCTATCTAGTTGGCAAGTATCTTTAAGTGGCCGAGAGTGGACTGAGCAACTAAATTTGTTTTTGGGGCGGCATTCATCTACAGCCTTGGTTACCTCGGGAAGATGACAGGTTTTGTAGATTTTACATTTCTTTGGAACATGTGTTCATCCCGATTGATTATCTAAGTTGATTATCTAAGTTCACACATACAACGTCAAATGTTTGCACCTATTCGTTCGACTAGATTGCTCGGACCAAATCCAACACAAACTTGGATAATTGAAAATTGTAAAAGAGAAAAACAAAGTAAAATCATAAGTTACTCGACCGAGAGAGCTCAATCTACATCCTTGACAATACCAGTCGTTTCCGCATATACTTGTATTGAGGTGGAGAAAATGAGGTTACAAGGTCTCTCTATCTTGTCTCTTTAAAACAGATGCTTCTCTTGGTTTGGGATCTGCCCCCTTTCTCCAAAGAAGGATATCTATAGTAGAGTCCATGAGGGAATAGAGTAATGGCGGATCTCCAAATCCTTTGATTTTCAAGTATATGGATAGGATGAGATCTACCTTTTCCGCATTCACAAATTTGGCAAATAAGATTTGGCAATTATTTCACTACATCGAGAATTATGTTGTCTTATGAGTGGATTCTAAGCTTGCGGTTTTTGCTAGTCTGCAAACCTCTTGAATTGGACATTTATCTAGTGGACTCTTACTCTAGGCAAGGACCACATAAATTATGTAATAACATTGTCCAACTTCTAAATCTTAATAACAATGAAATATGAAGAAATAACACTCTCTTCCCTCTCATGTTGTTCCCTATTAGTTCAACAGATCTAACAACATTGACACGTGGAATTGATGTGCTTTCAAATTTTTGCTATATTATGTTTATAGTGCCTAACGTATTTTGTGATGATTACATGTAAAGTAATGTTTTGCAACTCTTAATTATATCCTGCAATATCTTATTTCCTGTTTCAATTCAATGTATAAAGAGAGCCTCCTAGCTTTCTTCACTTTTGTTGGTCCTGAATAAGGAAAAAAAAAAAACTACTAAGAAACACTATTTAGATATACTGAACTGGAAGCAAGACTTGAATCCCTGTTATTTTCTGATTATCACCAAGCTTTTTGTACAAACCTCAAACTCACTAAATATTTAACTTTGCTGATGATACAAAGACATAGTACAACAACAATAACTAAGCCTTTTATCCCAAGTACATACAAAGACAGTGCAACCAAAATAAAAAACAAGCAACCAATGTTAGTTTAATTTCTAAAAGTTGGACTAGGAAATCTTTCAACAACCGGGACGAGCTCAAGGAGAGAGAGAAATTATGCTTATGAGCAGGAAAGGACAAATACAGCATAACCATAGTCATCCTAGGTTCCTACCTTGCACGATTAACAGAAATCTGAGTGAAAAAAACCAATGCCAAGATTTATATTAGATATATGTCACCTTTAAATAAGAAATTTCCTTACTACCTGGACACAAAAGTGCATGTGTCCATTTGCAATCTTCCCCAAAAAACTGTAAAACAGTACAAAATCTATTCCTGGCAATTTGCATGTTTTCTCTGACAAGAATTATTTGGCCACCTGAAACTAATCTAAGATCAATACCACACCTGTCCATTTGCAGATAGAACTACAAATGGACAGCCAAACCCTATATGGATGGTTGTATTTAATTCAGAGGTTAGTTTCAGATCCGCCATGCTGGCATGCCCTCACTTTGTTCCCAATCTAAATAAAGTATTTTCGTCTAAAGGTTCCAGTGGTCGGGTGGAATAAGAGACTCGCTGAAAGGACTTTGTTTAATAGGAAAAAGTTTTGTTTGTGTAAGGGGCTAATTATGTAATTATTCATGGCTCGAGTTCGTCATACCTTTCTTTATTTCTTCTTATACATTTTTGTTTGATCCATGTCATATTCTTCAAAAACAGTGTTACATTTGTCTTCATAGAATATAGTTGCAGTTAATTTATCTACTTTGAGAGAAAAGTATACGCAGTTGATTTATAAGAAGATATAACCAAATTTAAGGGCTTAGGAACAGAGGTATTATAAATAAAGGAGTTTAGCAAAAAAAAAGTCATGCTAATCAAGTGGAGAGTTTAGGTTATTTGATAATTGACTTGAAATACTAACCACCAAGCCTCGAAAGAGCAAGCTTAAAGACTCTTCAGTCGAGAGCTTGAACATAATTTCAATGTTAGATTGGACTGGATCATAGAGATTTATTGGGACACAACTGCTTAGATAAGATACATTTCAGATGAATGATGTTAGCCCTTAAACTTGAGTGGCAAGAACACTAGACAAAGAAAATTGATGATAGATGAGGGCCCGACACTCGGTAGGAAACATAACAGAAGATGCAATAGAAAGGATACATTTCCAAGAAATACAGTGATTGTTGACAACAAGACAAATACCTCTTCATATGTGGAGGGCCTTATTGATTGAGAGGAATAAGCACCCCATGAAAAGTTCGGCATTACCAATGGTACCAGGCCACTCAGAGGACCTGCCAATTTTATTGTGAAAACTTTGTGTTTCTGTATCAGCCCAAAGACATAGAGTACTATATGATTAAAGATCAACGAGTCATTTTGTTTCAGTGCTAGTTAAACATTTTGGTGAGAATCAAAACTAAAGCACAGCCCCTTCACATCAGAAGCTATCAATTGCCAGAATAATGTGTTAGTACACACAGCAGACCATAAAAAACATGTGAAGATGTATGACTGTCAACGGGAGTAAAATTTAAGTGTATGAACAGATAACCAACTATAACAGCACTAAAAGATGCATGAACATGATATCTTATTAACAAAGCCGATCAAGTAATAACATTGGAGGATATATGAGTAAAAGCTTTAAGAAATAAAACTAGGAATAAAGACAGTTGCTAACCTTCGCATACTGGATTAGCAAAGCAGCACCTTTTATATATCATACTTAAGGCTAGCCAAAAAGTCCTCGACACTTTGGTGATCCACATAAACATTTCTTTGTCTTGCGAGACTCTGAACCATTGCTCGTACCATAATCAAAAGTCAGCTCTGTCAGTGGAGGAATATGCTTCATTGCAAAGAACATGATGTGTGGATATCCTTCATCCCCGTGATCACACAGAATGGGCTGCCAAAAGACATTTGGAGAGCAGCTGTGGTTCATAAACCGAGATATATTGCCCACGTTCTTCGCACTTATGATGATAGGTAATGGCCCTAAACTCTCACTTGTGTAGTCAGCACTTGGCTCTCCCACTAACTCAGGCCCATAATTCCATTTGAATGCTTTTACATCAGTTCCAATTGTTTGAAAGATATACTCATCATCTTCAACATTGTCATCTTCTAGATTGATCTTATTAATGACTTCTCCAGTGTACTCACAGATAAAAGTACCTGCTCGAATAGGATCCCAGGATCGAAGTCCCCAACCCCTATTTTTTGTCTTGAAAACCTCAAATTGAAGTCTGACACCCTTTTGAGACACCCTGTTTCGGCAGTTAGTTGTACAGCAGCAAGACGCATTGCACTCATAAAGTAGAGGCTTTCGGCTCACAAGAATGCCCGTCGAACTATACGGAAGGCTACCTCCATTAAGTTTTGCACAGGTGCAACTGCCATCACCTGGGAGGCACACGCTGGCACACCTGCATATCTCCAAAGGCTTCATGGAGTTAAGAGGCCTTAAATACTCAACTTTTGTGCTGTACCTGAAATGACTTGGTCCCTTCTCATCGTCAACTTCATTAACAAGACAAACAGGTATGCTCTCAGCACCTGAGGATATGTCAGGCAGTATAGTTCTACCTCTCGATGCTGGAATGTCTTTCCATTGCTGTGTCATTTTCCAAATTGCAAGTCCAGAGGCCTGCTCCGGTTCCCTTGACAACTTGAACTTGAAAACATTAAAACCTGATTTTCCCTTATCAAGCCATGAGCTCTGAACCTTATAAAGACCATCATAGAAGTAAATCTTGCCATTTTGCGTGCTATAATCTCTTGCACTGCGTATAACTCTAACTGTATTGCCTCTATGCAAACTTCTCTCCAGAGCAAGATTACCCCTCTCAAGCTTCTGATCAATGTTAGTATTACCCCCCTGCCCACTGTAAATTAATGTATCTGTATCTGTCTCTTCATTCTCGTAAACCCCAGCAGACACAATACTAACTGCCACCGTATCATCGCCATCATTGAATTGAGCTGTCATGTAATCGATCCCAGCCATGATGGGAGCATGCAATCCAACCAAACACAACTCCATCCTAAAATAGAAGATATCTCCAATCTCAACACCGGGGACGGTTCCTATTCGCTTCCCCCTATTAGCCCGCAGGTCATTGGTCATCAAGGTAGTTCCTGATGTCAAGTCAGGACGCGAATTCTTCATATCCTTCCCATCCTCCTTCTGCGACAGCCTCCGCCTGAGTGCATCAAAAGTCATAAGGACAATTTCCACTGAATCCCTTGGATCCAGAAGTGAAGGTACCAATGCCGAATCAATCTGAACTTTCTTTGGCTTCTTCTTCAGCAGCTTTGCTGAACCACAATCACTACCATCTGTAACAGAATTGCCACCAACTTGGTAGCTGCTCAAACGACCTGGCTTCTTTATTTTCCTGCCAGATGCCGAGGTCTGACCACCCCGCGAGGCCTCATCCTCATCATCTACAGAGATCACATTGGCAGGTGGAGTGTGAAATGAAGGGGCACCGTTGAAGGAAAAGTGCGATCGGGGCCCATTGGATATGGGTGTGGCATGTATGGGATTTGAGTTACTGAGATGCGAGGCTTGAAAGGGGAACGGTGGAGTGAAGCCACAGGGCAAGGATTTGTAGTCCGAGGGGGCGACGTAAATGAACGGTGAGGAGCTGGACTGGGAGAATGTATTGAGGCCGTAGGTTGATGGGAACATTGGGGCCAGGGTTCTCAGGGGTTTAACATCTGGGATTGCATTCTCATTATTGGTTGGATGTTGTTGCCACTCCATGGTGAATTAAACCCTAACAACTGCAAACACAAGCCTCACATAAATAAACTCACTAAATCAATCAATTAATCCTTTCCAATTTTTTCCCGAGAACTAAAAATCTGAAACAAAAAACAACAAAATGAAACCCATATTGTTTCCGCATCAAATAACTATAAATACCAAAACAGACCCTAGAACGTAATACCTAGAGAATGAATTTGCTGAACAAAAAAAATGAAATCAGTAGGAATAACGAATCAATACCCAAATCGAGATTTTGACGAGATGAGTATTCCCAAAATCACAACTTTTGAAGTGGGTTTGAATCGATTTCAAAAGTTCGCGACTTTAAAAAGCTTATTAAATCGATCGATTTCGAATGAAAGACACTCGAAATAAACAAACACTACAGATTTTGGGGGAGAACATTTACCTCAGCCAAGCGAGCTAGGGCTTGTCACTGGCAACATGAAGAAAAAGTGCTCCGCTAGGTTATGGGCGCCTCTCTAATTTATTACAGTATTATTTCTGTTTACTTATATAATAATTTATTCTCCAACTTTTTTGATTTGATTATTCTTTTGTTGCACTGATCAGGGGAGCTTGCTTCTTCTCCTTTTTCTCTCTTTTTCTTTTCTTCTCTTTAGATTTTGCTGGCATTTTCTCTGTACAATTACGTCGACGGTAAATAATTATTAATTTGCAAACAAATGAAACAGTGGTGGATTTTTTTTTTTTTTTTTAGAGGCAGGGTCATGGGCCCCACCTGAGGAGAGGGGAAGGGTTGGATTTGCGCCGAGATTCGCAAGTGCAGTAAAAAGCGGTCGGCCTGGTGGCGTGTGCCAGCGGCGAAAGGACAGTGAATATATCCGTTTAAAGTTATATTCCGCTAAATATTGTAAAGATATCGTGCATAACTGTTGTACATTATTATAAGTAAACTGATTGCTTGTGAGGTAAAGTGGAAGGAAAATAACTCATGTAGTAATAAGATAAAAGAGGATGAAGAATATTAATTGTAACACCCACAACTCTATCATATCTGAAAATTATTTTTTTAATTATTATTTTAATTTAATATATGATGTCATATATAAGTTTAAAATTAGTAATATAATTATATGCATCTTGTTATTTAAATTTAACTTAACTAAAATAATAAATAGATTTATGTTTAAATTTTAGGGGTATTTACAAATCTGTTCCTTAAATCTTTATAAATTATAATTTAGTCTCTCAAATCTTCATACTTAGGATTTAGTTTCCCAAATCCTTTAAATTACTACAATTTAGTCCCCAATTTTATATTTTGGCCCGATTTTCCTGTTTTACCCTTAATTTCCTTCACTTAATTCCCCTTTGTTCTTTCCGCTCTTTTCTTAATTCTTATTGGGTTCTCTCATTCTTCTTCTCTTCTCTCTCTACTCATTTATTCACTTCTGCCTCTCTATATTGAGACCAAATGTATTATTCTCTACTAAATGTATTAAACCTAGAAATGAATTTATCCAATATAGAGAGGGAGAACCCAATAAATGAACTTATGTTAAGACTTAAAGGTTTAAACATTTAGTGGAGAATAATACATTTGGTTTTAATATAGAGAGAGATAACCTAATAAATGAATAGAGAGAGAAGAGAAGAGAAAGGGGAATCCAATAAAAACTAAGAAAAGAGGGAAAATGGGAATTAAGTAAAGAAAATCAGGGGTAAAACGAAAAAATCGGACCAAAATATAAACTGGAGGACTAAATTGTAGTAATTTAAAGGATTTGGGGAATTAAATCCTAAATATGAAGATTTGGAGAACTAAATTATAATTTATAAATATTTAATGGATAAATCTATAAATACCCCTAAATTTTAAATCACCAACCACTTTATTTCGCTCAACAAATCATATCATGCTAACTATCAGATAAATCATATCATGCTAAAGGACCCAACAAACAACTACCCTCCGTTCATTATCTTCTCGCGTTGAAAAAAGGAAAATGAAAAAGAAAGAGAAGAGAGAAAAACATGCACGCAAGAGAGAGAATAAGGAGAAGGGGATTCTTGTTCCTGGTTGTGTTTAGTGGAGATCTATCCGGTATGAATTGTTAAGGCAAATGCTTTTATTTCTTCAATTTTACTTTTGTAAATTAAAACTAAAAAAACTTGTAGAAATGTTTTAATTGTTGTTTTATTGTGATCTCCTCCATTCTATCTCATAAAACAATTTTGTCAATTCAAGAAGTCTTACGATTTAATTATTTGATATTTATGTAGGATTTAATTATTTCATTGATAAATTAGTCATGTTTTCCAAGGAGGTATAATAAGATATGTCTTACAGGAATCATATTATATAACTAATGTGACATCTTTTATCACTATTTTATTAAAATTAATACCATTCAATGTTTCAAAATTTTAGTGTAGCATCGCATAAGATTAGTCATGATAGTTCTAACACTTTATAATACAAAGTAATAAATTGTAACGCACTGCATTCCAAAATACGGGTAACGTCGGTGACGTATCATAAAAAAATACGCCAAGCCTAAAAACACATGAATATAAACATGTATAACTGTCATAAATGCATATACCTATGTATAAAATGGATGATAGGAAGACAATAAACAATTTATATTTCAACAAAATATCAATTCGATCCTTAGACTTCGAGTCTTTGAAACAAAAAACTAAATTGGATAATACTGTCTGAAATAATAAAAGAAGTAAATAAATATTTCCTAAGAAGAGATTTATGGTGGAAGCACCTACTAAGCGTCTGCTGACTCATTGAAATATCATTTCAGCTGTGGTGAATTCCTTTCCTCGGTATCGTACAAATTATCTAGACGTGCTAAACCAGAATCGTTAGAATGACTTAACAAGTACTACAAAAAAAGAAATAATAATATACATGTACACTATGTGTATATATATAAATAAAATATGAAACTAAATTAAATAATAAAAATTATGATAATATCAACAAAATATAAATCTTGAAAAGAATGTGAGACATAAATTTAAATTATATTTGTCTTGAAAAGAATAATAAATCAACTGTAGAGAATAAGAACAAAAATAGAAGAAAAAGATTTTCTTTTAGAAGAGGGCTCGCTTTTCCTCTTGATTATTTCATCTATATATATAAGGAGTACAAAAACCAATCCAATCGGATTACTAATTCAAATAACAATAGGATTACTAATTCTTGACTAATTCAAAAACCTAACTGAACTAATCTTCTGATCTTGAATAATTCAAAACCTAACTGAACTAGTCTTCTTATCTAAAAACGCTGAGGCAATGCAACAAGATTATCCAACAATCACTCCCTAATGTTATTGCACTTTCTTGACCTCAATCAACCCACGCCCTGATGTTGCACGTACCCTTTGGCGACGAGTCGTGCCTTGTGCTTCATCACAGCACCATGCAAGTCTCTCTTGATCTTGTAGACCCATTTCAGGCCTATGGGTCGACGCCCGCTCGGCAGATCGGTGAGATGCCAAGTCTCATTTTCCTTGATGGATTTTATCTCCTCTTGCATTGCCTGCCGCCAGCACTTGTGCTTTGCGGCTTCTACAACATTCCCAGGTTCTTCGGCCGCCATAAGACACAGCCCGCTGTATTCGTGCTCATCCTCAGATGTGTTCCGGTAGATGTTCGTCAATGTGCGGTACCGAGGCACTGCACCGTCCGAGATGGGCGAAGCATTGCTTGGCGGGGTTGCAAATTCCACGCTATCGGGTGCGGCTGGGGTTGCCAACGGTGTGGGCACGCTTGGAGAGAGGGTCAGCGGCTCATTGTCAGGTGTGCGACTCGGCGAAGCAGGTACCGACACTTTGCCACTCCCATGTGCCGGCACATCGTCACGACCATCATATGTGACAGAACGGGTAATATACTCTACGGTGAATATCTCACCGGGAGCAGTTCTCTCTTCATCACCCCCTGACGCACCCCACTCCCATTTTGCCTCCTCGTCGAACACGACGTCCCGGGTCACATGTACCCTTCTGCCGACCGGATCATACATCCGATAGGCTTTGGAGCCGGACTCGTAGCCAATAAGCACCATGGGCGTGCTTCTGTCGTCCAGCTTCTTTACGCTTGGCTTCACAACCTTCACGTGTCCAACACACCCAAATGTACGAAAGTAGTGTACGCTCAGACATCTCCCGTACCACGCCTCGTAAGGTGTCTTGCCGTCGACACTGCGGGTTGGCGCGCGGTTGAGGATATGTACTGCCGTTGTGACAGCCTCACCCCAAAACCTTCCTGGCATCCCTTTGGACTTGAGCAGGCTCCTGGCCATTGCGACCACCGTCTGATTTCGCCGCTCAACGACGTCGTTCTGCTGCGGCGAGTATGGCGCTGTGAGGAAGCACTTGATGCCACGGTCTGTGCAGTAATTGCTGAACTCCGCGGACGTGAACTCGCCGCCACGATCGGTGCGGAGGGCCCTCAACTTGCGGCCAGCTTCCAGCTCAACTCCCGCCTGGAACTACTTGATGGCTGCCGCTGCCTTGTCCTTGGACTCCAAGAGTGTCAGCCACATGTAGCGGCTGAAATCATCCACCAAGAGCAGGAAATACTTCTTGCCTCCTGGTGTGGCCGGCGTGATAGGCCCGCACAAGTCGACATGTACCAGGTCCAGCACGTTCTCCGTGCGATAGTTTGCCTCCTGTGGGAACGGGGTCCGTCGTTGCTTGCCCACAAGGCAGCCGTCACAGATTTGGTCCACCTGATCAATCTGTGGCAGCCCACGAACCATGCCATGTTGCGCCAGCCTACGGAGGGACTGAAAATTCAGGTGTTCGTAGCGCGCGTGCCACCTCCACGCATTTTCACTACACCTTGCCGCCAAGCACACAGGCTGTGATAAATCAAGGTTAAGCACATACAAGCGGTTCTTGGTCCTTTTTACCTTGGCAAGCAGCTGTCGTTGCCGGTCGCGGATCCATAGCATGCCGTCCTCGATGAGCGTCTGGTAGCCGTGTTCGTCGAGCTGCCCAAGACTCACTATGTTGCTGCGGAGCCTTGGGATGTAGTAGACGTCCGTCAGCGCATGGTGCTCGCCGTTGTGACAAGTGAAAAGCACCGTTCCGCGTCCACAAATGTCAATGACGGAGCCATCTCCAAACTTCACCGAGCCCTTTATGTTGGAGTCCAGCTCGGCAAAGCTCTCTTTGCACCCGGACATGTGGTTGCTAGCCCCGGTGTCCAAGTACCAGATGTCGTCGTGGTACTCTTTCTCCCGGCCAAGGTGCACTCGCGCGTGAACCTCGTTGAGCATGATGTCAACGGTCGGGGCTTCCGTGAGCGCATAGACCTTCGTCATCAGCAGCGTGGGCTCATCGTCCTGAGCCTGTGTAAGATTCACCTGCTCCTTGCGCTCTTGCCGCGGCTTGCGGCACTCTCTTGCGTAGTGCCCGAGAATGTCGCAGTTGAAGCACTTGACCTTCTTCCGGTCGAACTTCTTCTTCTCCTCACCTTGCTCTTCATTACGGTTCTCCTCTCTAGGCCCAGTGCCGCGGCTGCGTCCAGAACCGCGCCCCTGGCCGCGCCCGGCTCCTTTGCCGCGCCCCTTTGACGCGTTCGATGAAGAACCCTCACCGGACTGCTTCCAGCGAGCCTTCCATTCCGCCTTCGTGAGTAGAAGATGTTCATCGTCCTTGCCATCGGCACCACGAATCCTTTCCTCGAAAGTCTTGAGGCGCCTCCTCTAATGTCATCGTCGTCAAATCGGCAAACTGCTCGATCGATGTCACAATGGGTAGGAATTTGTTGGGGACGGCGACCAAGAACTTCCTGACGGCTGTGCTTTCTTCGATCTTGCCGCCGAGGCCGGCGGTCTTGCTGACTATGCCTGTCAGCCTCCCGACGAAGTCATCTATCGTCTCCGCTTCTTTCATGCGGAGGGTTTCAAACTCACTCCTTAGAGTTTGGAGCTTCGCCTGCTTCACTCGATCAGCACCCACGTACTTTGTCTTGAGCGTCTCCCAAGCCTCCCTTGCCGTCTCCTTCTCCGCTATGAGAAGAAGGTTTTCCTCGGGGATAGCTTCATAGATGGCGGCAAGTGTCATCTTGTCCTTCCTTGTCTCCACGTCGATCCCAGGCTGGATGGCGTCCCACACACCTTGTGCTTGTAGGTACACGAGCATCTTGATAGCCCAAGTTGCGTAGTTCGAATTCGTCAGCATCGGGTAGTGGAGGGAGACGCTGGTGCTTTCCTTCGCCAGCGCACCCGAGGTAGCCCCGTCAATTCCGCTGGTGATGATGCTCCGCGGCATGATCTTTGGCATACAACACGAGCTCTAATTTCCCTCTTTTGTCTTTGGCCACCGGAAAAACAAAACAACCCGAAAGAAGCCCCTATCTTCTTTGCTTTTGTTCGGCCGCCGCTAGTGAAAGCAACAGCTTTATTTTCTTTGCTGGCCAAAAATCAAAGCAGCAACACTTTTCTTCTATTTGCTTCAACTGCCACCTAATTATTTCCTTCTCTTGTATTAACTAGGGAAAGCAACAGCAGCTGCAACCACCTCTTCCTTTAACAGCAGCCGCCAAACCTCAAGGACGACCTCGGAACACCTAGCCGCAACAAGAGAAACCCTTTGCTCTGATACCAATTGTAGAGAATAAGAACAAAAATAGAAGAAGAAGATTTTCTTTTAGAAGAGGGGCTTTTCCTCTTGATTATTTCATCTATATATATAGGGAGTACAAAAACCAATCCAATCGGATTACTAATTCAAATAACAATAGGATTACTAATTCTTGACTAATTCAAAAACCTAACTGAACTAATCTTCTTATCTTGAATAATTCAAAACCTAACTGAACTAGTCTTCTTATCTAAAAACGCTGAGGCAATGCAACAAGATTATCCAACATCAACCAGTAGTAGTGAATACATATTTTGAGTGATGTTGGAATTTAACATGACGGTAAAAGTTATATGAAACTGTAAACCATGAATGTATCATAAAATATAAATCTTTAGGAAGAAATAAAATATGAGTTAAATTGCAGTTGTCTTGAAAATAATAATGGTCAATGGTTATATTCATATACACATGTTATGGATGATATTGTAGAAGATTAAAAATAAGCATGCAGGTAAAATATGATGTAACGCCTCCGTTTTTCAGCTGCTTCTCAAAACGGATGACGCTACTTAAAATTTATAATAGATAACCTAACAATTACTGGATCTTAGAATAATCGTAACTACTGTCATAATCAGAAGAATAAATAACTTGTCTGAAATTGAAAAGATTCTATTCATACAAAGAGTTAATTATATGAGAGGGTACACTGCTCTAAATATGAACTTAAAAGAATCAAAGAGAAAAGCAGTGCCCAAACAAAAGAAAATATAAACAAAATATACTAAGATTCTCTAGAAGATACTTCACTTCTTACTGTTGCTCTGTCTAATCAATGAAGTACAGGTCTTTGGTTGGGGCCGGTTCTTCTTCTTCTTTGCCTTTTAAACCTGGGTTCAGAACCCAGAGAATTAAACCCAACAAATAGTACAAAGAAAATATATGTGTACTATCACAGTACTAGAGATAAATTATGCAAACGAATTGTATTGGTGTTAAACATGTCATGTAAATAATAAAAAATAGAATAAGTATGACTATGTATGTCATTTACAAATAGCAGGTAAATATCATGTTAAAATGATAAGTCTAGGTCAAGTTCTTGTTAACATTTGAAACCAAATGATGGATAAGGTGGCACGCAGTTTTCTATATTATACAAGTGCCTATACATACTCGGGACCCAGCCCAAACCCATAACGTTGAACCATGATGTATCGCTAGGTGCTGCTAAACAAACCCCATACTATAAAATAGTAACGAGCGTCACTCTTACAGGGACTCACACATCAAATTGTGGCTCAGTACCACATGGTGTTGTTGCAGTATAAGTCTTCAGTACTTAATAAGAAATGGCTAATATGATTCTCATACGATACGGTTCTTATCCATCATGTAGTTTTTCTAATCCCCAACTTAATGATGCACAATACACAGGAACTAGTAGATACATCATAATATGTCAAGTCAAATTATGTACATATCTATTACAACTAGAAGTTGGAATCTTTGAATTAATTTAACTTATGATCATGTACACAGGTATCTTAAGAATACTCACTTTTTATTAATTAAGATAATTCATATTGGAAATTTCCTTCATGTTCCCATAAATGATTTGATCACAGTATTGCTATCATGTTACAGTGTTTTTGTCATACTTATGAGTCTCATGTACTAGTTGGGTGTCCAAGGGCATTTGTGAATAGGTACTTTGAATCATCACAATTTAATTCAACATGTTAAATCTTTGTTAGTTGGGTGATCCTCGTCCCTGTGCTTTGCCTAAGCAAACAAATTTGGATTTTATACAGGTTATGTCAAGGATTCAAACCTAATTCCAGCCATGAAATTTCTTATTCATTCATTATATAATACATAATATAAGGTGATGAAAGGGTGATGGACAGGTTGTGCTTGTAAATTCAATATTATTTTTGTCTAGTGATGGGATACTTTCAGTTGTCAGTCTAAGTATGATGTTGACAAAGTGTTGGCTACATGTATTATCTTTTCTTTTTCTTCTTTTCTTCTCTTTTGTGTTTTTTTTTCTCTTTTTGTTTTTTATAGATAATGTATACAACAACAACAACTAAGCCTTTTATCCTAAGTATTTGGGATATGCTACAAGAACCAAAAAAAGAGTCACGTCGGATCGGTCACTTTGATAGTTCTTCTCCATTCATTTCTATCAAGTAATATCTCCTCATTTAAACATCTAGAATCAATATCTTTTCGTATCACTTCCATTCATATTTTCTTCAGTCTTCCCTTCGTTTTTTTAACTTGTCCTGCATTGATAAACTCCCATCGTCGAACTGGTACATTTGTAGGTCTACTGTAGCGCCCCCATTTTTCAGCTGCTTCCTAAAACGGAGGACGTTACTTATTACTTGCACTAGACAACCCAACAGTCGCAGGATCTTGGAATAACCGTAACTACTGCTACAATCAGATGAATAAATAACATGTCTGAAACTGAAATGATTTCATTTATACAAAAAGTTCATTATATAAAATGACACACTGCTTTAAATATGAACACAAAATAATCAAAAGAGAAAGCAGTGCCCAGACAAAAGGAAATATACACAAAATATACAAAGACTCTCAAGATACTACTTCGCTTGCCTATTGTCACTCCATCTGTCCAACGAAGTATGGGTCTTCAACTAGGGCTGGATCTCCTTCTTCACGTTTCAAATCTGAATTCAAAACCCAGGGGATTAAACCCAGCAAGTAACACATTTAAAAAGAGAAATTGTGTACTATCATAGTACAGGAATATCAGTGTGCATGAGCATATTTATGTCAGTGTTGTTTATGTGTATATAAATTAACATGAAGGCAACATATAAATTAACATGAAGACACGCATAAATAAATGCATAAATAAATAAACATGACAATAACTATTCTATCTATTTAATCATATATTCTATTGGTCTCAGTCATCATCCAATTTAATTATAAAAACTGTATTAATGGATAAAATAGCGCTATTCTCTATTGTCGTATAAGTGCTCGTGCATACCCAGGACCCGGCCACAATATTCATGGCGCTGAAGCATGACATGCCGCTATGCACTACAATCAAGTTCCGTACTGTATTACAGTAACGGACATACCACTTTGGGTAAATATCAATTGGTGATCCAGTAATCACAGAGGCCGCTGCAGTAAAAGAATCCCTGCCTTAACAATACAATCAATTCTTATACGGTAAGGCTCTTATCCATCATATAGTTTCTCCCATCCCCGTTTTCGTAATGAATTATGCACATAAAAATTTTATTTTCTTCATTTATTTATTTACTTTTTCCTTTCCTTCTTTAATTGTTTGTCAATTCATGATAACATGCTTGCATTTTCATAACTGTATATGATATGTAGTATCATAACACATGATCTGTAATATTAAAACACATGACTTGTAATATCAAAGCACATGAAATGTAAAACACATGACTTGTAATATCAAAACACATGAAATGTAAAACACATGACATGTAATATCAAAGCACATAACATGTACTATGATAGCACGTGACTTGTAGGATCATAGTACACGACTTATAATATCAAAAATGATGAATTAGATATCCGTATCATCTTAATAATATTAATGTACAATTATATCATAATATATATTTTATCAAAATTGAGTCAATAATCCAATTTGGGAATCAAGTGAATCATATAATAATACTGCATTATTTTTAAACCCAACGTATGTATTTATTATATTTCTAGGCTCAATCATATATATTAATATGCATTTCTCTTTTAATTAAAATCTAATTTATTACTATTAATAATTTATCAATTATGTCTAATTAATCAAAACCAATTCCAATTCAAATCCTTCAATCATTTAATCCATCAAGCCCAAGCATACTAAATTTTTACTTTTTCATATTTTAATTTTAATTTTATTTTTCCTTTTCTTTTCTGTTCAGTTCAAGCCCAACACCACTAAATTCTCACTTATTTTTATTTTATTTTTCTTTTATTTTCTGTCAGGCCCAGACCAGGCTCAAGCCCACTTATTTCATTTTTTTTTCTTCTTTTACTGGGCTGGACTGGCCGGCCAGTGTTATTATTTTTTTTTGCCCCAAGTTAAATCCAAGCCATCTTTCATTTTTGTTTCCTTTATTTTTTCATGGACTGGGCCAGACCCAGTTATCCTTTTTTTTTCTCTTTTCTTTTTCTTTTCCTTTTTTTTTTTTCTTCTAGGCTGGGCCATGCCCAGTTACCCTTTTTTCTCTTTTCTTTTTTCTTTTCTTTTCTCTTTTATTTTTCCTTCTGGGCTGGGCCAGGCCCAATTCCCTTTTTTTTTTTTTGCTTTTTCTTTTCTTTTTATTTCTAATTTCTCTTGGCCCAACCCACATAATTTCACTGTTGCTTCCTCCTCCTCTTCTTTTTCTTCTTCTCTTCTTTTCCCTTTATCTTTTATTTTTATTTTTATTTATTTACCTATTTGCAAAATTTAATGTAATGTACACAATTATAAATGTGAGTATACTCATATCGAAAATAAATTTTCTACTCCAAACTGAAACTTAATTTTGACAAAATGACAAACATTTAATTCTTTTTAAACAATACAATCAAAAAGAAAAATTATATAATTAAAAAAAAATAATTAATAGAAGAAGGGAAGTGTGTTACTTACATTGGATTTCTTTTAATTTCTTTCAATTTCTCAAACCCGTTACTTCTCCTTCTGATTCTCTTTTTATTTTTATTTTATTTTTTTCTTTATTTTTTTCTATTGGTAAAGCAAAGGGAGTGAGAAATGGAGTTGGTGCAGCAAAGGGAGGGAGTGAGGGAGTGAGGGAGATAAGGGAGAGGTTTTCATTTATTTATTTATTTATTTATTTTCTTTTCTTCCCACTTCACCCGGCTTTGCCACGTAACTGCCACTCCCCTATTTTTCATCATGACAGCACAAGGATAGCACAACACATTATTTACTGTTTTATTTATTTTAATTAATTAATTAATTTAATAATTTAATAATTTTGGTTTCGTGTAACATTCTCCAAATACTACCAAATTTATGTAGGACGTAGTGCTCAATGAAGGGAACACTACAAAATTATCCATTTATTTTATCGATGTCCGAAATAAATAAACTAAAATTCCAAAATAATTAGAAGGCTAATTTTAATATTATTAAATTAGCAATTTTGGGAGTATTTTTCGGCCTCATAAGAAAAATTTCCAAAAATCCTAAATATTATAAAACTAATAATCGCGAAGATCGAATGTCATTTGGGTTTGTGGATTTAAAGTTACGTTAACCGAAAATTATTTCGGTGTCCAAAATTGACTTCGGTGGACTTATTCAGCACGACTGGTCTCAAGAGAGTAATACAGATAGCTCAAATTTTGGGGTATTATATCCTACCCACCTAATAAAAAAAAATTCATTCTCGAAATTTAATTGGTGTATTTGATCATGAGAAAAGGTATAGTTATTTTATCCTGATATACTTCTCAAACTCACAAATTGAATCTCTTAGTAATTGTATATCCCATAAAATAAGAACTAATAATATTACTTTATCTTTTAAGACTTCTCCCATCGGTTGATGATCCTTACATATCGCTTCTCATATTTTAAGCCTGATATCAAGTCTACTTTTGATAGATTCACTATTTTGTACTTCTAGTTAAGCACTTTCTCAATTATGATATATATAATACATCATAAACGACTTTCGTTTTTGGTAGGAATGATAATGGATAGTTAGGATTCCCAATTTATTCTTAAAGTTTTATTTGGGTGAAGGAATACAAAAACAAGATAAAATTTAATCAGGAATAGCTGCTACTAATTTGGAGTGCCATGCCATCCTGATTAAGTAATGTGTAAGATAAATATAATAAATATTTTTGTAGAGTTTATTTCCAAAGTTCTATTACATGTTGTAATCGACTCTAGAAATGAAAATAAATCTGAACTATTATAATATCGATGTAACAAGACTTTGAATGGTATGGACATAAGATAAAAAAAGAATTCATGACTAGTTACATAATTGAATCACATACAACAATCTTATTAAGCGACTGCAATTGCTGGCGCCAGAGAATATCTCCCTACAATTACCTCGCCGACTCAATAACACTTGTGATGTATAAAGGCTCAAGACATGAATCGTATTATGATAATATTCAGATAGAAGATGCAAAATATCAAATGGGAATGATTAACAAAATGTAATGGAATAGGACGATCATTTGGAAAGATAAATTTAACTTAAGTAACAATATATAATGCCATATTCTGGTTTGATAAAATGTCTTTTTTTTTATAGTTCATTATCAATTTTTTTTATCCTCTACCTTCTACTTAACTAATTCTATAAAATTCTCACCTTTCTAAGATCTTTTTATATTTTTATATTTATTCTTCCATAGTTTTTTTTTCTCTAATTCATTTGACTTGTTAATCTCGCCAACTATAATTACTCAACCAAGTCTACAAATATTGATTATTTTAATTCATCAACATTTATATCTCCTCAATCTTCAAGAAAAAAAAAATACAAGTATAATATTTTAATTTTTAATTTTAATTTTTTTTTGAAAGCCTAAGTGCAAGTTCCAAATTCAATCATCTTTTCATTTTATTTCAATACATCATATCCCTGTCCATTTATATATAGCAAGTTGGCGTAAAATTCTCTATCATTACTCACTAAGGGACATATGGGTTGAAAATTAGATCGATATTATTCCATAACGAACAAGATAGAAATCAATAATGGAATTCCAAAGATAGACGTTTCAAATAAATTTGATATGGTAGGATAGGTATGATACTAGAACAGATAGATATCAAAGAATAAAGAACTATTATAAATAATGAGTCACAGACATGTTCATAGGTGGCAGTAGTCATATGGTCTTCCACTTAAACATAGCTCTGATACCACCCTGTAACGCCCCTGTTTTTCAGCTACTTCCTAAAACGGATGACGTTACTTATTACTTGCACTAGACAACCCAACAGTCACAGGATCTTGGAATAACCATAACTACTGTCACAATTAGATGAATAAATAACATGTCTGGAACTGAAATGATTTCATTTATACAAAAAGTTCATTACATAAAATGGCACACTGTTTTAAATATGAACACAAAAGAATCAAAAGAGAAAGCAGTGCCCAGACAAAAGGAAATATAAACAAAATATACAAAGACTCTCCGATACTACTTCGCTTGCCTATTGTCACTCCATCTGTCCAACGAAGTACGGGTCTTCAACTAGGGCTGGATCTCCTTCTTCACGTTCCAAATCTGAGTTCAAAATCTAGGGGATTAAACCCAGCAAATAACACATTTAAAAAGAGAAATTGTGTACTATCATAGTACAGGAATATCAGTGTGCATGAGCATGTTTATGTCAGTGTTGTTTGTGTGCATATAAATTAATATTAAGGCAACATATAAATTAACATGAAGCCAAGCATAAATAAATTCATAAATAAATAAACATGACAATAACTATTCTATCTATTTAATCATATATTCTATTGGTCTCAATTATCGTCCAATTTAATAATAGAAACTGTATTAATGGATAAGATAACGCTATTCTTTATTGTTGTATAAGAGTCCGTGCATATCCGGGACCCGGCCACAATATTCATGGCGCTGAACCATGACATGCCGCTAGACACTACAATTAAGTTTCATACTGTATTACAGTAACGGACATACCACTCTGGGTAAATATCAATTGGTGATCCAGTTATCACCCAGGCCGCTACAGTAAAAGAATCCTAGCCCTAACAATACAATCAATTTTTATACGACAAGACTCTTATCCATCATATAGTTTCTCCCATCTCCGTTTTCATAATGAATTATGCACATAAAATTTTTATTTTCTTCATTTATTTGTTTACTTTTTCTTTTTCTTCTTTAATTGTTTTTCAATTCATGATAATATGCTTGCATTTCCATAACTGTACATGACATGTAGTATCATAACACATGATCTGTAGTATTAAAACACATGACTTGTAATATCAAAGCACATGAAATATAAAATACATGACTTGTAATATCAAAGCACATGAAATGTAAAACACATGACTTGTAATATCAAAACACATAACATGTAGCATGATAGCATGTGACTTGTAGGATTATAGTACATGACTTATAATATCAAAATTGATAAATTAGATATCCGTATCATCATAATAATATTAATGCACAATTATATCATAATATATATTTTATCAAAATTGAGTCAATAATCTAATTTGGGAATCAAGTGATTCATATAATAATACTGCATTATTTTTAAACCCAACGTATGTATTTATTACATTTCTAAGCTCAATCATATATATTAATATACATTTCTCTTTTAATTAAAATCTAATTTATTACTATTAATAATTTATCAATTATGTCCAATTAATCCAAGCCAATTCCAATTCAAATCCTTCAATCATTTAATTCATCAAGTCCAAGCCTACTAAATTTTCACTTTTTCATATTTTTATTTTAATTTTATTTTTCCTTTTTTTTTCTGTCCAGTCCAGGCCCAAGCCCACTAAATTCTCACTTATTTTTATTTTTTTTTATTTTTTTTTCTGTCAGGCCCAGACCAGGCCCAAGTCCACTTATTTCATTTTTTTTTCCCTTCTTTTACTGGGTTGGACTGGCCGGCCCAGTGTTATTATTTTTTTCTTTGACCCAAGTTAAATCTAATCCATCTTTCATTTTTGTTTCCTTTATTTTCTCATTGACTGGGCAAGGCCCAGTTATACTTTTTTTTTCTCTTTTCTTTTTCTTTTCTTTTTTTTTCTTCTGGGCTGGGCCATGCCCAGTTATCCTTTTTTTCTCTTTTCTTTTTCTTCTCATTTCTCTTTTATTTTTCCTTCTGGGCTGGGCCAGGCCCAGGCCACGTTCCCCTTTTTTTGCCTTTTCTTTTCTTTTTATTTCTAATTTCTCTCAGCCCAGCCCACATAATTTCACTGCTGCTTCCTCCTCCTCTTCTTTGTTTTTTCTTTTCTCTTCTTTTCCCTTTTTCTTTTATTTTTATTTATTTACCTATTTGCAAAATTTAATGTAATGTATACAATTATAAATGTGAGTATGCTCATATCGAAAATAAATATTCTACTCCAAACCGAAACTTAATTTTGACAAAATGGCCAACATTTAATTCTTTCTAAACAATACAAGTAAAAAGAAAAATTATATAATTAAAAGAAAAATAATTAATAGAAGAAGGGAAGTGTGTTACTTACATCGGATTTCTTTTAATTTCCTTCGATTTCTCAAACCCGTTACTTCCCCTTCTTCTTCTCTTTTTATTTTATTTTATTTTTCTTTATTTTTTTCTGTTGGTGCAGCAAAGGGAGTGAGAAATGGAGTTGGTGCAGCAAAGGGATGGAGTGAGGGAGTGAGGGAGATAAGGGAGAGATTTTTATTTATTTATTTATTTATTTATTTATTTTCTTTTCTTCCCACTTCACCCGGCTTTGCCACCTAACTGCCACTCCCCTTTTTTTTCATCACGACAGCACAATGACAGCACAACACACTATTTACTGTTTTATTTATTTTAATTAATTAATTAATTAAATAATTTAATAATTTTGGTTTCGTGTAACATTCTCCAAATACTACCAAATTTATGTAGGACGTAGTGCTCAACGAGAGGAACACTACAAAATTATCCGTTTATTGTTTCGATGTCCGGAATAAATGAACTGAAATTCCAAATTAATTAGAAGGCTAATTTTAATATTATTAAATTAGCAATTTTGGGAGTATTTTTCGGCCTCGTAATAAAAATCTCGAAAAATCCTAAATATTACAAAACTAATAATCACGAAAACCGAATGTCATTTGGGTTTGTGAATTTAAAGTTACGTTAACCGAAAGTTATTTCGGTGTCCAAAATTGACTTCGGTGGACTTATTCAGCACGACTGGTATCAAGAGAGCAATACAGATAGTTCGAATTTTGGGGTATTACATCTACGTTGCATATGACCACACCATTGAAAGCGATTTTCTCGGATCTTCTCCTCGATATGAGCTACATCTACCTTAGCACGAATATCTTCATTTCTCATTTTATCTCTCCTAATGTTGCCGTATATCCAGCGGAGTATGCGCATCTCTACTACACTTATCTTCTGTTAATAATATTTCTTTATAACTCAATATTCTGTGCCATACAATAAAACTGGCTTAATAGCAGTCCTATACAATTTTTCCTTCAATCTTAATGGAATGTTACGATCGCATAAAACTCCCATTACCCTCCTCCATTTCAACCAGCAAGCTTTTATCCTATGGTTAACATTATTATCGATCTCTCCATCATTCTGAATAATAGAACCCAAATACCTAAACTGACTGCTCATTTGTATCTCTTGTCCATCCAGTTTTAGAGTATTATAGTTTATGGTCCGTCATTTACTAAATTTACACTTCATATACTCTGTTTTAGACATATTCAATCTAAAACCTATATATTCTAATGTGTGCCTCCATAACTCTAATTTGGCATTTACCCCTGCTCTTATCTCATCAACTAAGACAATATCATCAGCAAATAATATACACAAAGGTATCTCATCATGAATAGCTCTGATAAGCTCATCCATCACTATAGTAAATAAGAATGGGCTCAATGCAGATTCTTGATGTAATCCAATTGTAATACAAAAATTACTTGTTAAACCACCACATGTTCTAACATTGGCTACTACTCCATCATATATATCCTTAACTATATCGATATACTTGATGGGAACTCTTTTCTTCATCAATGTCCACCAAAATTTCTCTCGTGGCACTTTATCATAGGCTTTCTCTAAGTCAATAAATACCATTTGCAAATCTCTATTTCTCTCTTGGAATCGCTCTATAAGTTGATGAAGTAAATGAATAGTTTCTGTCGTCGATCGTCCTGGCATAAATCCAAACTGGTTCTCCGATAGTTTAACAGTTTGTCGCAATCTATATTTAATTACCCTTTTCCAAAGCTTCATAGTGTGACACATGAGTTTTATTTCCCGATAGTTAGAACAAGTCTGAATATCACCATTTTTCTTATACAAAGGTACTAGGATACTCTTCCTCCATTCATTTGATATTTTTTAATTTGCCAAATCTTATTAAAAAGATATGTCAATCACCTTACACAATTCTCTCCTAAGTATCTCCATACCTCTATAGGAATCTCATATGGACCAACAGTTTTTCTTGATTTCATCATCTTCAAAGCCTCTTTTATTTCAGATTCTTTGATTCTGTGCATAAAACTATGATTCATATCTTCAAATTGAATAGTAAGATCTCCCAAATCTTGAGTAAAATTAACATTATATAATCTATCAAAATAATATTTCCATATTTTTTTAATCTTTTCATCTTGAAATAGAACCGTCTTATTATCATTTTTAATACACTTTACAGTACGTAAGTCTCTGAACTTTCTCTCTCTTATTCGAGCAATTATATATGTATATATATATCCTTTTCTGCCTCTTTATTATCCAACTTCTCGTATATTTTTTTATATAATTTAGTTTTTGCATCCGAACAGCTTTCTTGGCCTCATTCTTCACTAGTTTATACTTTTCAAAATTTATTCCATCATTATTATTATTTTTCTTCAAATCTCTATAAAAATCTCACTTGATCTTAATAGCATTGTTTATCTCTTTATTCCACCATGATGTATCCTTACATGGTGGAGCACCGCCTCTCGACTCACCAAATATATTTTTAGCTATTCTTTTAATGCAGCTAGCCATTTCGTTCCATGTTATATTAGGATCATTATGATTCCTCCAATCTGCTTCTTGTACTACTCTATCTACAAAAACTTTTTTATTACTTTTTAATCGCCACCACTTAATCTTAGGATCTAATTTATACTTAATCTTTCTAAATCCTTTCTAATCCGAATATTTAAAACTAAGAGTTTATATTGGGTAACTACACTCTTACCTAGCATTATCTTACAATCGATACAACTAGCTATATCTACCCTCCTAATGAAGAAAAAAAATCTATTTGGCTTGCATTCGATCCACTTTTAAAATTAATCAAATGAAAAACTCTCTTTTTAAACTAAGTATTCACTAAAATCAAATCATAAGACAAAGCAAAATTTAGAATTGAATTACCTGCTTCATTTCTTTCTCCAAACCAAATCCTCCATGTATACTATCAAACCCATTACGACTAATTTCTACATGCCCATTGATATCACCACTATTAAATAGTTTTTTTTAACGGGTATTCCTTATACTATCTCATCTAGATTCTCTCAAAATTGATATTTGTTAGATTCATCAAGTCCTATTTGTAGTGCATAAGAACAATGACATTAAAAATCTCTCTATCTAAAATAAATTTAACTAATAAAATTCTATCACCCTTCCTCATAACCTCCACTACATTCCCAAGTAATTACTTATCTATGATCACAACTACCCCATTACGATTTCTATCTCTACCCGTATACCAAAGTTTATAATCCCAAGACTCTATGACTTTAGCTTTCTCACCTACCCACTTAGTCTCCTGTACGCACAAAATATTAACCTCTCTTCTAATCATAACATTAACTAATTTTACTAATTTACCTATAAGGAAACCTATATTCCATGATACTAATCGAAATATATGTTTATGTTTATGAGTTAACTTTTTTACCCCCACCCGCTCATTGAAATGTGGGAATGCTCTTACATTTGACACCACATCCGTGCGCCAACGTGGCGCGTCGCTTCTGGGCGACGACTTAGCAACCCTCACACATTTTTCACTATATCCAAGCTCCGATGTAGCGCATCGCTCAGTAGGGAACGCCCCAACGAAATTCATATTTTGGCTCATATCATAATATTTGATAATGTTTTACGCTGGCTGTCACAAGCCTACCACAACCCTCCTCCTTTATCCTGGCTTGGGACAGACAGTGAAATGATAAATTTTTAAACATAACACTTGCAAAGTTATAGATAATGTATAAATAAGTAAATATTAATATATATATATATATATATATATATATATATATATATATATATATATATATATATATATATCAAAATTTACTCAATAATCTGGTGCAGTTCTCAATATCAATCAATAGTTCAAATTGGGAAACCAATTTCACAAATTAATAGTTCAAATATGAACCGAGAATATTCAACAAATAAATTAAGTACACAAATATAATATAAATAAATCTTTCAAGAAATGAACAAAGAATAATAATACAACTTACCTCTTTTTGATATCGATTCCTCGATTTGATTTATTTTTCTCCTTTTTTCCTTCCTTTTTCTTTTTTTTTCTCTCTCTGTTGCTTTAGTTCTAGCGTGAGAGAGAGTGAGGAGAGGGAGAGTGAAGTGGTGAATGTTTTTTTTTTTTTCATTTGGCTTTTATCTTCTCAAACCCCCAAATGCTGATTGGCCCCGCAAATAGGTCACCGCCTCAATCATCCAAGCCACCGCCTCTCTCTCGAGATATAGTTGAAGCTCAGTAAGATTCAATTAATTATTTTATATATTTATTTAATAATTTAATAATTTCGGTTCCATATAATATTTTCCAAACGCTACAAAATTAATGCAAGACATAGTGCTCAATGAGAGAAGTACTAGAGAATTATCCGTTTATCATTTCGATATACAGAATAAAAGAACTAAAATTTCAAATTAATTAGAATGATAATTTAATATTGTTAAATTACCAAATTTAGAAATATTTTTTGGGCTTGCAAAGAAAATTTCTAAAAATTATAAATATTATAAATCTAATAATCATGAAAACCGAATGTCATTTGGAGTTGCAGATTTAAAGTTATATCTATCGAAAATTATTTCGGTATCCAAAATTGGTGGATTTATTCGATACGACTGGACTCAAAAGAGGGATCTAGTAGCTCGAACTTTAGGATATTACATCCTACCCATCTAACAAAAAAATTTCGTGCTCAAAAATCCAAATTGAAAGACATGACAGTATATACGGGTATATACTGATATAAAAATAAATCCAATTGCCATACTTGATCATAAAAAAAAATATGGATATTTTATCCTGATGCCTTTCTCAAGCTCCCAAATAAAATCTGTTGGTAATTGTGTATCTCATGAAATAAGAACCAACGGTATCATTTTGTTCTTAAGGGCTTTCTCCCAATGATTGATAATTCTACATGTTGCTTCTCATATTTTAGATCTGATTTCAAATCTATCTCGGACAGATCTACTATTTTGTGTTTTTTACCCAAATATTTTCTCAACTGTAATACATGAAACATATCATGAACAATTTTCATTTCTAGTGGTAATGTTAATTTTTAAGCAAGATTTTCAATCCTTTCATTGATCTCAAATAGCTCGATGTATCTTGAATTGAGTTTTCCTTTCTTACCAAATCTGATTACAACTTTTATTGGAGATATCTTAATAAATACCTTATCTCCTACTTAAAACTCTAGTGGTTTTTGATATTGATCTGTCTATTTCTTCGCCTGTCTTGGGCCGTCTTCATATATTCTCTAATTACTTTCACTTGTTATGTTACTTGAGTAATCAACTCTAGTCCCAAAATACTTTATTCTCCAATCTCGTCCCAACATATTGGAGATATGCACTTTTGACTATACAAGGTTTTGAATGGTGCCATTTTGATGCTCTCCTAATAACTATTATTATAAGAAAATTTTACTATATATAAATAATTTTCCCAAGATCCACCAAAATTCAATATACATGCCCTAAGCATATTTTCAAGTACTTGAATAGTCTATTCTGATTGACCGTCTGTTTATAGATGGTGAACTGAATACAGATCCAATTGTGTTCACAGATTGTCTTTCAATTTCTCCCAATAGTGTAATCTGAATCTTATATCTCGATCTGATATAATTCGGACTGGAACTCCATGTAATCTTACCATCTACTGTGTGAATTTTCTAGCCAATACTTTTGTTGACTGGCCAATTCTAAATAGAATGAAATGAACCGACTTGGTCAGCCGGTCCATAACAATCCAAATTGCATTATTACCTCTATTGCCCTAAGGTAAGCTTGTAACAAAATTCCTCGATATTTATTCCTACTTTCACTCTGGTATTATTAGTGATTCGAGCAAAATAGCCATTCTCTGATATTAAGGTTTCACTTGCTGACAAGTGGAACATCTAGATATATATCTAGTAATTTTTTTCATACCTGGCCATCATAAAATTTTTTTCATATCCTTATACATTTTATTGCTTTCGGAATGAATGAAATATGTTGATTTATGAGCTTTTTCTAAAACTTTATCTCTTAATTCCCTTCGGGTATCCATCATCTTTCCTTAAATCTAATAGTCACATCTAAGTACATCTTCATTTATTGCTATTATAATTTAACAGTAGCAAGATCATTTTTCTCATATTTGTTTACGGTATTCTCCTTTTTTTAATGTACTTTCTTTTAACGTGAGAAAATATTTGGAAGAGGAAAAATAAGTTGTTAGGTAGGTAGGATCAAGATTAGTATTATCTTTTAGATATATTTATTAGCTAAGATTTGGTGGTTAAGTTATTAGGATAAAATAGAATTAGTGATTAAGATTTGGCATTATCTTTTAAAATTCTTTTTAAAAAAGAGTTAAGACTAGGTTATCTTTTATTAATTGTTATTGCATTATTTTTTTGTTTAGATAATATATTTAAAATAAATAAATTCAAGAATATTTATAGATAAATAGAAAAAATTTTGTATGGGGAATTTGCGGTGTTACATAAATAAATAGAATGCAACCATTTTCTCTCTTTTAATTGTTAGTTCATCTAATCATTTTTCTTATCCTCTTTCATTCCCATTTATTTACTTATATGGTACATTGATTAACTAGGTTTTGCTATAATTTATAATGGGCATCTTTGTTGGTTAATGAAATGTTAGATTCCTTTGCGATTCTGTTATACTCTATTGTGTAATGCGCTTGGGACAAAATTATTTTTATCAATTATTCACACCATAATGTGTTAAAGATGTAGTTTATGGACAATAATATAATTATTCTCCATAATAGTTCCTCAAATTATTTATGTCAGTGACATTTTCTGTGATATCCCAAATCACATTTGTGGGCCCCCGAGTGTGTGCCTCAATAATGGATAAGGTGTCACCGACAGGCACTCTCAATGCCGAAGTGCACGAGACCAATTTTTTCATACAAACACTGGTAAGAGATATGAAAATGTATCAATATGAGATATATATTATAGATATGAATTTATTTGCCACAACATCAAAAGCATGAATATAACAATATCCAAAAATATATATGGAAATGATAAGTAATATGTATATCAAAAGGTTGCTCATGCAAAGTCAAGTACAATATCAGAACATAACAACATAAGTACTAATTATATACAACAGTGTTCGGATGCTACAGACAGAACTAAAAAGTAGGATACATATGTACATACAAGTCAAATTGATAAATATACAAAAGAAATAAAGATCATACAAGAAACTGGCTGTTGGCACTTGACCTACTCCTGAAAATGTGGATTCTTGAGAGGTTGGGCCTCCTCCTCTGCTACTGCTATCTCGCTAATAGACCTGGAGCATGATAATATCGGGGGTCAGAACCCAAATAAGAATATCAATCCAAGTATGTGACATACCATAAAAATCATATCAGTGTGGTATGCTAGTAGAAACAATATAAAAGATGCATGTTAATGAATCAAAAAGTATAAAGTATGCAAAATATAATATGAATCATGAATTAAATGGTATGCAGAATGTAACATGATCATGCATATGAATCATGAAATACAATATATGCATAATATAACAGGAATCATAGAGTATATGATATATAAAATATAACATGATCATTTATATGGGCTATGAATTATAAGGTATACATAAGAAAATATGATGCAAATATTATATATAGTATAATATGGTCAATCAAATAGATGCAAATTTTGCTCTATTAGTTTAGAATTGAATGGCGAGAGTATTTACGTATTTTAGAAGTTTACTGTGCTTTTCTGGTACCACAGTCCCAATAACGATCACATACGAATCAGATTTTGCACCGCTAGGCACACTGAATATCCCATGCATATCCGGGATCACAGCGTCAAGTACCAGTCTCCACTCGGATCAGATAATGTCTTGCTAAGGATACAAGAACAAGAAAATAGATGATGCCAGTACACATATCGACACATGCATCTAAATAAGATAAGAACTCCTACAATACATGTTTCATTCCACCATTTATTACTCCCCTAACCAATATAGTAAATGCTAAATATCAATGTGTCATATGTAATTGAATGTATATATCAATAGTCATATGAATATGAAACGATACGCATTACAATACTGACAAGCTTAAGAGTAATATTGGCAAATATAAGAGTTATAAAATATATTCACATGTATGAGATACTATTTCCAAGTACGAATAATATGTATAAGTTATACTA
Source organism: Dracaena cambodiana (assembly GCA_036321105.1). NCBI lineage: Eukaryota > Viridiplantae > Streptophyta > Magnoliopsida > Asparagales > Asparagaceae > Dracaena > Dracaena cambodiana. The sequence goes on from JAYEPQ010000001.1 coordinate 28,511,765, forward strand.
TGCATAATTAAATATGTGTACATGTATATTATATCTTCAATCATATGGTATATGCACAAACATGGCATATATATCTAGAGATGAGCTATGAAGATCTGAATTCATTATGTACAGGTAATAAAAAGAGTGATTAAATATGTATACATGTGTATTATATTGTAAGTTAAGCAGGACATGTACGGACATAAGATATATGCCTCTGTTGATATAATTCGGTGGACTATTAGACTTTTTGGTTTTGTTTGATGTAACAATCCCGTTTTTCAGCTGCTTCCCAAAACGGAGGACGTTACTTATTACTTGCACTAGACAACCCAACAGTCACAGGATCTTTGAATAACCGTAACTACTGCCACAATCAGATGAATAAATAACATGTCTGAAACTTGAAATGATTTCATTTATACAAAAAGTTTATTACATAAAATGGCACACTGCTCTAAATATAAACACAAAAGAAGTAAATGGAAAAGCAGTGTCTAGACAAAGATATACAAGATTCTTCGAAACGTACTTCACTACTTTATATTGCTCGGTCTGATCGATGAAGTACGGATCCTTAGTCGAGGCTGGTTCTCCTTCTTGTTCCTCTAAACCTAGGTTCAAAACCTAAGGGATTAAACCCAGCAAGTAACACAAGGAAAATATATGTGTACTATTACAGTACTAAAGATAAAAGTATGCAAATGAATAAAATACTTTCATTGGGAATATCTCTTAATAAACAGAAAAAAATGCAATTAAATCGTGATAATGTTGAACAGTCACGTGAATAATGAAAAATATAACAACAAGATTATATATGTCATTTACAAATAACATGTAAATATCATGTAAAGATCATATCTTGTAAAGATGTCAAGTCTAAGTCAAATCTTTGTTAGCATTTGAAACTAAATAATTGATACCATGCAGTTTCCGTATTGTACAAGTACCCGTGCATACCCGGAATCCGGCCTCAAACCTATGGCGCTGAACCATGACACACCGCTAGGTGTTCAAATCAAATCTCGTACTATAAAACAGTAACGAACATCACTCTTATAGTGACTCATGTATCAGACGGTGGCTCAGTACCACCCAGTGCTGCAGCAGTAAAAGTCCTCAGCACGTCAATCAAGAAGTTGGCCAATAAAATCCTTGTACAATACAATTCTTATCCATCATATAGTTTCTCCCATCCCCGTGTTCATAATGAATTATGCACATGAAAATTTTATAATCCTTCTTTAATTGTTTTTCAATTCATGATAATATTCTTGTATTTCCATGACTGTACATGACATGTAGTATCATAAAACAAGATCTGTAATATTAAAACACATGACTTGTAATATCAAAACATATGATATGTAAAACACATGACTTGTAATATCAAAACACATGACATATAGCATGATAGATGTTAGTGCACAGTTGTACCACAATGCATATCATCAAACTTATTTTAATAATCTGGTTTCATTCTCAATGTCAATCAATGACCCAATTTGGGAACCAAGTGCTTCATGTAATAATACTGCATTATTTATAAATTCAAACTTATGAACTTATTCCATTCTAGGCTCAAATCATATATTTTTATATATTTTTCTTTGATTAATTTCTAATTAAAATCCAAACCCAATCCATCAATTATTTCTAATTAAATCCAACCTAAGTCCAAGCCCAATCTCACTAAATTCTCACTTATTTTTATTTATTTTTTTCTTTTCTTTTCTGTCAGGCCCAGACTCAAGCCCAGGCCCAAGCCCACTGTTATTTCATTTTTTTTCTTTTTTTTACTGGGCTGGGCTGGCCGGCCCAGTCTATTATTTTCTTTTTTAGCCCAAGTTAAATCCAGCCCACTTCTTTTATTTTATTTTTCTTTTATTTTTACTAGGCTGGGTCAAGCCCAGTTCCCTATTTTTAATATTTTTCTTTTTCTCTTCTTTTTTTTCTGGGCTGGGCCAAGCCTAGTTACTTTTTTTTTTTTCTCTTTTCCTTTTCTTTTCTCTCTACTCTCAGCCCAGCCCACTATTACTCTTCTAGACCATTTTGTCTTCATTCAATTTTTCTCTCTTCATCCAAAGAAATCATCTAAGGCCCATTAGTTTCCATGCAAAAATTATTTTTGCATGCATGAGTTTGAATTTACTTTTAAGTCGTACGTAATTTTTTTTCTTTCTTTTTTTTTTTAAAACTAAAAATAAGCAAACGTAATAATATTTATATATATCAAAATTGACCCACGAATCTGGCTCAGTTATCAATATCAATCAATAATCAAAATATGAACCGAGCATTTTTAAAAAAAAAATAAGTTATGTATACAAATGTAAATTAAATAACGAAACGAACGAAAATAAATAAAATAACGAAATGAACAAAAATAACAGTATTACTTGCCTCGGCTTGATCTCAAATATTCGGTTCGAATTCTCTGTTCGATTTGATTTTTCCTTTTCTTTCTCTTTTATTTTTTATTTTTTTATTTTTCCTTTGTTGGTGAGTTCGTCCGAGAGGAGAAGAGAGGGGAGAAGAGAGGGAAACAAAGAACAGAACTGGTGAGTGTGTTGGGGGTGAGTGGGCTTTGTATTTAAATTAATTATTTTTCATTAATCCTAACTAAATCTTTCATAGCAGCGACATCTGCCCACCAAAATGCCACACTCACCGTAATGTAGCCAGCTCTTACCTAGCATGCACTGCCTCTAATTTTTTTTATTATTTTATTTATTTATTTATAAATAGTTTAATAATTTCGATTCGGTGTAACGTTCTCCAAATGCTGTCAAATTTATATAGGAGTAGTGCTCGATGAGGAGAACTCTACAAAATTATCCGTTTATTATTTCGATATTCGGAATAACTGAACCGAAATTCTGAAGTAATTAGAAGGATAATTTTAATATTATTAAATTAGCAATTATGCAAGTATTTTTCGGCCTCGTAAGAAAAATCTCCAAAAATCCTAAATATTACAAAACTAATAATTGCGAAGACCGAATGTCATTTGGGTTTGTGGATTTAAAGTTACGTTAACCAAAAATTATTTTGGTGTCCAAAAATTGACTTTGGTGGACTTATTCAGCATGACTGGTCTTAAGAAAGCAATACAGATAGCTCGAATTTTGGGGTATTACATTCTACCCACCTAATAAAAAAATTTCGTCCTCGAAATTTAATTGGTATATTTGATCATGAGAAAAGGTATAAGTATTTTATCCTGATATCATTCTCAAGCTCCCAAACTGAATCTCTTAGTAATTGTATGTCCCATAAAATAAGAACTAATAATTTTACTTTATCCTTCAAGACTTCTCCCATCGGTTAATGATCCTTACGTATCGCTTCTCATATTTTAAGCCTGATCTCAAGTCTACTTTTGATAGATTCACTATTTTGTACTTCTAATTAAGTGCTTTCTCAATTATTATATATAGAATATATCATGAACGACTTTCGTTCTTGATATGAATGATAATGGATAGTCAGGATTTCTAATTTATTTTTGAAATTTTATTTGGGTGAAGGAATACAAAAATAAGATAAAATTTAATTACTAATTTAGAGTGCCACTAATTTAGTGTGCCACGCCATCATGATCAAGTAATGTGTAAGATATATGTGATAAATATTTTTGTAGAGTTTATTCCCAAAGTCCTATTACATGTTGTAATCGACTCTTGAAATGAAAATAAATCTGAACTATTATAATATCGATATAACAAGACTATGAATAGTAGGGACAGAAGATAAGAAATGAATTCATGACTAGTTACAAAATTCAATCACATACAACGTTCTTATTAAGCGACTGCAATTGCTGACGTCAGAGAATATCTCCCTACAATTGCCTCGCCGACTCAATAAGACTTATGATGTATAAAGGCTCAAGACATGGATCGTATTATGATAATATTTAGATATAAGATACAAAATGTCAAATGGGAATGATCAACAAAAAGTAATGGAACAGGACAATCATTTGGAAAGATAAACTTTATTTGAGTAAAAAGATATAATGTCATATTCTTTTGATAAAATATTTTTTTTTCCAATTCATTTGACTAGTTAATCTCGCCAACTATACTTACTCTATCAAGTCTACAAATATTGATTATTGTAATTCATCAACATTCATGTCTCCTCAATCTTCAAAAAAGAATACAAGTATAATATTATTTTTCTTTTTCTTAGTAAGCTTAACGGCAAGTTCTAAATTCAACTACTTTTCCATTTTATATCAACACACATCATATTTCCGGTCTTGAAGCATGACTATATACTTTCATTTCTCCGGAAGTATCTAGAATTGCTAGTACGGGTACTTGTTGTTAGACTCCGTTTTAATTCCTCAAATGATTTATTACATTCATTTGTTCAGACATATTCTAACTCCTTTTCTGATCTGTTTATTTAAAGTGATAAGGTCTTGTAAGGTTTTATACAAATGTTCAATAATACCCAGCCATTCCAGAAAATTTTAAATCTTAGATACCGATTTTAATCGCATGTCAATTTTTCATGGCTCCTATCTTCTTAAGATCGGTTGATATATTATCCCATAAACTATATAATCAAAGACGGAAACTTCATCCAACCAAAACTCTCATTTGTTTAATTTTCCATATAACTTATGCTCTTTAGAAATTTGTAAAAGTATCTTCAAATGCTCAGTATGTTTTTCTCTATTCTTTGAATAGATTAAATATTATCAATAAAAACCGCCACAAATTAATCTAGATGTTGAGCAAAATATAGTTCATCAAATTTATAAATATTGTTGGAGTATTAGTTATTGAAAACAGTATCACCGATTATTCATAGTGACTATGTTTAGTTCTAATGCAGTTTCTGTTTGGATATTTACTTGACAGAATCCCAAATGAAAATCTATTTTCGAGAATACTCTTCCTCCTCGCAATTGATCAAATAGATTAGTTATCATAAGTAGTGGATATTTATTTTTTGATTGTTACTATATTTAAACTTCTATAGTCCACATACAACTTTTTACTCTCATTCCATAAGGTGATCTACAAACTGGTTCAGCTCCAAGGAGAATATCAATAATAAATTCTACTATCCTTACTGGTGGTAGTTCAAGTATCTCTTTAGAAAATATGTCTAAAATTTATAATACTAAAATTATTTCTTCTCTTGCTTTCATTTCTTCCAAAACACTTCCTCTTAGAAATATCTTAAATTCTGCTAGTTCTGAATATTGGCTTTCACCAATAAACTCAAAATCTGAGCAATCAGGAATCTAAAATATTACTCTTCTTCTACTGCATTCTATTACCGCATGGAAGGTATTTAACTATTTCACGTCTTGAATGACATCATATCTATTTCCATTAATAGTTAGCAAGTTGACATAAAATTCTTCATCATTAATCATTAAAGGATGTATTGATTAAAAATTGGATAGATATCATTCTATGATAGTCCAGATAGGAATCAACAAAAGGAATTCAAGGTAGATATCTCAAACAAATAGGAAATATTAGGACGACACGATACTAGATCTGATAGGTATCAAAAAATAAGAAATAATTATTATGAATAAATCACAAACATGTTCTTATGTGACAGTAGTCAGATGGTCTTCCACCTAAACCTAGGCTCTGATACCACCCTGTAACGCCCCCGTTTTTCAGCTGCTTCACAAAACAGAGGACGTTACTTATTACTTGCACTAGACAACCCAATAGTCACAGCATCTTTGAATAACCGTAACTACTGCCACAATCAGATGAATAAATAACATGTCTGAAACTTGAAATGATTTCATTTATACAAAAAGTTTATTATATAAAATGACACTCTCTAAATATGAGCACAAAAGAAGCAAATGAGAAAAGCAGTATCTAGACAAAGATATACAAGATTCTTCGAAACGTACTTCACTACTTAATATTGCTCGGTCTGATCGATGAAATACGGATCCTTAGTCGAGGCTGGTTCTCCTTCTTGGTCCTCAAATCTAGGTTCGAAACCTAGGAGATTAAACCCAGCAAGTAACACAAGGAAAATATATGTGTACTATTACAGTACTAAAGATAAAAGTATGCAAATGAATAAAATGCTTTCATTGGGAATTTCTCTTAATAAACAGAAAAAATGCAATTAAATCGTGATAATGTTGAACAGTCACGTGAATAATGAAAAATATAATAGTATGATTATATATGTCATTTGCAAATAACATGTAAATATTATGTAAAGATCATATCTTGTAAATATGTCAAGTCTAAGTCAAATCTTTGTTAGCATTTGAAACTAAATAATGGATATGATAGCGCACAGTTTCCATATTGTACAAGTGCCCGTGTATGCCCGGGACCCGGCCTCAAACCCATGGCGCTGAATCATGACACACCGCTAGGTATTCAAGTCAAACCCCGTATTGTGAAACAGTAACGGACATTACTCTTATAGTGACTCATGTATCAGACGATGGCTCAGTACCTCCAGTGCTGCTGCAGTAAAATTCCTCAGCACCTCAATCAAGAACTTAGCCAACAAAATCCTTGTATAATACAGTTCTTATCTATCATGTAGTTTCTCCCATCTCCGTGTTCATAATGAATTATGCACATGAAAATTTTATAATCCTTATTTAATTGTTTTTCAATTCATAATAATATTCTTGCATTTTCATGACTGTACATGACATGTAGTATCATAACACATAATCTGTAATATTAAAACACATGACTTATAATATCAAAACACATGACATGTAAAACACATGACTTGTAATATCAAAACACATGACATGTAACATGATAGATATTAGTGCACAGTTGTACCACAATACATATCATCAAACTTATTTTAATAATTTGGTTTCATTCTCAATGTCAATCAATGACCCAATTTGGGAACTAAGTGCATCATGTAATAATACTGCATTGTTTATAAATTCAAACTTATGAACTTATTCCATTCTATGCTCAAATCATATATTTTTATATATTTTTGTTTGATTAATTTTTAATTAAAATCCAAACCCAATCCATCAATTATTTCCAATTAAATCCAACCTAAGCCCAAGTCCAATCCCACTAAATTCTCACTTATTTTTATTTATTTTTTTTCTTTTCTTTTTTGTCAGGCCCAGACTCAAGCCCAGGCCCAAGCCGACTGTTATTTCATTTTTTTTCTTTTACTGGGCTGGACTGGCCGGCCCAGTCTATTATTTTGTTTAGCCCAAATTAAATCCAGCCCACTTCTTTTATTTTATTTTATTTTTATTTTTACTGGGCTGGGTCAGGCCCAGTTCCCTATTTTTAATATTTTTCTTTTTCTCTTCTTTTTTTCTTTTTCTTCTGGGCTGGGCCAGGCCTAGTTACTTTTTTTTTTTTTTCTCTTTTCTCTTTCTTTTCTCTCTACTCTCGGCACAGCCTACTATTACTCTTCTAGACCATTTTGTCTTCATTCAATTTTTCTCTCTTCATCCAACGAAATCACCTAAGGCCCATTAGTTTCCATGCAAAAATTATTTTTGCATGCATGAGTTTGAATTTAATTTTAAGCGTACGTAATTTTTTTTCTTTCTTTTTTTAAAAACTAAAAATAAGCAAACGTAATAATATTTATATATATCAAAATTGACCCACGAATCCGGCTAAGTTATCAATATCAATCAATAATCCAAAATATGAACTGAGCATTTTTTAAAAAAAAAATAAGTTAAGTATACAAATGTAAATTAAATAACGAAACGAACGAAAGTAATTAAAATAACGAAACGAACAAAAATAGCAGTATTACTTGCCTCGACTTGATCTCGAATATTCGGTTCGAATCTTCAGTTCGATTTGATTTTTCCTTTTCTTTCTCTTTTATTTTTTATTTTTTTAATTTTCCTTTGTTGGTGAGTTCGTCCGAGAGGAGAAGAGAGGGGAGAAGAGAGTGAAACAGAGAATAGAACTGGTGAGTGTGTTGGGGGTGAGTGGGTTTTGTATTTAAATTAATTGTTTTTCATTAATCCTAACTAAATCTTTCATAGCAGCGACATCTGCCCACCAAAATCCGACACTCACCGTAATGTAGCCAGCTCTTACCTAGCATGCACCGCCTCTATTATTTTTTTATTATTTTATTTTATTTATTTATTAATAGTTTAATAATTTCGATTCGGTGTAACGTTCTCCAAATACTGTCAAATTTATATAGGACGAGGAGAACTCTACAAAATTATCTGTTTGTTGTTTCGATGTCCGGAATAAATGAACCGAAATTCCGAAGTAATTAGAAGGATAATTTTAATATTATTAAATTAACAATTTTGGAAGTATTTTTTAGCCTCGTAAGAAAAATCTCCAAAAATCCTAAATATTACAAAACTAATAATTGCGAAGGCCAAATGTCATTTGGGTTTGGGGATTTAAAGTTACGTTAACCGAAAGTTATTTCGGTATCCAAAATTGACTTCGGTAGACTTATTCAGCATGGCTGGTCTTAAGAGAGCAATACAGATAGCTCGAATTTTGGGGTATTACATTTGACTAGGGTAAAATACAATTTAAAGCTAAACTTTGGTACAATTATAGAAAATTTAGTTATCTTTCTAATAAATTTTAAATGAGATTAATTGGTATTTTTGAACAAAAGTTATGGTTATTTTATCATGGACCTGCTGTTACTGATCTGGTACAACAATAAGGAAAAATTCCAAATTTGATTTGACTAGGATACAAATTAAATTAGAGTATAAAATTTAGATTAGTTATATATAATTTAATTAGAATCAAAATAAAATATGAATAAACTCAATTGGAGTTCTAAAGCAAAAACTATGGCCATTTTACTATAGCTTGCTACTGTTGAGCCGCTGATATGGAACAACAGTGAGTAATAATTTTCCAAGCTATTTTTGGTTAGGAAAATAACTAAATTAGTTTCCGCTATAGTTGGATAAATTATACATTAGTGAATAATCTTTCTGATTGCATTAGAATGAAATCAATTAGAGTTAAGATGCAGATAGAGTGTTGTGTATGGACAACGATATATTTTCTGCATATATAATATGCAAGAGGTGACACATACAATGAAACTCAAGATAAATGTAGATTTAAGCATTTACAATATTGAAAAATGTTTGATAATAACTCTAGTATCATATATTAGATGACTGTATCAAGAAATCACAAATTTAAAGGATTTGAGAGTGTATCTTACCTTTTGTTGAATCCGAATCGGAAAATAACTGATATTGATACGATTGCTCTACGAAAGTAGAGAAATTTCTCAAGAATTACACTAAAAGACAAGGACGAGTGTTGGAGAGGTTTTTCAATATTGGTGAATAAGTTTAGAGCTAATATGAAGAAAGAAAACTCAAGAACAAGTTCACAGAGAAATATTGTGGATTTTTAACCTATCCTCAGGTTGATAATTTGACAATTTATCTGAGAGAATTTGTGAAGGAATTAGGATTGGAAGTCTGAAGAGAAATTAAAGAAAACTACGAGAGAAAGATGGTTGAATTTTCTTAGATTTTTGTAAATTTATTGGATGGGCTAAACATCTGCTGGAAAATGGTTACTTTGCAATATTAAAAATCCTTAAACTTTATCTAAATCACAAAATTGCCGTTGGGTCAATTCAATCCAAAATTAGTCAAGAATGGCTGTAGGACTGTTGGAGATAATTTTGGACTTGAGAGGAGATTAAAACTGGAATTTTGATTTAGTTTGATTATTTTAGTCGGGTATTTACTCGAAAATTAACCGATCAGGAATAATTGAAGAAAAATATAAAAAATCTAAAATAATAAGATAAGAAGTCGCTGCTCTGCGATATTTGAAATTGAAGATTAGATTGAAAAATATAACTCAATTTTCTCATTATCCAGCCGTATTAGTATCTGGACTCCTATACTAATTCAAATGATATGGAATAAACTGATATAATGGTTTAAAGACGAAGTCGTTATAGAGTACTTACCTAACAAAAAATTTTGTCTTCAAAATTTAAATCAAGAACGAAAGATAACAATAAGGTAATTGGAGAAGCCTTGATGGAATAATAATAAATTTAAATAAGCACGGGATATCATTGGAATAGATATGGATATCTTTTCCCATTAATCTCAATAACTTTCCAGTCTGGAATCCCAAATATAATATGTTAGCATCTAGTCAAACCTATAAATCTCCATAACTAAAGTTAGAAAGTATACTATAAACATACAATATTAATATGGAAACAACGACAAAGTCTCTATACCAAATCTATAAAGTCAGCCAGGTGAATTAATTTTTTTCCTTTGAGCGCTCTCATGGGCAACATATTTATTATGTAACCCCAATATACATGGCCTAAAGATTTAACTTGGACCATCGAATTCAACAATTTTTAATATCTCCAATAGTCATCAAATAGCCATATAAATATTCAAGTTCATCTTAGAAAAAGATATTCATAATCACCCTTAAATATTAGAAGAAATATCTGAATATCAATCTCATTAATTTCATAAGTATCATATCAAATCCCATTAATCGAATAATTTGAATATTTATTGTGTATGAAATATAGAAGTATTCCATAGAAAGAAAAGGTATGTCATGTGGTTTTGGGTCTATGATTCAGAATAGATGTAACTTTAGAAAAGGATTTTAATATGAAATCCAAAATCAAAACAATATTGACTATAAAAATGGTATAAGTTCACCAAATGAATCACAATCAAATCATTCCATAACTAAGTAATATTAGATAGTTATTCTTCCATCCTTGCGATTTTTTATCTTCAACAACAAATCTTGATTGAGAAATAAAGATTCTTCCCAACCTAGTTTCTTTTTCAAACTACAATAAAATGTATCTCAAAGACACCAAAATTTAAATCCTAGGTATCCAAAATTAACAATTTGGAATCGATATATTTTACAAATGGATTGAATAAACATCCATGCACATAGTACTTTCCTCAATCAGTGTTAGTTATATCCATCTGCATCTTTAGCCACCCTTATTTGGTCAGTTGTCTTGTCATCAAGTTGAGTTCACCAAATAAGGTCTCATTGAGTGAAATGTCACACTAAGACCCTTTTGATCCAAATCAAACTAGTTACCATAATAGTTTAAATTCTTGTATCTCTCCAAGAAACAATTCACAACATGCTCACCTTGTCAAAGATCAATGTGTCTCAATTTATCATATTGATTCAATTTTTCAACACAACATTAATGTTCAATGTGCGACCCTATATGCCTTTGATGTCTTACCTTCATCAATTGATACCCTAAAATTTTCACAGTTTGACAATATTTTGCTTTATTCTATCTCAACAAAATTTAATTATATCCATATCATATCAACACGTATTTAAAATCTCAAATTTTTAATATTGTTACATATCCTAAATCCTTATATATATATATATATATATATATATATATATATATATATATATATATATATATATATATATATGTGTGTGTGTGTGTGTGTGTGTGTGTGTGTGTGTGTGTGTGTGTGTGTGTGTGTGTCTCAATTTACTTTTCTTCTCTTTTTCATTCTTAGTAGGTTAGTGACTATACCTTATTCTCTTGCCCATAGATGTAACTTGATATTTTTCCAGACAAAGTTTGAACCCTTGAATCTTAACCATATGACATTGATGAGGACCATATATTGCATCTCTCATCTTAATTATTTTTGTATATAAACAATGCTGCTTGGGTATTTTTAGTATGTTTTTCAGGTAAAGCCTATTCTATAAAGATATGGTATGAAATTAGAAGAGGATTGGGAAAAACTAAGTCCAGAAGAGTGTAAGAGAAGAAAGCTACAAAAAAACAGAGCTAGAAGCTATAAAAGTTGAACTCTAAGAAAAGAAGAGTCATATCACTCACTGTAGCAAAGCACAACTCTAGAACCATTATTTTTACTGCCATTTAGTAGCAAAGTGGGCTCTATTTAGCTCTGGATTTCTTGTGCTGACTTAGACGCAGGGTAGAGCTCTTCTGACAAAAATTGACCACCGCTATTTAGCGGTCAACGCTGTTATTTTGGCGGCGAAAGTGATGAGTCTGTAACTAAAAAATTTATGAGGGTTTTGTTATAATTATATATATATGTTTTTGTGAGTAGATTAAGGTTTTGCAGTCCCGAGACCTATTTATTAGTCGTATCTTGTAAAGTAGGGTTACCAATGCTTGATTGAAATTAATAAAATTAGTAGATTAAACTCTAGGAGCGATGACCATAATGTCAGAGCTCCAAAGATTGTTCTTTGCTGTTCATCATGCTCTTCATAGGTAAAGTAGTTTATTTGCTTTTTAGATTTATTTTTATTACTTTCTAGTTTAGGATTTTACTTGCTTTCTTAGAAAAATTAGATTTTTATTCCATATTATGAATAAAAATAATATTTTGTTATGTAGAATCATGCATAGCTAATTGCATTGTCCTAAAATATAGATGAAGTTAGGTTAACAATTTTAATATGAGATTTTCTTATCATCTTCCTAGAAAAAGAATTAAATATAGGAATTTTCTATTATTAAATTAATGAGATTAACTTGTAAATCCAAAATTTTTGATAGGTTATACTTAAGTTTATATTTTTATAATCTATGCTTATTAGGGTTTGAAGTTTATTTTTTATTGTTATTTATAGGATTATTTATAGGTATAATTTAATTTTAAGAAAGTAGTTATCGGTGATAGTATATGCTTCCATACCACTTGATAAATCATGCCTAGAGACACTTAATTAAAATTCAACTTAAAAAGATCAATTTTTTGACTTATTCTTAATTGTGCATATTAAAAAGATAGGAAGAAGAAAGAAAATTGATTCTTAATTGTTAGTCTAAAAGATTCAAAATTTTAGGCTCAATTTAGAATAAATAAAAAAAACCATCTTCTCATTCTAAAACATATCATTTACTAGCTAAAATAATAGAGAAAACGAGATTACAAAATACTAGAGATCCCTATGGAAACGACCTGTTAAGTGCTACATATATACTATGCACTTGCGGTTAGATAATTTACACAAGTTTTTGGCACTGTTATTGGGAATTGAAGGTATTTTCTTACTTTTTCTTGCATTTTACACGTTAAGACTATGTATTGAGTATGTAGGAATCTGGAAGTACATGTGAAGGGAGCTAAAAAGGACTAGATGAGTAATACGGAAGCACTGCAAAAACCAGGAAGTCAAGACCCTAGTTTTTGCTGCCAAATAGCGGCAAAAGCTGCTATTCAGCAGGTAAGTCCCTGCTTGCCCATTTTCCCCCTGTTCTGTGTCTTAGGTTCCTGGTTTTATAAAAAAAATAAAAATAAATAAACTGTAGGAATATCATATTTTTATTTGATCATATTTCAGCCACATTGGACCCGTGATCAATTTGGTTGACTCGTGATATTATATTTCATCATGGGTGACAAGGCGGACTAACCGATTCTGATCCTTTAGGATTAATGTTATCCATTATACACATCATTACCATCATGCATAAAACTTCCACAAGCTGCGAGTAACCACTATGAATTGAAATCACAGTACATCAACATGCATCCTAAATTCATTTGATCTGATTCTGAAGATACCTATCTATTTATTAGTGAATTTTAGGAAGTGTGTGTAATAATTAAACTGCAATACTTATCGAAGGACACAATACATCTCCGTTTCATCCAGTTTGCCCTTAAAGATAATGCTAAGAAGTGGTTATCAAGTATGTCTACTGATTCAAATTAATTTGTGATAGTAATTCTTAAGAAGTACTATCTCACGCACAAGAAGACTAAGATACGAAATACCATTAATCAGTTCCATCAAGTACAGGGAAAACCCCTTCTAGAAGTACTTGGAGCGATTCGAGAACTTACTATCTCAATACCCTCACCATGTAATAGATAAGTGGCTATTGTGTCAAATCGTGTACAAAGAACTCAATTACAATTTCAAAACTCTTGTTGACTCAATGTGTTAGGGGGAGTTTATAAGTAAAAATGAGGAATCATGAGAATTCTTAGAAGACCTAGTATAAAAAATTATGCAGTGAGACAATCATGTTGAGAAGCCCAACACATTGACTACTGCAAATAAGGGGGGATCAATAATGTCGACAGCTCTATCTATAGCTACCGAACCTAAGATTATTATTCTTGTTAGGAGAATTGAAACGTTGGAAACTCCTAGTGCTCTACAGGTAGGTCACGTAAATCAATTGTACACTTCCACATGCTTCAATTAGGAACTCCGACTCATGTCATAGAGGAGTGTCCACTCTTAGTGAATCCTATGAGTCCGATACCAGAGTAGGCGAACGCCTTATATAAATGGCCCATGAATAATCCATACACTTTGACAAACAATCCCAGATGGAGGAATCACCCAAACCTTTCATGGAGTCAAGGGAATTATCAGGGACCCCCTAACTCCAACGTACAACCTCCATCTAATAGTCAGTTCCCAAGACCTAATGTGGGTGTATATAACACCCAAATGCCATGAACCATGGGAACAACTAGAATATGCCGCCTGCACCTATTCAACTCTATCCATAATAATGGTCTAACAATAATCATGATAGAAGGCTAACGTTACTTAAGAGGAGTGTGGATAATCTTCTCAGAACAACGTCCAACTTGTACACGAACTTGAAAAATCTCATGAAAGAATCCATTGACTTTATACACCAAATCGATAAGAAACTTCTTGATAATTCTCAGTCGATCAAGAGTCTAGAGCAGTAGATTGGACAGTTAGCCACATAGCTGCATGAGCGGGGGCTGGATACCTTTCTGAGCCAACCAATAAGAAATTCCAACTCCAACTCATCTCAATCTGTTACATTTTATATTCACCAATTCAATGCCATTCACACGCTCAAATCTAGCAAGCAAGTGGACGATAATGTAGTTACGCCCCTTAATTTTGCTCTTACTATTCTGCAGGCTACACAATCTCTTCCCTCTCTTCCTCCACATTCATCTCTATCACTCCATTGTCATTGCATACTCATATAACCTGTTCCTAAGCTAAAAGCACCATATCGCAATCGGATTAGGAATCCTTCACCGCAAGTAGAAGAGATTCTCGAAATATTTCAACAAGTAAAGGTTAACATTCCACTCCTTGATATCATACAATCAATTTCCACTTATGCCAAGTTTCTTAAAGATTTGTGCACTAAGAAATGTGTAAGAACTCGAGAAAGTCTTTCTTGCTACAAACATGTCTCAAATCCTCTCTAATTCTTTGTCTGTCAAATGCAAAGATTCAGGTTCTCCCACAATCTCATGCACAATTATGATCACTACATTTGCTAGGGCGTTGCTTGATCTAGGAGTATATGTCAACTTGCTTCCTCACACTACTTATTAGCAATTGGGGTCAGAAAAGTTTTAATCTATCAAGATTATATTACAGCTAGTTGATCGTTCAATCAGAATTCCACTTGATACGGTTGAAGATGTAGTCATCAAGATTAATAAATTCATCTTTCCTGTAAACTTTATTGTCTTAGAAATCAAGCCGATCTCTAATCCACAGAATCAAATTTTTGTTATTTTAGACAGACCATTCCTTGCAACCTTAAATGCATTAATCAATTATAGAAGTAGCCTCCTGAAGCTATCAATTGGGAATATATCTGTGGCGTTGAATATTCAACATGGATGAACACACGATGAGTTGCCTCATTGAGGTAAATATGGTTCACGACGTACACACCCATTCTATCTCTTGTGCTGATATTGAACCTACATTTGAACAAAATTTTGAAGATGAGCTCAAGTTATTAGATGAATTGATGCACATTGACTTTATATATGATATTTGTACAAGTGTGCAATTCGCTAATGAGAAAAGTTTTGAGGATTTATTTGCAAAGGAGCTCATGTTACTTCGTGAGTTAGAAGGATCACCATAGTTCATAGTTCATGACTCACTTGATTATGGTGTACTTTTCGCATCTCGCGAAATTCCTATATATGTGCTTGATATCAATGATGATTGGAAGGTTTACATTAAAAATTTATTTAATCCAATCATTAATACTTGCATGAAGAAAAAGAGGAAGCGAGGATGGAATAAGAAACAAGAAGTTAATTTCGTGACTTAGAGGAGAATGATGAGAAATAATAATGTGCCCACTTCACGTTTGAAACACTCACATTATAAAAGTGGGAAGCGATCGAGATGTTGTAATCACTTTTTGTGTATTAATACGGTGATTTCTTTGAGATCATGATCTTTCATGATTTTCATTCTTTTGTGTATTATTTGTACAATAGTTTTCATATTTATTTTACCACCCTTGATTCGTGTATGAGGGCATACATAAGTTTAGGTGTGGGAGAAAATTAGGAATTTATGTACTTTCTTTTTATTTTTATTTTTAGTTACATAATTTTTGGGTTTCTTTATTTTATACTTGGTAGTTTTTAGGGTATTTTGAAAAAAGAATTGAAAATTTAAAAATTATTTTCCACAATAAATCTATCTAATTATGAATAAAAGATAAATTTAGATTTAAAATTTGAAAGGAAAAGTAGATTAGGTAATACACTTAGAAATCTATGAAAAAGATTAAAAATCAAAAAATAAATACCACTAGTGATAATTTTGAGGTAATTATAATAATTGAGTAGTCTTTTCTCTCTAAATAAATACAACCAATGGATACCACTAATGGTTTATTAGGTAAAGAATAAAAATAATAATAATTGAGTAGTTTTTTCTCTCTAAATAAAAAAATACATAAGAAAAGAAAAAAGAATAAAGAGATGAGCCTAATATTAAGGCAATGATCATTTCTAAATAAATAAATTTCTTAATAATTACTCATTAGATGGGTATTTATACCTAAATAAGTGTAAATATTCACAAGAACAGTATTATTAAGAAATAGAGTTGATCCGAGTAATCGGGTATTTATACCTAAGTAAGCATTAATATTTGCATGAAAGGTGAAATGTTCACTAAAAATTGAAAAAAAAAATTATTTAGAGAGAAAGACGAATCATGAATTAAAATTTGAGTCCAAAACTAAAATAAGCCATCGCACATGCACATAGATGTATATGAACCAAAAAATATTTATTAGTGGTATTGAATGATAGGATTTGAATATTTGATTAAAATGATAAATATATTTGATATGAAACTTGATTTGAAAAATCAATAATCTAAATGCATTTTTGATTTTGTAGATTAGTAAGATTAATTGTAAAAAATGTTAAAAAGAATTTTGTTCTTTTGTACATAAATTTTTTGTTTTTATTGATATTTGGTTGTCCTTATTTTTCTTTTTTTATTTCTTAATCTCGTTACTTTGTGAATTTTGTGAGTATATTCATTGCAAACTCTCATGAGATACGACTCGTCCACTAGGATAACTTAGGGATTTAATGGCATATTGCATGTGCTAAGTGCAATCACAGTTTCTACGAAAGTAAGTTAGGATTATCTTTTTCATTTTAGGTCTATGAACTAGCAAAAGATAAGTGTGGGGGTATGATGAATATCATATATTGAATATTTATATCTCTCATCTTATTTATTTTTGTATATAAATAATGTTATTTTGGTAGTTTTAGTATGTTTTTCAAGTAAAAACTATTCCACAAGGATATTGTATGAAATCAGAAGAGGATTGGAAAAACTGAGTCTAGAAAAAACGTAAGAGAAGAAAGCTACAAAAACACAGAGCTAGAAGCTATAAAAGTTGAACTCCAGTCATGCAAATAAGAGAAGAAGAGCCATATCACTGACTGCAGCAAAGCACAACTGCAGCAAAGCACAACTCCAGAAGCTTTATTTTGTTGTTATTTAGTGTCAATTGCTACCATTTAGCAGCAAAGCCGATCCTATTTGGCTCCGGATTTCTTGTGCTGACTCAGACGTGGAGTTGGACTCTTCTGACAAAAATTGACCACCACTATTTTGCGGTTAACACCGCTATCTGGCGACAAAAGTAATGAGAATGTAACTGAAAATTTTATGGGGGCTTTGCTGTAATTTTGTAGTTTTTACTGAATTAAGATTTTGTAATTCTGAGACCTATTTATTAGCTGTATCCTTATAAATTAGGGTTACCAATGCTTGATTGAAATTAATAAAATAAGTAGATTAAACCTTAAGATCGATAGCCATAACACCAGATCGCCAAAGATTGTTCTTTTTTGTTCATCATGCTCTTAATAGCTAAAGTAGTTTGTTTGTTTTTTAGATTAATTTTTATTACTTTCTAGTTTAGGATTTTACTTGCTTTCTTGGAAAAATTAGATTTTTTATTGCATATCATGAATACAATTAGTATTTAGTTATCTAGAATCTTCCATAGCTAATCGCATTGGTCCTAAAATATAGATAAAGTATGATTAAAAATTTTAATATGAGATTTTCTTATCATCTTCCTACAAAAAGAATTAAAGATAGGATATCTATAAATAAATTAATGAGATTCACTTCTAGATACAAAATTTTTGATAGGTTATGCTTAAGTTTAGATTTTTCGATAATCTATGTTTAGATTAGGGTTTGAAACTTATTTTTTTTACCTTTATTTATAGTATTATCTTTAGATTTAATTTATTTTTAAGAAAGTTGTCTCCTTTATTGGTTTATCCTTGCACACTATTTGATAGATCATACTTAGAGACACTTAATCAAAAATCAAATTGAAAATATCAACTTTTGACATATTCTTAATTGTGTATATTACAAAGATAGGACGAAGAAAGAAAATTGATTATTAAGTTGTTAATCTACTGGATTCGACATTTTAGGCTTACTTTAGAATAAGTAAATACGAAAAGATATGGATTCTAGAAGTTTAAATGAAGAGATATTACTTGATAGAAATGAATGGAGAAGGACTATCAAAGTGATCGATCCGACGTGATTCTTTTTTTGGTTCATATAGCCTACCCCAAATACTTGGGATAAAAGGCTTAGTTATTGTTGTAGTTGTTGTTTTAGAATAAGTAAATAAACTATATTTTCATTATAGAACATATCATGAACTTGCTAGAATAATAAAGAAAGAAAGATTGCAAAATATTAGAGATCCCTGTGGGAACGACCCATTAAGTGCTACAATCATATTGTGCGCTTCTAATAAGATAATTCACATCAAACATCAATTTTGACTTCTTTTTGCTGCACTTTAAACTATTAATGACATTTTGTAGAGTACCAAGTAAAACCTCATCTATTTGCATAATTCAATCCAAGTCAAAACTTAAAGGATTAGATCCTAAGTCTACATAACTTTCCTATTCCTAAGAGGTATAATGTATAAATTTCACACAAATTCCTACTAGTGTGATTCTTTGAGATTCTAATTCAATTATGGCCTTAGATCCATCTTGTATCAGTGTTATTTGAATTTGCTCTTGTCAGTTGATTGCACCCGACAAAAACATTCCATTTATTCTTCTTGTTCTGTTATTTCTACGTAATAAAAATGAGCACATTGTTTCTCTACCTTTCTATGTGGAGACTATCCTAACTATAGTGGATGTATAGTAACAGACCAATTAGTGCCTCCCCCATGACACTCGCAGGTACAATTATCTTAATTGGCATACTTAGTTTGATACCATGAACATACTGAAAAGGGCAATAAATATATACAAGATTATGATAATAGATCCGCCATCCAAATCATTACTATAGATTATTTCCATATATAGTCTCATTATCTTGTATACAGGTTGATTGCAGAAGTCATTTATGTGGAAATAAAAAGATAGGACAGAATCAGGATAAAAAATGAAGATTATGATATACAACAAGATAAGGAAACAAGTAAATGTTAATAGATATTACTTGCATGAATGTGGTAGAATTCTAAAGTCATGGGTCAAAGGATAAAAATAATGGTTATTCTGGTATCACTCTATGATACTCCAAATCACACTAGTGAGCCCCAGTGTGTGTCCCAATAATGAGTAGGGCATCACTAATGGACACTCTCAATGCCGGATTGTACAAGACTATTTTCTTTTTCATACAAACAGAGGCAAGAGATATGGAGGCACACAAATATAAGATATATATATATATATATATATATATATATATATATATATATATATATATATATATATATATATATATATATATATATATATATATATATATATATATATATATATATATATATATATATATCACAGGTCTGAATTTATCTACCACAATATCACAGGTGTGAATATATCAATATCCAAGAGCAGATATGTGAAAATGGTAAGGAATATGTATATAAAAAAGTTACTCATGTAGAGTCAAATTAAGTATCAGAATAAGAAACATAGCACTGAATATATACAAGAGTGTCTGCATACCACAGATAGAAGTAGCAAGTAAATTACATATGCAAATATAAGCTAAATTGATAAATACACAAAAGAGATAAAGATCCTACAAGAAATTGTCTACTAGCGCTTGACCTACTCCTAGAAAGGAAGATATTCGAGGGGTTGGTCCTCCTCCATTACTACCATTGTCTCGACTAGTAGATCTGGGTCGTGATAATTTCAGGGACCAGAACCCAAATAAAAATACAAATATAAGCACGTGTCATGCTATAAAAACCTTATAGTGTGGCATTCTAGTAGGAATAATATAAAAGATGCATGCGAATGAATCATGAAGTACAAAATATGCAAAATATAACATGAATAATGAATTACATGGTATGCAGAATGTAACATGATCATGCAGATGAATTATGAAGTGCAAGGTATGCATAATGTAGCAGTAATTATGGAGTATATGATATATACAATATAACATAATCATTTATATGGGCTATGAAGTACAATATATGCATAAGAAAATATGAAACTAAAGCAAATGGTATATGTAGTATAATATAATCAATCAAATAGATGTAAATTCTGCTCTATTAGTTTGGAACTAAATGATGGAAGTATTAATGTATTACAAAAGTATATTGTGCAAACCTGGTACCACGGTCTCAAGAAGTATGATTTTTCTCAGTTTTTTTGAATTTATTTGATTGATTAAATAGTTGCTGGAAAATAGTTACTCTGTCATGTTAAAAACCTTAAAATTCATCTAAATTAAAAATTGCTATTAGGTCTAATTCATCCAAAATTTATCAAGGATGGCCTGGGCTGCTGAGATAATTTTGAAGTTGGGAGAAGGTTAAAATTAGAATTTTTGATTTGATTTGATTATTTTAATTAGGTATTTGTAAAAATCTGTCGATTCAGAATAATTCAAGAAAAATATGAAAAAATAAAAAATAAAAAATAATAAAATAATAAAATAAGAGGTTCCAACTCTACAGAATTTGAAATTGAATAGTAGATTAAAAGATATAACTCAATTTACTCAGTATCCGCCCATATTAGTATCCGAGCTTTCAAGCTGATAGAGATGATATGGAATAAACTGATACATGTGTGTAAGAATTAGGGTTGTTATATTTTCATCTTTAACACAATAAAAAAATGTATACACTAGAAGGTTCAATATCATACTTTAGAATACTTTAGAATATCAGGTGTTATCGGCGGAATTTGTTAAATAGAGAATTAGCAGAAATTGACAATATTAATATTTCTTCCAGCACTAACTTTTTTCCAGGAGTATTGATTTATAAATGTATAAGAGAAAATTAAATGATAGCTAAATTTATCATTGATGCTTTGTATCAACAATGTGTGACCAGCACTTTTATAATGAAATGAACATCAATATCATATATATCGATATTACTTTCTTAATTAACTTGTAAACAAAACATGTATGTATTACTTTCTTAATTAACTTGTTTTTACTTTAGTGGGTATTTTTTAAAAAAAGTTATAAACTTTGAATGCCAATGATTTTCATTTGCTTGTTCATTTGATTATTTATATGCATAATGGTTTAAAACTGGGAGCTTTGATGATTTCCCTTGAGTTAATAAAGAAATTGCTTACTTCATGTTCTAAGTATAATACTTTTATTGGTATTATTTCCTATATAGCTCATATGTTTATACCTTTTTCACATAAGACATGCATATATATAATAAAAAAACAAGCACATGCTAACTACTGCAAAAGTGTGTGTTATTCGATGAACCAACAATTTTAAGAATAATTAGTCAATCAATATACAGAATAAATCTCAAAACATCATACAAATTAACAAAAAAGATTTCTAACGTGGAAAATGCGAATGGGGAAAAACTATGGAAGAAATGCACTATGATTCAAGTCAATTATAGCAATTTGACTCTAACTGCTAGATAGCCATGAATGACTAATAGTCAAAATCTAACTCATCTACAAGATAGCCACAAACAAAGTTCTACATTCAAACTATCTCAAACCCAGCAAAGACTTACCACTCAAGATGCATATCTATAATATGAAATTATAAAAGAATTACAAATAAGTAGAAATTACCGCTATCATAAATTAAATACTTGTTTATTAGTTGGAGATGTTAATGGACGTTGATCTCCACAAATCATGAATCAAAACTCTTTCTTCTTCAATAAAATTCTCCCTTTTATTTTTCTTGAGAAGTTTCCATTTCTTCTCTTTTCTCCACGTCGTACCCTTCTTCTTCCTTGAAGATGACGGCATATAAATATAGTTTACATCTTCAATTAAACCCTAAAACTCTCCTTTAATCATATCCATTGAAGTAAATCCAAGGATCCCAAAGAAATCATATTTCTACTTTAATTCTATAAGGAAAACACTTAGAAACACATTACCTATATGTTTTTTCATTTGGTTATCGACAACGGTTTCAATAGTCACTTCAACAGTTCTTTATTGTGAGATCTTAGTGTTGGTTATCGATAGCCACTTTAACAGTCACTTCAATAACTCTTTAGTAAAATGGCTATAACTTTCAATCCCAAATTATGATTTGGGTGATCTAGACGCTATTGGAAAGAAGACTCAAGTTTTTACAAATTCTTTCTACATAAATATTTCAGTTCTGTCCACATTACATCCAAAACTTTGTTTGAAGTTGATATTGCTGTACAGTCTTTATTAATTCTTATTGCTACTTCTTCACAGTTTTGAGTGATCATAACTTTTTGTCTAAACTTTGTTTTAGCATATCTTAGTGTCGTTACGAAGGTCGTTCAGCTGTTAACTTGTTAAGTTGTATAATTAAATATTTTGCACACCATAAATGCGTAATGATTTGCTGGATCATACCTAATTTTTCTTCTTTACCTAGCGATAGGTCCAAATCAGTACCGAACAATCTATATGTCAATTTCTTTGATCTATATAGGAGAGAACAAAAAATAGTCGTATTTCATCAGTTAACTTATCCGATTGCATTTCATATTAAATAAACATATTCCTATTGTAATTCTAACTATACTAGATAATATTAAATTTATCCTGTAATCATTAATATTGTTGTTACATATTAACATAATACTCTTATATTCTTTCAACTATCTTTACATATACTATTTTGGTCACAATTTGATGAGTGGGGTGTGCATGCCCAGACATATTGATGGCCACACCGAACCTGATGTAGGATCTAGTGTACGTTGAAGAGAAGGTTGACGTCTAATAAAGAATTACAGTTATCTTATTTGCTCTTATTTAATCTTGATTTTTTTCTCAACTGTATCCAAATTTTGTCAAATCAATGAAAAGTTAAATTTCTGTTAAATTTTTCTTTCATAATTATTTAGTATTATTCTAGCAAATTTGTTGTTACTCTACTAGATATTTTAGCATATTCAAACTTAATATGTTGTTGGTACCTGTTGTATATATTCGTATAGTATATATCGGAAGCGGGGTGTAATATGTATAATTATGATGGAAAAATTTAACAAAAATTTATATTTCATTTATTGGAACAAAATTATGAGACAATTAAAAAAACAAAATACAATAAAATTAAATAAGAAGAAACAAGATAACTCTTGTTCTTGATCGGGCTTCAACCTCCTCTTCAAAATATACTAGATTCTGCATTAGCTTCGAAATATCTATCAGTACGTCTGGACATGCACACCCTTATCGTCAGATTGCAAACAAAATAATATATATGTAGAAATAATAGAAAAATATATTTAATGTTACATTACTAGTAATGCCCAATCATAACAATAAAATAAGTTTTAGAAACTATTATTTCGGTATATAACAATAATATTAGCAGTCATAAACTAAATCTAATATCATCTTATATAATCAATTTTATAACAAGGATATCTTTATCTAGGATGTCACATAAATAGAAAAGCTAACTGTAGCGATATTCTTGTTTTGATTGCCTTTTGAATAGAACCAAAAAATAGTTACATAGATTATGTAATGCTGAGTCGAACTTGCCGTCAGGTAATAAAGAATAATATGGTATGATCCAGCAAATCATCACGTACCCAAAATGTGTGAAAAGTTTAGTTGTACAACTTAATATGTTACTGTCAAAAATAGAGTAGTTCTCCATCATCCAGTTTTCTCCAAATATAGTATTATTCAAGTATAGTTCATGTTAGATCTAAATTCTTATTCTCACAATTTGCATATGGAGTTATTCTTATCCATCATCTAGTTTTTCTCCAAATATAGTGTTACTCAAGTATAGTTCATATCAGATCTAAATTCTTATTCAAGTATACTTCATGTGCAATACTTCGGTTCAGTTTTAATAGTTTGTTAATATGGTTCATAGCTCATTCTGTTTATGCTTTATTGAATAGAGAATAATTAACTAAACTAAAATTTATTGATTTGAGACATCATAGGGATAATTAGCCAGGTAAGTGTATGAATGCTGGCAGATTTTTCATGTGATGTACGTTCCTTAATTATGTAATCCGTATATAAGACAACTTGCCTAGACACTGATATAAAATAATATCAAACAAATATTTTATAATTTTTATGTGATTTATCAAATATTATATATAATGCTTATTCTAGAATCTAACTATAAAATATGATTTAAAAAATTTAATGATAATTACATAACAAAGATATAGAGTTTTGATAACAAGAGCAACAATAAGTTGTTGATGAACTTAAATAAAACAACAAATTAATTTACACAAAATAATGAAACAACAAATATATTGAATAGCATGATTAGAGTCCAAAAATGAATAAACATTAATTCTTTTCATGTTATCGATCACAATGAAACAATCTACACATAAAAATATTGTAATAATCTTAAAAATAGATTAGTATGAATTTAGATGATTTTTAGGGATTATTCCAATACTTATGATGCACTAAAATTTTATTTTGAAGTTAATTAATTTTAATAGTCTAAAATAAAGAAACAAGACTACATCCATTTTATTGGGTATATAAAATAGTGTATATTTCTTTTAGATTATTAGGGTGGTTGGATAATGGGTCAGCTAATCCTCTGATCTAATAAGATAAATCTAATAAGAATTAAAGAATATATATTAACCTACTTTAATCAACAAAGTCAAGAGGATAAAAAAGATGGAGGTTCCTCCGGCAAAGCTCCGACAGGAGGATGATGGCTCCAACAGGAGGTGGTGGCTCTGGCAGAGGTTCGATGAGATGCTCCAGCAAGAAAGATGGCAGTTTTGGCAACGGTTCGATGAGATGCTCCAGCGAGGTGAGAGAAAAATAGATGGATTTTAAAGAATAAGTGTATACCTATCACACTTCGTTTCTACAAGTATGAATAACAGGTATTGGTAACAATTTTGATTTAAATATGCTAGAGTATATGGTAGAATATCAATAAATTTGTTACTATAATACTCAATAATTATGACTGCAATATTTTCCAAAAAAAATTCACTTTTCAATCATTGGAACAAAGTTTGGATACAGTTCAATGAACAACTTGATACAATAAAATTAAATAAGAAAAAATAAGATAGCTCTAGTCTTATATTAGGTTTTAACCTGCTCTTTAAAATATACTAGTCTATATTAGTATCGTTGTGTCTATTAGTAAGTCTGAGCATTTACACCCTGGTCTTTCTGGATATAATAGTAACGAAAGTCTTAGTCAAAGAGGTATGGATGTACTAATGAATATTGTCTTCCCATTCCCATGTTGCTTCTCTATGTGATCGATGATTCCATGAAACTAGAATGAGAGGGATGACTTTTTTCTTCAAAACTTTCTCCTGTCGATCGATGATAATTAGAAATTGTTCATGATATGAGAGATTTGGTCTGAGCTCCAACTCTAAATGATCTAACCCATGACTCTCATATAGAACGTAGTGTTAGAGTTGGGATATGTGAAAGACATCGTGAACACTTTCTCAAGATGGGGAAGTGCTAAATATTATGAGATTTTATCAACTGTCTCCATGATATTAGAAGGACCAATAATCTTGAGCTAAGTTCCCCTCGAGAACCAAATCGAATAACACCTTTAAATGGTGATATCGTCAAGAACACTGAATCTCCAACTTGAAATTACAAAAATCTTCAATGAGTATCTGCCCATTCTTCTGCTTGTCTTGAGCGATCTTCACGTACTTGCAAATCAAATTGACGTTATTTATTGTTTGAGTAATCATATCTGGACCCCAAAATTTTTCTCCAATATTGCCCCATTAGATTAATGATCGATATATCTTCCATATAATGCTTCAAAAGGTGCCATCTTGATAGTTGTTGTAAGAAAATTTAACAAGATGAAAGTGATCTTCTCAAGATCTACCAAAATCTAACATACATGTAAGTATATCCTCTAAGGTTTTGATAGTCCTCTCTAATTGTATATCAGTTTGGGGATGATCAACAACACTAAACTTAAGTACACTCCTAACTTTCTTACAAACTCTTTCAAAAATGAGATCTAAATCTGGTATCTCTACTAGACAATTTACGATAACCCATATAGCATTATTATTCTTACGACTTTGTCGCAAGGTCGTAAAAAATCCAAAGTAACTTCCTTCCATTTCTATTTGGGATTGACAAAGGTTGCAAAAGTCCTATAATCTCTGATGTTCTGTCATCATATGTTGGCAAATTAAGCACTTGGACATGATTCGATCAATCTCTTTTTTTATTCCATGCCACCAAAAAGTGTTGCTTCAAGTCATGGTACATATTCATACCTCCCGGATATACTAAATATGCTGAACTGTAAGCTCTTTTAGAGTGAATATGTATTTAAGGCTCTTATGATCACTGTAATCTCTACATGATCTCCAAATAAGTAGTATCTCTAAATTTTCAAGGCAAAAATCACCGCTGCTAGCCTTAAGTCATGCATTGGATATTTTTTCTCATAAAGCTTCAATTGACGAGATGCATGGTAATCACTTGTCTATGTTGCATTAGCACACATCCAATCTTCTTCCAGATACTTTATTGAATACAAACGTTCCACCTTTTCATTTGTAATTGCCAAAATTGGTACAAAAGTAACTCGATTCTTCAAATCTTTAAATGCTGCAATGCATTCAGTTGACCACATGAACTTCTCATCTTTCTTCATTGCGATTAACGGTCCTATGATCTTTCAGAAATCTTGGACAAACTTTCGATAGTAACCGACCAATCCAAAAAAGCTCCTAACTTCGGACACATTCTTCGGAATAGGCTAGTCCGTCACTGCTTCAATCTTCCATGAGTCAATTGAGATTCCTTCTTCGAAGACAATATGTCCCAGAAAAGATACGCTTTTCAGCCAAAACTCGCACTTACTAAGTTTGCCGTAGAGTTTTTTTTTCAAAGAATCTCCAACTAAATCCTCAAATGTTGGACATGCTCTTTCTCGTATTTTGAGTATGATTAAGAGTGAAAATTGTTATATTTTGTGTTTTTTATACATACTTGTAATCTAATTTTGATGATTAATATGGAAATTTAATGATTTATTATTCATATTACTCTTATCCTTCACTTTGATAATTTTCTAGTGTTTTATGATCTTGTTAAAGGGTTTTAGATAAAAGAAAATTAATGAAATGCATAAACATGCATAACAGCAACTCAGCAACAAGCTGCCAGGCCTCACTGTCGACAGCAACCTAGTAGCGCTGTCGACAACAAGCGAATATTCAACACTGCAATTGCTACCCGAGAAGAGCTGATTACGAGTAAAAAAATGTAGTTATTTTAGTTTATCATATGTACTCATAATCTAATTTTGATGATTAATACAAGAAATTAATGATAAATTTTTTTTACTAGTCAAATTCTCCACTATAATATTTTTTTAGTGTTCTGTATTTTTTT
Organism: Dracaena cambodiana; assembly: GCA_036321105.1. Classification (NCBI taxonomy): domain Eukaryota; kingdom Viridiplantae; phylum Streptophyta; class Magnoliopsida; order Asparagales; family Asparagaceae; genus Dracaena; species Dracaena cambodiana. The sequence continues at coordinate 28,539,948 of JAYEPQ010000001.1, forward strand.
TGCTGGGTTCCATATGTAAGGAAATCGAAGAATCAAAAGTATCTTGAATATTAGCTCAGAGCTTCAAATTTACAGTTTTGGCTATCAATAGCTACCTATTGGCCATCGACAACTAGCGACTGATAAGCAACCCGAGAGCAGCTGTCGACAGCTAGCGACTGATAAGCAACCTGAGAGTGGCTGTCGAAGAGACTTTGGAAAGCTAAGACTGCAAAGTTGATTCTTGGCATTTTTTGAGAGAGAAGAGAGCTTTTTTATAAATAGAATTCTTAGTAGGGTTTAGTAAGGCTATAAATATATGATGTAATTCAAAATTTTTTATGATATGAAGCAATACAAACAATTTAGAAAATATTAGAGATTTTAGTTCTTGTACTTTTTCATAGAAATCAATAAAAGAATTTCTTTTTCTTTATTCATTCATATGATGAGTATAAGTGACTAAATTCTTGCTTTGGATCAGATGAGATAACGAATCATAGATAATTTACTGGTATGTGATTTATTTGCTTATTATGCTTAATTGATTTACATAAAGTTGATACTTTTTCATTCCCTATTATCTTGTTAGGTTTTAGATATTATTTTGAGTCTTTAATGATTTATTGTTTAACGTAACATTCATTGCTTAGTTTTTGATATACTGTAGGCTCTTTAGGCACGGTGTATACTTAGACTTTGAATATTTATTTTTGCTATTCATATCTCATACTTAGACAAACTTGAAATTCATATAGGTTTAATTGTGAGAAGTTATTCATTATATCAAGTTTACAATTTTTTTTGATTTATGCTTTAAGATATATTTTCTAGTTGTAGGAAGATCACGTGATCTATACAATTGAGCTAAACAAGCATAAACACAACCAGTAAATTATTCTACAGGGTAACCCATATGACCAATAATTTTATTTTAAGTAATTTAAAAAACCTTCGATCTTTAGTTTTAGTTAATAAAAATCTAATCTTTCTTTTTAGTTCTGTAATTTATTTTCTTTAGTGTCTAACACAATAATCAAAATGATCCTCGAGAAAATGATCATGGGTTACCATCCTTATACTACTTGTCAATCTCTTGCACTTTAAAGTATACGATTTAGATCGCAATCAAGTTTTTGGCATTATTACCAGGGATTAATACTATTATGTTACACTTTAGTATAGATTATAGTTCCTCCATTATTAATTTGTGTGTTTTGGAATTTGCATGACCAGTTGGAGAAAACTTCTAATGGTAGATATTTGATCATACTCAAATCCACAAATACTTCCAATCCACCAAACATCTCACGACATGACCAATAATAATAATAACGATATGAATAATGGTAACAGTAATGATTTGGAGATAACAACACGAACGATAATAACAACCATCATGAAGGCAATCGAAAATCCTTACATGATTATCTACAATCTGATAGGACAACACAACCTTCATATATTATATTTTCTTTGAATATGGGACACATCGAGATTAAACTTGGAGTAGTTTAACTTTTGCCCAAATTCTATAGGATGGATTCAGAGAGCCCACATTTGCACCTTCGAGAATTTGAAGAGGTTTACTTTACTTCACTATTAATTTTCAAAATATTAGTGCAAAGCAACTAAAGTTTAAACTCTTTCCATTCTCCCTTAGGGATAAAGAAAATACATGGCTAAATTCATTATGTCCTAATTCAATAGGAAGATGGGATGAGATGCAAAAAGAATTCTTAAAGAAATTATTTGCTTCACATCGAACAAATTATATGCAAAAGCAAATTCTCAACTTTCGTTAGAAAGAAAATGAACTATTATTTAAGTATTGGGATATATTTAAAAATTTGCTACTTTCATGCCCACATCATGACTTTAAAATATGGAGGACTTTTAGTACATTCTATCAAGAGCTAAATACTGCAACCAGAAAATTTGTAGAAACTATGTGTAATAGTAAACTTTTGAACAAGGATGCTGGAAAAATATGAGATTATCTTGATTCACTTATCGAAAATTTACAAGTCTAGGAAATTGAAGATATTTTGGAAAGAAACCAATTGATAGAAAAACCTCATAATAAAGGTGGACTTATTAAATAAGGAGAAACCAGAGACATAGCTACATGATTAATCACTATCACAAACAAATTTGGAGATTTGCTTACAAAAAAAAGATAAACTATTAAGGCAATAGAAAAAGTTCCGGAAGATTGTGACATTTGCAAACTACAAGAGCACGTAACTTGCAATTGTCCAACACTTCCTGCATTTAAGGAAGTATTAAATGAACACGCTAATGCTCAACAAACAATTCTTATTCAAAAACGTGTAATCCTGGTCGGAGAAACTACCTAAATTTTTAATGGAAGAAACATCCTCAGCAGCAATTTAATCATGAGAATAAGCTATCTACTAATCTGACACCACAACAATATATTTAACCTTCTAATCAATTTTTGGTGTACCAACCACCACCAAAGAGGAATTTTGAGGATAATATTTTGCAGATACAGTAGAGAATGGATTAAATGATCCAAGTGCAATAATAGTTCATTTAGTCAAACCAAATGATAAACAGTTAGAATGCGATAACCTTCAGTGATATATGATCACAGATAAGACATCTTAGTTCCATGTTGCAAACAAAAGATAAAAGTAAGTTACTATCTCAACTGGAAGCCAACACATTAGGTAAAGTCGAAGGTTTATATGCTATTATTTTTTCAATTAATAATGATATATCTTAGATATCCGCTGCAACTAGTTTGCAAAGTGTAAAGTACTTGATGAGTCCATTTCAAAAGATATTGATAAGAAATAGGGTGATGATTCAGTATGACAATCTAAGGATGACAATTCAAAAAAATATACTCCCGTAGCTTACAAATAACCAGTACCGTTTTCCCAATGATTGAAATCTAAAATATTAGTCCATCTTATGCTGATATTTAAACTTTTAAATATGTACAAATCAATAACCCTCTGCTGGAAGAAGTCAAACAAGTCCCCCATATGCAAAATTCTTAAAGGACATATAGAATCAAAAGATGTCACAACGTACAAATAAAATCATTTTTTATAGAGCAGGTAAGTGTATTATTATGTTTTGAAATGTCTCTTAAATATAAGGAATCTAGATGTCCAGCTATTTTATGTGTGATAGGTCAATACAATATTGAAAAGTTTACTAGATTTGGGAGCTAGTGAACCTTTTATCATATTCGGTTTACAAGCAACTAGGCCTAGAAGGACTTAAACTGATACTATCACACTATAATTGATAGATAGATCAAAAAGGTATTTTAAAGGCATTGTAAAAGATGTTTTTGTATAGATCAAAAAATTTTATTTTCTAGTAGATTTTATAGTTATTCATACTGTACTTGTAAAGAATTCACATTTTCACATTCCTATTAACCTTAGACATCCATTTTTAGCTATGGTTAATGCGGTTATTAATTGTATGAATGGTCTGGTAAAGCTGTCATTTGGAAATATGACCTTTGAACTCAATATTTTTACTGTTTACAAACAACTGAATATCGATAATGAAGAATTGCAAAACATTAATTACATTAAAGAAATTCGAGAAGAAGGAGACATTGTATCAATGTGCATCTCTGATCCTTTGGAGCTTGCATTGAGAATGGCCGATGGTTTCCTTGAGTGGCTGAAATTTGAACACACCGTTAACATCATAAAATATTTAACTGATGCTCAATGTTCGAATATCACAGGATGGATTCCAAAAATAGAAGTATATGAAGAGTTATTTCAAATCACGAAGAAATTAATACCATCAGATATTCAAACACCAATACTTGAGCTAAAACCATATCCGAAGATCTAAAGTACGCATTTTTGGAACATAAGAAAAAAATTTTGGTGCTCATCTCAGCACATTTTGATGAGAATCAAGAAGAGTGACTACAATGGACATTGCAAAAGTGTAAAGGAGCTTTTGGATGAAATATGACGGACATCTAAGGTATGGATCCCCTTATTTATACACATGACATCATTTTGGAAGATGGAGCCAAAAGTTGTTGAAACTTGTTGATGCTGACATCATCTATCCAATGATTGATAATAAGTGATAAGGTACACCGTTTCTTTTATGATGAACCTTACCTATTTAAATATTGTTCAGATCAAAACATCAGACACTGTGTGTCTGATGATGAGATTCAGAGTATAATTGCCTTCTATTATGTAGAAGCATGTAGGGGCCATTTTTTTTTTTATCTAAAGACGGTAGCAAAATACTTCAATATGGATTCCATTGGCCCACTATGTTCAGAGACACATATGAATACTGTAAACATTGCAAGTCATGTTAGAAACTAGGAGTATTAACCCAGAAGAATGATATGCTTCTAATACCCATTCTTACAATTGAGATATTCGATTGTTGGAGCATTGACTTTATGGGATCGTTTCCTATTTCTAACGGATATGTCTATAGCCTTGTAGTAGTCGATTATGTCTCTAAATGGGTGGAGGCCGCAGCATGTATAAACAGTGATCAACAAACCGTTATTAAATTTTTAAATGAATATATATTATCAAGATTTGGAGTTTCTAAAGCTATAATAAGTGATGAGGTTCTCATTTTTTGCAATAGAGACTAAGAAAATTTGATAAAGAAATATTACATTGCACACAAAATTTCTACACCATATCATTCATAGTCAAATGGACAAGTTGAATTGGCCAACAGGAAAATCAAGTAGTTTTAGAGAAAATGGTTAATCCATCACGCAATTGGTCGTTTAGACTAATTGACACTTTATACCTTACGTATTGCATTTAAAACACCCTTAGTCATGTCCCATACAGAATAATCTATGGAAAAGCTTGCTATTTGCCTGTAGAGATTGAATACAAGGCATATTGGGCAATCAAATTAGTTAATTTAGATATCAATTTAGCGGGCCCATTACAAAAATCACAAATAAATGAGTTGGAAGCGTTAAAATGTGATGCATATGATAATTCATGTATTTCAAAGAAAAACTAAAAATATGGCATGATCACTATATCACATGCTGTGTTTTTATCCATCCGATAAAATGTTTCTTTATGATTCATGTCTTCATCCATTTCTAGAAAAATTGCATTCACGGTAGATTGGACTATTTATTGTTAGAAATGTGTATCCACATGGCGCCATTAATATTGAAAATCTTAAAAATGATCATACATTTAAAGTGAATGGAAAATGCTTAAAATACTATTTGAAATTTGAAATGCACACTGAGGAATTTCATGATTTAGTGGATCCTCCAACATCTCCGTTATACGAGCTTAACAAAAATACATTGTATATTATTGTATATAATGTGCTATTAATTTTTGTTTTGCAGATGATACACCATGAGTAGCGAACAGAGGAAATATCTAAGCACTATTTCTTAATTCTTACCTTTTCTTATTAGATTTAATAGAAATATCAATTTACTAAGAACAATATGCATTTTAAGTTGGGGATTGTTTATGAAATTAACCTTAACTTTTATGCGCACGATGATTTCAACAAATTTTAAAATTTTTAATTTTCAAAAATTTTATTTTTAAATATTTCAAAAGTTTTCAAAATTTTCAAAAAAAATTTCTAATCATTTTTAGTTTTTATTTTAATTTTTTTCTAAAGACAAAAGTATTTGCTAACCATAATTGTGTTGTTAATTTTAGAATTAGGAACTAACAATTAGTTATTAGAAATAACATTAGTTTAAGAACTAATACTTACATTTTTTTTTGACTTGACGCTATTCTCAATAGAGAATGACTGTTGAAACCAGTGTCAAAGGTACTATTGACAGCTGGACACTGTAGGGCAAAAATTGCCCTGCCTAAGAGCGAATGTCGAAGCCGCAGTCATAGCAGCTGTCGATAGCAAGGCTCATCTATAAATATTTTTATGAGTTTCTTTTTCTCGACAACCAAATCCTAGCCTCTTTCTACAACACCCAAGAGAAAAATTCCGCAGAATTTCTTTCAAATCTTCAATAATCTCTAAGAAAGTAAGTTTTCTTATCTCCAATTTTTATGGGTTGTTCTTCATAAAAGTAGATTTTAATTTCAAAAAGCTAGATCTACAATCTATGTGAATGAACTAGAGTAGATTGAAAATAGATTCAAACTTCATAGTAAATTTGGAGTGATTTCGCTAATTTTATGAATTTTTGATGATTTTTTCTAAATAATTGAAAATATATGCTAATTCAAAAGTAAAATCAAATAAAACTCTCAACATTTTAGCATAACAATTCATGGGTTGTTTGAATTCATATATCAAATCCATGCATTAAAAGTGAAATTTGAATAATGTTTGATATATTTGGGGAGTAGTTACGAATTATAAAAATGGAAAGAGATAAAGGAAAAACATAATAATAAATTAATAAAGGAAATAAAAATAAAAAATATGTGAAATAATAATCATGAACTATTTTGAGAAATAAGTTACATTTTAATAAAAAATATTTTGTGATTGTTTTTTAGGATGGGACCAAAAAAGCAAATTGTTTCGATGAGGCAAAAAGTAAGCTCTTCAAGCCCATCTCCTCCATAGAGATATAAATCTACAATGGCAAATAAGAAACTCTTGAAGAAGTATGAAGAATTCACAACTCTAGTCCGTATGAGCGGTTGATTATGCCCATATACACGAGAATCTTGCCTTTAGAGCACAGATGCAGACTGCAGGATTGGAGGAGTACATAATGCATAGGCACACACTACCTTGTAATGAGCTAGTATGTGAGTTTTATGCCAACCTGCAACCTGCAATGGGAGACCCACGTGTACTTCATAGTACTGAGTAAGGAAATAACATTTACAAGACAGAAAATTTTAAGAGCTATTCCTATCCCCCGATGTGCCTAAGAAGAACAGTCTTTCATTGATATAGTCAATAAAATACCAAGCGGCTCTCGAGATTTCAAAGAGTACTGAGTAAGTAATTACGCTTTCAATGAAAGTTTCTTGAAAGTGGGCTACTTGAGGTGGGGAGTACATTTTGGTAAGCTTATTTATAAAATATAACATCATACCATCCTCTACAACAACAAAACTATATTCAAGGGATGTGGTGTTATTGAACATAATTCTAGAATGACACTCGTTCGATGTCGCCTCCGTCATGTATTCCATGGGAATCCAATGCATGGGACTAGTCCATGAATATATCCTGCACTCGATAACGGCAAAACTAGTATTGGTTCTACTGCCTTTAATAATGAAAATCTGCATCAACAATGGGATTGATTTGTCATCAACTTACACGTTCACCCGTCCAGTGCAACCATTTGTGGATACAACCATTCGGAGGAGTATGAGTGTTCGACATGCCTAGTAGGGCAGCATATGCAACAAGAGCAATCAAAAGGTGTTGTCACACCGGCTGGACATAGAGAGCAACAACAAGAGCATGGAGGTACAGTAGCTCAAGCGGGCCAACCAGCAAAGATCACACTCCAAACCTGTAATGAGTCGATAATATGGATGACTAACACATTCAATAAAAGGCTGCAAGTCATCGAGACACAACAAACCCAAACCGAGCATCGTCAACAATGTCAATGTCGGCTCCTTACCAAGATATACTGATAAATGGCTGGTAAGGATGCCACGTTTCTCCTGATGAAGATGAACAGACAAGCTAGGGAACCACAGTGTTCCACCGATATCAAAGATGCAAGTAACAAAAAGATAATCATTGGAAATATCATTGATATTGACTATTTGAGGGGGTGAATTTTTTGGAGAACCAACAAAACTAGGTGGTTCTATTCTTAATCTCTTACATTATTTCTTATGTATTTTTTGCATAGTTATATTCTTGATACACTGAGGATACTGCATAATTTAAGTAGGTGGGTAGATAGATATAGTGTACTTCTGTGTATCATATGTATCACAAAACTAACTGATTAACTTATAAATAAAACAAATAAAATTTTAAAAATTGAAAATTTTTCATTTATTTGAAGTAAAAGTAAGATTAGAAGTATTATACATGGTATATTAATGTGATTGACATCTTAATATTGATACTTATATGATAATAGTTGTTATATAATTTTGATTGTGAACTTAAATCCGACAACATGATATATGGATACTTAAGATTTGAGTCAAATATCTACTCTAAACATTTATATAATGAGTGTTCGCAGCAGAAATTCGTTGCTTTCCTTCCATTGAATTTAGCTTAGATTACAATAAAGAGAACAAAAGAAATAGAACAAACGAGAGAATTTATATATTATCGCTCTCTTTTACAATGAAAGTGGTTCTGTGTGGCGATGAGATCTATCGAAGTAGCTCGTTTGGACGATCTGACGAAGATGGTCTCCTTACTCTTGATGAAGAAGATACCGGCCGACTCTTGGATCTTGATCTGCTCGGCTCTTCACTAATTCAAGGCTCTATGCGTAACTCTAATTCTGTAAGATACTTAAAGGATTTTCAGAAAAAGATCCCTAGAGCTTCCTCAAAGGGGTATTTATAACCTTAGGATGATATGAGAGTTTCTATCTAAATAGAATTTGTACTCATTAAAGATTCCAATCAAATATCTTAGTTTTGATTTAAATCTCTTGATTTAGAGTTCTGATCGGACTTAATTTGGGTATTTGGATAAGCCCAAATCATAATCTCAATCAATTTGAGATCTGGTTATCTGCTCACGCGGAGCTAATTGCATCAAAATGCGGAGCTAAGAAACCAGAACGCGGAGCTATTGATTAGCTCCGCGTTTTACTCAAATGCGAGGCTAAAATAGCCAAACGCGGAGCTACTGAGTTAGCTCCGCGTTCTATTGTGGAAAATCCTTTTTTACTTAGAAATTTTTACTGCTAACAGAACCCCCTCCAAAGTTTTCAAAATGACTTAGAATTTAGCAAATTTTGAAATACTTTGAATTTTCAAACTGAAAACGCGGAGTTAAAATACCAAGTTTATCTTCGCATTTTGCTCACTTGTGCGGAGCTAATAGCTTCGTGTTTCAATGAGTAACTGCTCAGTAATTGCTCTGATTCTCGTGCCGAATACCAAGGGGCGGATTTTCTCATTTAAATAGAGTTTTTAACTCTTCTTCTCCCTCACTTCATTTGAAGAGTTTTCCAGAGACCAGAGCTCAGGCGATCAGAGTTCAGGTGATTCAGGCGACCAGGCGACCCGATCAATTTCTCCAAGTTTTTCTTCGATTTCTCTCCGATTTCTTCAGGATCAATGGCACCCAAGACTCGTGCCTCTTCTCGCGCATCCTCGCCGTCGGCAACTGGTGCAAGCAGCGGTGGCAGCGGCCGTAGTAGCGGTAGCAGCGGTGACCGGCCCAAGCCGCGCCAATCGGAGGTAAGAACCTCACTTTTGGGGCTTTTTAGAACTGTTTTAAAGTGATTTGGCTTGGTTTTAACAGGCCAATCATGTCTTTCAATGGCAAAATCGCCGTACTCCGGCCGAATAGCTTGGAGAAGAAGGAGAAGACCTTTGGTTTTCCTCCACGCGAAGCTATCGCGTTATTTTCGCGTTTCTAAATGCGAAGTTATTTTTGCTAACTGTCGCGTTTTTACGCGCGAAGTTATCATCCTTGCGTTTTGTCAAAACACGAGGCTATTTTCTTAACTTTGCGCGGAGTTATATTTAACTCCGCGTCTCCATACTTAGAAAATTTTCTGATCTTGTAATAACTTTTTTAACTCTTGATTCTTCTTTTGCAGGTGACTACTCAGCGGATCTACTCTCCCAAGGGCATCACTTCGGCTTTGCTGGGGGTACGGATCTGACGGTCCGATCCCGTTTCACCACTGTTCTTGTTGCATATAAGCCGGGCTTGAGGGAGCGCAGGGAGAAATTAATCAGGTACCACCCTACTACTGCACGGGAGATTATCACTGGTGCAGTTTTCGAGGCCACCAACCGAGAAGTATTGAAGAAACCTGCTTTTCTCTTTAGAGATGCAATGGGGCATTTAGACCAGATCCTCTTTGAAGAGGAGTGCATGTGGCTCTACCAATATGGCGACCTGCTGATATTTCTACCCAGCATGGAGCGTAACTATCCCCTGGTCTATCTTCAAAGGCTAGCCATGCACCAATCTTCATCAGCAAAAGTAACTCTAAGGAAGCCAGAAGCATATCATAGTTGCAAGTTTCAAGCTCCGGCTCCAAAAAGTAAACAAGAACTCTGCGACAGCTGATTAAGTTTTCTTGAGGATCATTTCTGTTAGATGACAATCTCTGTTACTTTCCAAAGCGATAGAACTGAAGTATAAGGGCTTGTAGCATGTCGAATTCAACTTGTGCATCTTCGTTAGGATTCTTGCAGTAGTATCTTCAGATGATCCACTAAGAACTTTAAATAGATTATAGTTGACATTTGCAGAGGAGATCTTTTGCATGTGAACCAGGAAATTGAGCTGGAAAAGCACCTCGTATGGCACAGTACAATCAATCAGGATAAACAGGAGCCGTTCTTTTGAAGAATCTCATCAGCGGTTGATCCAGCAATTCACATTAAATGGCGATGAATTGCGCCGGTAGGCTCAACATTCCGTAGAAGAGACTTGTCGTCGAGTTATTGATGAGTCGATGAATAGGTTGAAGTTTTTGGGAGAGATATAACTCCCTCTACTTTTGTAACTTTTTGCTTTATGAATAAAGATAACTCTTTTGTCTCTTTTATCTGTTGGCTACAAATTTGCTTGCACAATAAATAACTTGTCATCAAAATAGTTCATCGTTTTTGGTAAAACAATCCAAGGCTCATCTGCGTAACTTAGATTGTTAATACCGACCGTGTTACAATTATTAACCTCGGTAAAGCCCTCTGAATAGAGCTAAATGGTATTTTGGTGAAAGCGTTTAACTACTTACACCAGGGTGATCGGGTCAGGATCATTAACTTAGACAGAGGAGCCCAATTGCACATGTCTTAAATTTTGACGGAGACAGTTCAAGGCTCTCTCGCGTAACTTGAACTGCACATGCCAAGATGATCGGGTCAGGATCATCGAGTTTTGGCCGAGGCACCTAATTGCTCATGCCTAGTCCAAGTTCTCTAACACGTAACTTGAATTATGATGAGAATAATCCAAATTATACTGTCAGAGGTAAAAGCTTAATATGACAGGTTTTATGGGATATTGGTTCCTACCACTAAAGTTGCCATATTTGCTAAAACTTTCTTCTGTTCCTCTTTAAGTGTGAGAATCCCGGCTTCTATCAATGCCTGAATTCGGTTCTTAAGAGGATAGCAATCCCTAGTTGGGTGCCCGACATTCCGATGGTACAAGCAATAGTTAGGGTCATTGGTTTTACCAGTATTTTTCGATTTTTGATTTTCTGGAAGCTTTAACATACCCTTCCTGAGGAGAAGATGGAATAGAGTACCTGTCTGCTCCGTCTTGAATGTATAAGTTCTATCTTGTCTGGGTCTATTTTGACCTGCACCTCTCGGATTTTGAGGTCTTGATTTTGGATCTGCAACTGACGCCATCACAGCCTTCCCTTTATTTTTAGGATTTTGTGAATATGACCTATTATTTATAGAGTTTCTCATGCTACGAGATTCCTCAATCCGGCAAATTATTTCTTCCGCCTGATCTCCCTATTTTAACAAGTCTTTCCAAGTTTTGGACTCTACAACTCCCATTCTTATCAGCACGCCGGTCCTGAAATTATACTTGCACATTTTTACCAGGGTTTCCTGGGTCATACCGTGTCGACAATACACGGATTTTTCCCTGAAGCATTCAATAAAACTTTTGACCGTTTCCTCTTCCCCTTGTTTCGTCATAAGGAGGGAATGAACCGATATTTCGGTATCATCCTCAAAGAAACGTGCCAAGAACTGTTTCTCGACATCATACCAAGTATTTATGTTTCCAGGGGCAACTGCATAAACCATGTAAAAGCAGGCCCTCGCAGGGTGCTTGCAAATACCTTAGTTATTATGGGATCATTTCCCATCAGATGACCTGCTTGCGATAAGAAGTAATGGATGTGCTGACTGGGAGATCCTTTCCCGTCATATGGCTCCAACTTGAGCGGTTACTTTTCGGGATACAGTGCCAAATCCCATTTAGGCGGGTACGGTCTTAAAACCCCCGATTCATTCAGTTCCTTCTTGTGCATCAATGCATCAAGTTGGTTTTATAATTTCTCAATTTTCTCTTCATGAGGGTCATGAAAAAAAATACTCATCCTCGTCCTCATGCGTCAAGTGGGCTTTTCCTTCTTTATTTTCTTCGTTCATTTTATTGAATGGAGTTTCTTTTCCCTTTTTGACGTTATCCTCGATGATTTTTTGGGTATTCTCGACCACCTTTGAGAGCATCATTTTAAGATCCTCAATTGTCTTTTGTTGCTCTCGAATCATTTGTTCTTGAGCTTCAAATCTCTGGTCGATATCATCAGATCTATTCATCATATAGGGTGCTGACTTCAATTTAGATGATGCCGAAGAACGAGGAGAGTCTATGGCCGAATTATCACTATCGTCATCATAAGAATCCTTCACGAGTTTCTTATAATTTCGGGCCGGGATAGCGCCTGACTTAAGCCGGGTAAAATGATTAGGTTCTTCATCACTTGATTCTGAATCACCATTCTTTTCTATGATTTTCTTACCCTAACCGACCATGTTGGAAGTTACAACTCTCCATTCTTCTCGGGGAGTAGCCTTTGTTTTCTTAGCAGGGTTTTTGTCTGACTTATTTAATCGGTCAAACACTGATACCCTGTTCTTGCTGCAGCAATAATTATCGATTACAGTGGATACCGCTGTCATAAGCTGCTGGCAGTGACAAGTCGGTTCAGATTGAACTTGTTCTATATTTCTCTTCTTAGTTAAGTACTCCCTGAGATCAGTGACTTTAGACATGGAATTGTGGGACCCATTCAACTGTTGAGAGGGTCTAGGAGCCCACTGAAGCTTCTTGAGATTAATGGAGTTCAGTTATGGTCCATTAGTGTGACGATCAGCCCTGATTTTGTATTCGGGTTAATCTACGTGGAGCTAAGAGATAGCTTCGCATTTTAGAACGCAGAGCTGAGAATTAGCTTCATGTTTAGTTCGCGGGGCTGGGAACTAGCTTCGCGTTTTGCTACGCTGGCCTCGCATTTTACGCTGGCTTGGCGTTCCTTCAGAAGTTTATCTTCTGGAACCTTAGCCCCGCGTGGAAGAAAATTCTTGCACGCTGGCTTACTCTTACGATTAACGCAAGTCACAACTTCGCATCTAGCGGGATTTTTACGATTAACGACAATTTGCCAATCATCTTCGCGATTTATGCGGAGCTGAGGAATCTTGCGTTTATCGCAAGTACTACTGGCTTTGCGTTTATCGCTAAGCTCAGTATTAGCCTCGTGTGGAGAATCACATGCTGGCCGTAAGGAAATTTTATCCTTGCGTATATCGCGAGTGTCAAAAATCTTGTATTTATCGCAAGTTGTACTGGCTTTGCGTTCATCGCTAAGCCCAGTAATAGCCTCGCATGGAGAATCGCACGCTGACTTTAAGGAAATTTTATCCTCGCGTTTATCGCGAGTGTCAAAAATCTTGCGTTTATCGCAAGTTGAATTGGCTTCGCGTTCATCGCTAAGCCAAGTAATAGCCTCGCGTGGAGAATCGCACGCTAGCTTTAGGGAAGTTTTATCCTCGTGTTTATCGCGAGTGTCAGAAATTTTGCGTTTATCGCAAGTTGTACTAGCTTTGCGTTCATCGCTAAGCCCAGTAATAGCCTCGCGTGGAGAATCGCATACTGGCTTTAAGGAAATTTTATCCTCGCATTTATCGCAAGTGTCAAAAATCTTGCGTTTATCGCAAGTTGAACTGGCTTCCCGTTTATCGCTAAGTCCAGTAATAGCCTCGCATGGAGAATCACACGCTGGCTTGTTCTTGTGATTAACACAAGTTGCAGCTTCGCATTTAACGCAATACTGACTGGTCTTGCGATTAACGTGAGCCAGTTTGCAAGGGACTATAGTCTCGTGTTTTATGAAGTTAGCCTCGCATTCAATGCGGGCTTTGAGGGCCTTTCGCCTAGCTCTCCGATTTCTATTTCGGAGTTGGGTTCTGGTCAATCCAGTTCCCATGCCTTCTTCGGCAGTAGAGAGGCCATCCTCTGCTAGGATTTCCTGTCCAAACAACGACTCTATGGCCGCAGTCTCTAAGGATCCCCGTTCATCGGTGGATACCTTTTTACCCGTTCCTCGGGTACTGGAGCGCACGCGACGATAGTGTCGCGTTCCGTTCAGATTACCTGATTCAGAGGAGAGATACTCCTCATACTTCTGCTGGTCGATTTCTACGACCAGCATATCTACGTTGGATTCGATCCTATCAACGTCAGATTGCGCCATGATCTCTTCTTTGGTGAAAGAGATGTCTCCCACTATGGTCGCCAGTTTGTTCGCAGCAAAAATTCGTTGCTTTCCTTCCATTAAATTCAGCTTAGATTACAATGAAAGAGAACAAAAGAAAAAGAACAAATGAGAGGATTTATATATTATCGCTCTCTTTTACAATAAAAGTGGGTTCTGTGTGGTGATGGGATCTATCGAAGTAGCTCTTTTGGATGATCTGACGAAGATGGTCTCCTTGCTCTTGATGAAGAAGATGCCGGCTGACTCTTGGATCTTGATCTTCTCTGCTCTTCACAAATTTAAGGCTCTATGCGTAACTCGAATTCTCTAAGATGCTTAAAGGATTTTCAGAAAAAGATTCCTAGGGCTTCCTTAAAGGGGTATTTATAGGTTTAGAATGATATAAGAGTTTCTATCTAAATAGAATTTGTACTCATCAAGAATTCCAATCAAATATCTTAGTTTTGATTTAAATCTCTTGATTTAGAGTTCTGATCGGACTTATTTGGGTATTTGGATAAGCCCAAATCATAATCTCAATCAATTTGAGATTCTGCTTACCTGCTCACGCGGAGCTAATCGCATCAAAACGCGGAGCTATTGATTAGCTCCGCATTTTACTCAAACGCGAAGCTAAAATAGCCAAATGTGGAGCTACTGAGTTAGCTTCGCGTTCTGTTGTGGAAAATCCTTTTTTACCTAGAAATTTTCACTGCCAACAATGAGTCATGGTAAGTTGATAATAAAGAGAAAACTTAAAAGGAAAGCTATCTTATATAAATATATAGAAAAAAGAAGTGAGCCCGGTTAAGGCAATATTTTTCAGGATATATATATATATATATATATATATATATATATATATATATATATATATATATATATATATATATATATATATATATAATAAGAGGAAGAAAGTAGTAAGTAGTTGGTTCGTTCACCTTGGTAAGTGTGCGTATTTACACGATTGATACTTATGGACTTTTATTATAAATATGAGCTAAGTAACTGGCAAGTGTTTAGGAGAAAAACAATATATATATATATATATATATATATATATATATATATATATATATATATATATATATATATATATATATCTGAAAAGGGTTCCTATAGATTTGATATGAGTCTGAAACTTGACAAGACTCATATATACGTTCACAAGAGTGCATAGGACATGATAATTAAAAGTAAAACTATATCTATGATACGATTTAAATGGTCATGATAGGTGCAGAAAGATCTTAGATTATAAGTGATTTGTTAAGGTAGATGTCTTTATAAATATCCATATGTATATCTCTAATTGAGCTTGATATGGAAAAGAAATGAAAAGCAAAAAAAATTAGATAAATAATAATATGGTACTAATATTTTTTCTTTAATATACACTTATCCTTATTTTTCATTTTATTTACTTTTTGAACCCAACATTTCTTGATGTTTGTAGATAACATTACTGAAAACCCCACGAGACAATACTCATCTACTAGAGTATCTTAAGGGTTTAACGGCTTATTACACGTGCTAAGTGCAATCGTGATTCTTACAAAAATAATACCAACTTTAAAGCGGAAATATATTTTACAAGAGGAAGAGGGAAGTACAAGCTAAAGAAAGGAAAGAAAGATTACAATATATTTTTCTATATCTATCCTCAACGACTGAGGGTCAATTTATAATCCTAAGGAAGAAGAAGTGCCTTCAGAGTTGCAGGATAAGAAGGAATCTTCTTTTAGGAAAGAGATGGAGACTTGTTGCTCTTGTTGTCGGTTGTTAGGAGCAGATAAGGGAATCTGCTTTAAGAAAAGTAACTTTAAGAAAAGTAAAATAAGATGCTTTTCTTTTTAGAAAGTGCTGGAATTATTAGTGGTGGGTGAGCTGTCATGTCATTGGCCCACTATGCTTCTATTTCCTTTATTCGCCAATTTCAATGTTGGCGAGCATTTCATCATCCAGCTCTGCATATTGTTGTTGTCATCCATTGGCTCGTTTTGTTCATCTAGGAACTCTTGCCTGGCCAGAGTCCCAATCCTACCAAGATTTATGGCATTTAAGAATTGAGAAACTTTGTGAACCTTATCCTCTAAAGATTCAAAGGCAGAAAGGTAATCATATAGTAGAACATTTGTTCCCTCCACAACAGAATGAGTTCTAGAGAGTGAGTCCTTGGATGCTTCTGTGAAGAATTCCTTTGCAGCATATTTTGCCTAGTCTTCATAGGCGAATTCTTCTTTGGAGTATTTTCCACATCCATGTGCATTTTGGAGACTGTGGTCACGTAACTCCCATACCTGAAACGAGGAATACAAATTCAAGTAGTTTCTTTCCTCCCAGATGCTCCATATCCAGAAGTAGAATACTGATTGCCAATGCCAAGTATAAGACTTTAGTCTTTCGTTGCATATCTGTGGTATATATCCTATGTACTCCTTCGGATAGTCAGTATTCACATAGAGTTCATGAACAATACCCAGTTGTATATCTCTATGGTATCTGGGGATGTCTTTCATATAAATAATCAACCTTGGACGATTATATTTATTGAGAATGAGTTCTTCAGTCTGGAAGAACTAAGGTAGGTCTATAGCTTCGAGATTCTGGAAGAACGCAAGAAGCTGGCTATCCTCCAGGGGATTTTGTTGATTAAGCGTTACCATCCTTTGGATAGTAAGCTCTGCCTTGAGCTGCCGGGATTTTTCTGTTTGTACCTGAAATAGCTCGATCAACAAAATCTATAATTTGAACACTTACTAGATCGGCAGTGTTCAAATTCTTGAAAATGGTCTTCAATTTCCTCTGTTCTGAAGAGGAAACGTGGTAGAAATTTTCTTCCCTCTGAGCTATTGCTTCGGATCGAGTGGTTGTAGAGTATTGGCATAAAGAATGCACAAGTTCAGATAACTATGCAAACTTCTGTTCACTTCTTTGGTATTGTTGACGTACTGACATGACTTCATGCTCTATCTACGTCAACCAGTATTTTGCCGATTTCAGATCATTGGACAGAATGGCTTTGAAGCAACCATTAAGTCTATTATAGGTGTCTTCTGAGGTAGTTTTTAGAGATTGATTGTACCAATCTCTTACCACTGCCGAGGCAAATGGTTTAGCTACTGGTGTAGCTCTCTGAAGCTGGACAATTTGTTGTTGTCATCTTCACTGTGGAATAGCCTTTACAGTCTGTAGACTAGGAATGGTGGGGGCTTGTGGGCCGGTGACGAAGGCTGGTTGGCCGGTGATGGCAGCTGGTTGGCCGGTGACAGTGGCTTGTGGGCCAGTTGTGGTGTTAAGAGCTCCGGCTAGAATTGGTTTGGCTCCGGTGGGGGCTGGTTGTGCCTTGGTAGAGGCAGGAGCGACAGTGGAAGACTCTCCAATAGTCTTCTTACCCTTCTTAGAGGCAGCAATTGCCATTCTTGATGACGCTTGACCTGCTCTTCCAATTGTTTGATACGCTTGAGCGTATCCTCATTCATGGTCTGGTCAATAAATCAGCAACTGTATTAGTATAGCGTGGAATATATTTGATATCATAGTTAAATATTTCCAAGTATAAGGCAATGCATATTCTCTTGAGATTTTCTTCAGGATTAGAATTGAGCAACAGATTTATTATCAGTCTCAATAACAAAATTCTGATTTAATAGATAAATGCGTAATAATTTTAAAGCTAATTTAATAGCAAGCAATTCTTTACCATATGTCGAATACTTTTTCTGGACTATTGAAAATTTGTCAGAAGTATAAGCAATTATTTCTTTCTTTTGAGCAATTAAAACACTTGCTCAAAAAAGATCTGAAGTATCAGTTTGAAGAATAACTAATTCACTTTCAGAAGGAAAATATAATATTTTTTTATCATTTACTAGAGATTTTATTTTTTCAATCTCTATAATATTTTTCTTCTTCTTGTGTTAGTGTGATTGGAATTTTGTTTGTATTCCATTTTCTTGGTTGTTCACCAGTTTCTTGTTTATATTTACTTTGTTCGATAGTTAACCGTTCTTGAAGGTTTTTTACCTTCTCGGTTAAATTTGGAATAAACTTTCTACCATAGTTTAAAATTCCAAGAAAACTTTGTAATTCTTTTAAAGTTTTAAATGTCGAAGGATATACTTTTATTTTAGAGTAAATATGCTGTTGAAGCTCTATCTGACCCTTTTTAATATATTTTTTTTTAAGGAATTCAATTTCTTCCTTGCATAATTCTATCTTTTTTGGACTTAGATTTAATCCATTATCCAATAGTATTTTTATAACAGTCAATAGATATCTTTTATGTTCTTCGAGAGAGTTAGAGAACACTAAAATGTCATCTATATAAACATATTGTAAATGTCCAAACATGTACAATGTCTAAACATGGAATTCATCCATTTTTGTAATATTTGTGGTGCATTTTTTAATCCAAAAAGCATTACATTCCATTCGTAATGTCATTATGGGCAACTAAATGCTGTTAATTCTTTTGACCTGGTCCTTTAGCTGTATTTGCGAGAATCCAGATTTTGTATCAAATTTACTGTAATATTTAGCTCCTTGTATTTGTTTAATTAGTTGTTCAACAGAGGGAATAAGATACTCATCAAACTTTATACAACTATTTAACTTTCTATAATTTATAACCATTCAAACTTTTTCTCTTTTAATCTCTGCATGATTTCTAACTAAGAAAGCAGGAGATGAATGAGGACTAAAACTTTTTTGTATCAACTGTAATTTTTCTAGTTCTTGTATCTGTCTGGCAAACTCTTCTTTATCCGAAGGAGTTGCCATAATATTATTAACTCTTATTTTTGTATTTTGATATTATTCTAGTAATTCTAGACTACAATATTGTGGAGTTTTGTCAAAGTGTTTTAATGGATTGTCACTATATAAATGACTCAGCATATCATGAACAGTATTTTCAAAGATATTCTGAACATGAATTGTATAAGTGCAATAATCATGAAATTCATGAAAAGCAGAAGTGGAATTTCAAGAAGTAGCATTAGTATTAGCAGTGGCAGAGTCAATTAAATGAACTTCACCATGCTGTGCTAGCGTTAAATGTTGTAAAAATGGTGTAGAAAATGGTACTCGAGGTATCATTCTTCCATCAAAAGCAAAATAATATGTATTATAAGGTTGAAATTGTCATAAATTATTCATACCAATAATACAGTCAGTATCAATTTTTTTTAGTAATAATGCAAATTCAAAAATGTATTCTTTGTCTATACCATCAATATCTGGTATAACAGGTTGTTGTCTACCCATAAAGTCATTCAACATTCCTTTTTTTATCTAAAGGTATCCAGTATTGTTGAGGAACAAAAGCATTTTGTATTAAACTAGTTTCTGCACCCGTATCAACTAAAGCATGTATAGTAAATTCTGGTAAACCAGTAAATCGAATTGTAAAAGGAATATAAATATGTAATAATGCTTTTTTCTTTAAATCAATCATAAGGTAATCTTATGACATTATTTTGTGAATCTAACAAATGTTGTGTTCTACTTTCTATTAGTTCTTCTTCATTTGTTGTTGATAAACTATGTCTGGAAGGCTTAATATTAATGTCATGAGAGGTAGGGGTACTGATTTATAGTCAATACTTATACTTCTACTTATTTTTGGTGTCAATTCAGAAACAAGATTGATAATTGTTGTAGAAATTATATTAACAGAGACCACAAATTATTCTACTGGTAATTGTACCTTAGATTTTAAAGATTTGATAAAAAATTGCATATCATTATCAAACTTCAAATGTCGTATATCTACCAATCTTAGTTGTATAACTTTACCATTACCAACCTCAAATAGTTTTACAAACTGTTTTGGTATAATTGATTTAAAAGTTGATGTGTCATTTAAGGTCATACAATATTCCCATTATATCCCTAAAACTTTTGATCCAGATAGTAATTCTATTCCTTTCAAACTAATTGATAAGGTATATACTTTATCAATGTTTTGATCATCAAGACTTATGCAAAAGTCAGAATGAATATTGACTCCAAATATTCTGTTTACTAAATTAGATTTAACACCACCCATTAAACTATTTAATGGATTATTAATAATTCTTTTGTCTAAACAAGCAATCATAATTGGTGTATCTATTCCTGAACGGAATAGTCGTGTAATTTTGATTTGTATTAATCCTATATAAAGATACTTCATTTTAGGATATTTTTTTCTTAATTTGTCAATTTGTTGTGGATTAATGAGTTTTACCGAAGTAAAATTCTTAATTCTATGTTACCCTGCATTCGTTCGAATACATAGGTTTTTCTATTTAGAAATCTTGATCTAAATAGTGATGTTTTATATACATCTTTCTTTTTTGTATGTAGGATAACTTCTTTTAATCTTTCAAAACCTTCATCAGTAATGATGAATTGTTCTCCCATACTATCTGTATACTATCATTCTGAATTTCAGAAGAATTAAAGTTTTGTGTATTTGAACTACTATTTTCAGGTCTTTCTGACACAGTGTTCATATAGACTCTGTATTCATAATGTGTTTCTATGCCAACTTGAAAACTTGAAGCTGGTGATTTTTGTGTATTATAGATATCACCTAAATCATCCTTTATTAAAAGTACATCTTCATATTTTTATAGAATTAATAACCCTGTTGGGTCTCCTTGGTCTATTATATAGTCTTGGTCTTTAAGACTTGTACTTTTGACCAATATACTTACATTTAGTTTTGACATAGATTCAATTAAACCATGTGTAATAAATATATTATTTTTTGCATGCCTTTGGATATTATATATTTTTCCAAAGTAGCCAAATGGTATTTATATAATTAGATCTAAAAAGACTTCTGTAGATCTGTATCTTTTTAATCTATAACATCGTCCACTATATAATATATGTCCAGCCGAATTCCTTTCTTTTTTTGGAAGAATATCATATAGTGTTAATATTATAATTTTTATTCTATTATAAGTTTCACTTAAAGTCAGCATATTGATATTAAAGCTCTCAATATCCGAGACTAAGTCTTCAGCATCAGAGCTCTCATAGATGCTTTCTATTTCGTAAATTGTAGAAACATCATTAGGTATATCTTGTATTGTACCAGCATTGATTCCATAACTATCAATGTTATCTAATATAATTGTTTTAATATTTAAAGGACATTCATTTGCATAATGACCTTCTTGTTGCATTTAAAACATCTGCAACTTTTTTTATAGTTTTGGTTTTTAATAAATTTTCTTTTCTCAAAAGATTTATGCTTTTTGTATTTCTTTTTAAATTCTAGATTCCATTTCTTTTTTGTGATTAAGAATTTTTTTTCTTTTATAATATTTTTTTTTATGTTTATGTTTTCTTGTACTATATCTATGTTCTGAATAATATTCGGAATGACATCCAAATTTGGTATTTATATCCTCATCATATTTAGGGCAGCAAGTAGATCGAAGACGTGATTTTAATATTTGGTGTTTCTATATTTATTGGCTTTAGTATTCTGGCATACTTCTTTTAAAGTATCAATACAGGATTTCTTTAGAAAGCCAGTAGACTGTGTAGATTCTGGATCTGATCCAGTAAAAGATTTTAATCTTATGATATCATATTTATTTTTTATTATATTATTCCATGGAAATGGTATTTTTGCAAAAAATGCCTTAATCCAAATTATTTTTTCTCTAATTGAGATAATTTAAATATTTGACTGATATATGTATTTACAAATTCTTCTAATTAATGTATATCACATAATTGTAGTTTAATTAAAAACTCTTCCGAGTTTTCTTCTTCACCAAAGTTCTTTAAAGTTGGTATCAGAGCTTGGAGTTTAACTACTATTGTACAAATTGATAGTCGTATCAATAAACTCTCTGTAAGTTTTTATTTATTTTATGTGTAGCTAAATTAAGTAGGCATGTTGTTATGTTAAGTTTTGTTTCGATTTATACTGTTATTATTTTTGCTTCGAACGCATGGGGTAGGAAACGAACCATTGCTGTGTTCTAACTATCTGAAGTAATGGTATAAGGTTGTGGTGGATAGAACATGAGGGTCAGGTTCTTGAAGTTTAACTCTACCAGAAAGCCACGGTTAGAGGTGCCATATAGCCGGAGAGACTAGGGTCAAAAAGAAGTTAAAAATAATAACAACTATAGAAATAAACAAGACAAAGAGATAGCAACATGACCTCGCTCTTATCCAGAAATGGATAAAAACAGACTGGTTTTACAGACTTAAACTACACTTGTCCCTACAAACTTACAGAGTTATATCATGTTTTACATGTCCCTGGAAATACACCTATAGATGGGATTAATAATTACATCTGTGATCAATTAAAAAAGATCTCACTAGATGTAAGTCAAATAAAAAATTATTTGAATTCAGAACATGAGCTGTTTACACTAGCAGTTTCAACAAAAAATAAAGAATCTCAACGAGAACGTTTAGGCATTGGTAAAATTAGAATGCTAAAATATTCTTCAAAAAATAAAATACCTGTTGATACTAACGCTGTAGATGAGAAATTCTACAGATAGTTTTTTTTGTTGTAGAAGGAGTTAGCTAGTGAAATATTCAGTAACGATGTGTATGACTTCTACGAGAAGTATACAGCCTCTATACAATATTTTAGATCTGAAAAAGATGATCAAAATTCTGATCAAGTGATTGATAGTGATATCAGTCACACTGATATAGAATTGCTTTCAGGCGATTCTTCGGAAGAAGAGTTACACCGAATTAATACACTATTAGACGAATCTTCTTTTAACGAAGAAGAGTATAAGTCTATTTCTGATTTTGATTATTATGCTATACAAATCGAACAAGGATCCACTTCTAATTCTCATATTGCGATGGGGAATCCTATTCCAAATCCAGAAGTAGAAATGACTTCAGATAATACAGAATTTATTATAAATGATAGAGAAGGTTTTGTTAATAATTATATTTTACGAAACAGTAAAAGAAATATATGAACTGTTTCTCTAAATTTATATTTTAATATTGACAAAGTATATCATACTAAATTAAAAATATATATGACAGAATGGATACAACATATAGTCGGCCATGTCTTTGTATCTCCTATTAAAATTCCTAATATGGAATTTGTATTATATGCTACAAGTTTATGGGAAGGAATTGCTTTAGACTGTTTATCCCAGTATGAAAAATTCCATCCTGAAGCCATAAGTAAAATAGAGACATACCCTACGAAAAAAGATGCACTAGGTAGCATAGTGTCTTTATTCTATACTGATATTACTGGAGAAAACTTTGATGAAGAAGAAAACTCGGAAGAGTTTTTAATTAAACTACAATTATGTGATATATATGTCAATTAGGAGAATTTGTAAATACATATATCAGTCAAATATTTAAATTATCTCAATTAGAGAAAAAATTATTCTGGATTAAGTTATTTTTTTTGCAAAAATACCCTTTCCATGGAATAATATAATAAAAAATAAATATGATATTATAAGATTAAAATCTTTTACTAGATTAGATCCAGAATCTACACATTCTAGTGGCTTTCTAAAGAAATCCTGTATGGATGCTTTAAATGAAGTATGCCAGAATACTAAAGCTAATAAACATATGAAACACCAAATATTAAAATCACGTCTTCGATCTACTTACTGCCCTAAGTATGACGAAGATATAAATACCAAATTTGGATGTCCTTCCGAATATTATTCAGGACATAGACATAGTACAAGGAAACATAAACATAAAAATAAATATTATAAAAGAAAAAAATTCGAATCACAAAAAGAAATGGAATCTGGAATTTAAAAAGAAATACAAAAAACATAAATCTTTTGAAAAAAGAAAATTTATTAAAAACAAAAAAATATAAAAAAGGTTGTAGATGTTTTAAATGCAACAAAGAAGGTCATTATGCAAATGAATGTCCTTTAAATATTAAAACAATTATATTAGATGACATTGATAGTTATGGAATCAATGTTGGTACAATACAAGATATACCTAGTGATGTTTCTACAATTTACGAAATAGAAAGCATCTATGAGCGCTCTGATGTTGAAGACTTAGTCTCGGATATCGAGGGCTTTAATATCAATATGCTAGCTTTAAGTGAAACTTATAATAGAATAAAAATTATAATGTTAACACCATATGCTATTCTTCCAAAAAAAAGGAAAGGATAAATTCGGCTGGACATATATTATATAGTGGATGATATTATAGATTAAAAAGATACAGATCTACAAAAGTCTTTTTAGATCTAATTATACAAATACCATTTGGTTACTTTGGAAAAATATATAATATCCAAAGGCATGAAAAAAACAATATATTTATTACACAAGATTTAATTGAACCTATGCCAAAACTAAATGTAAGTGGTCAAAGTACAAGTCTTGAAGACCAAGACTATATAATAGACCAAGGAGACCCAATAGAGTTATTAATTCTACAAAAATATGAAGATCTACCTTTAATAAAGGAAGATTTAGGTGATATCTACAATACACAAAAATCACCAGTTTCAAGTTCTCAAGTAGGCAAAGAAACACATTATGAATACAGAGTATATATGAACACCGTGTCAGAAAGACCAGAAAGTAGGAGTTCAAATACACATAACTTTAATTCTTCCGAAATTCAGATGATAGTATACAAGATCGTATGGGAGAACAATTCATCATTACTGATAAAAATCTTGAAAGATTAAAAGACGACAACCCACATACAGAAAAGAAAGATGTATATAGAACATCACCATTTTGATCAAGATTTCTAAATAGAAAAACCTATGTATTCGAACGAATGCAGGGTAACATAGAATTAAAAGGAGATAAGGATTTTACTTCAGTAAAACTTATTAATTCACAACAAATTGACAAATTAAGAAAAAATATCCTAAAATGAAGTATCTTCATATAGGATTAATACAAATCAAAATTACAAGACTATTTTATTCAGGAATAGATACACCAATTATGATTGCTTGTTTAGACGAAAGAATTATTAATAATCCATTAAATAGTTTAATGGGTGGTGCTAAATTTAATTTAGCAAACAGAATATTTGGAGTCAATATTCATCCTGACTTTTGCATAAGTCTTGATGTTCAAAATATTGATAAAGTATGTTCCTTATCATTTAGTTTGAAAGGAATAAAATTACTACCTAGATCAAAAGTTTTAGGGATATAATGGGAATGTATGGCCTTAAATGACACATCAACTTTTAAATCAATTACACCAAATCAGTTTGTAAAACTATTTGAGGTTGGTAATGGTAAAGTTATACAACCAAGATTTGTGCAAATACGATATTTAAAGTTTGATAATGATATGTAAATTTTTATTAAATCTATAAAACTTAAGATACAATTACCAGTAGAACAATTTGTGGTCTCTGGTAATACAATTTTTACAGCACTTATCAATCATGTTTCTGAATTGACACAAAAATAAGTAGAAGTAGAACTATTGACTATAGATCAGTACCCTCTTTCTCTCATGACATTAATATTGAGCCTTCCAGACATAGTTTATTAGCAACAAATGAAGAAGAACCAATAGAACGCAGAACACAACATTTGTTAGATTCACAAATAATATCATATGATTACCTTATGATTGATTTAAAGAAAAAACATTATTACATATTTATATTCATGTTACAATTCGATGTACTGGTTTACCAGAATTTACTATACATGCTTTAGTTGATACGGGTGCAGAAGCTAGTTTAATACAAAATGCTTTTGTTCTACAACAATACTGGATTGCTTTAAATAAAAAGGAATGTTGAATGATTTTATGGATAGACAGCAACCTGTTACACATAAAGCCAAAGTTACATTATTTTTACCAGATATAGATGGTATAAACAAAGAATACATTTTTGAATTTGCATTATTACCAAAAAAATTTGATACTGTCTATATTATTGATATGAATAATTTACGATAATTTCAACCTCATAATACACATTATTTTGTTTTTGATGGAAGAATGATACCTCGAGTACCATTTCTTGCACCATTTTTATAACATTTTATGCCAGTACAGCGTGGTGAAGTTCATTTAATTGACTCTGCCACTGCTAATGCTAATGCTACTTCTTTAAATTCCACTTTTGTTTTTCATGAATTTCATGATTATTTCACTTATACAATTCCTGTTCATAATATCTTTGAAAAAACTGTTCATGATATGCTGAGTCCTTTATGTATTGACAATCAATTAAAACACTTTGAAAAATCTCCACGATATTGTAGTCTAGAATTACTAGAACAATATCAAAATACAAAAATAAGAGTTAATAGTATTATGGTAACTCCTTCCAATAAAGAAGAGTTTGCCAGACAGATACAAGAACTAAAAAAATTACAGTTGATACAAAAAAGTTCTAGTCCTCATTCATCTCCTGTTTTCTTAGCTAGAAATCATGCAGAGAATAAAAGAGAAAAAGTTAGAATGGTTATAAGTTATAGAAATTTAAATAGTTGTACAAAATTTGATGGGTATTTTATTCTCTCTGTTGAACAACTAATTAAACAAATATAAGGACCAAAATTTTACAGTAAATTTGATGCAAAATCTGGATTCTGACAAATAAAGCTAAAGGACCAGATGTCAAAAGAATTAACAACATTTAGTTGCCCACAAGGATATTACGAATGGAATGTAATATTTTTTGGTTTAAAAAATACACCACAAATATTTCAAAAATGGATGAATTCCATGTTTGAACATTTACAATATGTTTCTGTTTATATAGATGACATTTTCGTGTTCTCTAACTCTCTCGAAGAACATAAAAGACATCTATTGACTGTTATAAAAATACTATTGGATAATGGAGTAATCCTAAGTCCAAAAAAGATAGAATTATGTAAGGAAGAAATTGAATTCCTTGGAAAATATATCACAAAGGATCAGATAGAGCTTCAACAACATATCTACTCTAAAATAAAAGAATATCTTTCGACATTTAAAACTTAAAAAGAATTACAAAGTTTTTTTGGAATTTTAAACTATGGTAGAAAATTTATTCCAAATTTAATCGAGAAGGTTAAAAACCTTCACGAACAGTTAACTATAGAACAAAATAAATATAAACTAGAAACTGGTGAACAACCAAAAAGATAGAATACAGACAAAATTCCTATCACACTAACACAAGAAGAAGAAAAAGAGATTGAAAAAATTAAATCTCTATTAAAAGATCAAAAAATATTATATTTTCCTTCTGTAAGTGAATTAGTTATTCTTCAAACTAATGCTTCAGAACTTTTTTGGGCAGGTATTTTAATTGCTCAAAAGAAAGAAATAATTGCTTACACTTTTGGCAAATTTACAAAAGTCCAGCAAAAGCATTCGACATATGATAAAGAATTGCTTGCTATTAAATTAACTTTAAAATCATTACGCATTTTTCTATTAAATCGGAATTTTGTTATTGAGGCTAATAATAAATCTGTTGCTCAATTTCTTAAGAAAAAACAATAAATAATCCTGAAGAAAATCTCAGGAGAATATATATTGCCTTATACTTAGAAATATTTAACTTTAATGTTAAATATATTCCAAGTTATACTAATATAGTTGTTGATTTATTGGCCAGTCCAATGATCTGAAATCGGCAAACTACTGGTTGATGCAGATAGAGCATGAAGTCATGTCAGTACATCAATAGTCCAATATGCCAATACTCTACAACCACTCGATCCGAAGCAATAGCTCGGAGGGAAGAAAATTTCTACAATGATTCCTCTTCAGAACATAGGAAATTGAAGACCATTTTCATGGATTTGAACACTGCCGATCTAGTAAGTGTTCAGATTACAGATTTTGTTAAATTGATCGAGCTATGCCAAGTACAAATAGAAAAATCTTGGTAGTTTGAGGCAGAGCTTACTATCCAAAGGATGGTAACGCTTAATCAAAAAAATCTCCTGGAGGATAGCCAGCTTCTTGCGTTCTTCCAGAATCTCGAAGTTATAGACCTACCTCAGTTCTTCCAGACTGAAGAACTCATTTTTAATAAATATAATTGTCCAAGGTTGACGATTTATATGAAAGACATCCCCAGATACCATAGAGCTACATAGCTGGGTAATGTTCATGAACTCTATGTGAATACTGACCATCCGGAGGAGTACATCGGATATATACCACAGATATGCAGCGAAAGACTAAAGTCTTATACTCGGCGTTGGCAATCAGTATTCTACTTCCAGATATGGAGCATCCGGGAGGAAAGAAACTACTTGAAACCGTATTCCTTATTTCAGGTATGGGAGTTACATGACCAAAATGCACATGGATGGGGAAAATACCCCAATGAAGAATTCTTCTACGAAGACCAGGCAAAATATGCTGCAAAGGAATTCTTCACAGAAGCATCCAAGGACTCACTCTTTGGAACTCATTCTGTTGTGGAGGGAACAAATGTTCTTCTATATGATTGCCTTTCTGCCTTCGAATTTACAGAGGATAAGGTTCACAAAGTTTCTCAATTCTTAAATACCATAAATCTTGGCAGGATTGGGACTCTGGCCAGGCAGAAGTTCCTAGATTAACAAGACAAGCCAATGGATGACAACAACAATAATGCAGAGCTGGATGATGAAATGCTCTCCAACATTGAAATTGGTGAATAAAGGAAAAAGAAGTATGGTGAGCCCATGACATGATAGCTCACCCACCACCAATAATTCCAACACTTTCTAAAAAGAAAAGCATCTTCTTTTACTTTTCTTAAAGTTACTTTTCTTAAAGCAGATTCCCTTATCTGCTCCCAGCAACCGACAATAACAGCAACAAGTCTCCATCTCTTTCCTAAAAGAAGATTCCTTCTTATCCTGCAACTCTGAAGGCACTTCTTCTTCTTCGGATTATAAATAGACCCTCAGTCGTTGATGATAAATATATAAAAATATGTTGTAATCTTTTTTTCCTTTCTTTAGCTTGTACTTCCTTCTTCCTCTTGTGAAATATATTTCTCCATTAAAACACTTTGACAAAGCTTCACAATATTGTAGTTTAGAATTACTAGAACAATATCAAAATACAAAAATAAGCTTTAATAGTATTATGGTAACTCTTTCTGATAAAGAAGAGTTTGCCAGACAGATACAAGAACTAGAAAAATTACAGTTGATACAAAAAAGTTATAGAAATAAACAAGACAGAGATAATAACATGACCTCACCCTTATCCAGAAATGAATAAAAACAAACTGGTTTTACCAGACTTAAACTACACATGTCCCTACAAACTTACAGAGTTACATCATGTTTTACATGTCCTTGGAAATACACCTATAGATGGGATTAATAATTACATCTGTGATCAATTAAAAAAGATCTCACTAGATGTAAGTCAAATAAAAAATTATTTGAATTCAGAGCATGAGCTGTTTACACTAGCAGTTTCAACAAAAAACAAAGAATCTCAACGAGAACGTTTAGGCATTGGTAAAATTAGAATGCTAAAATATTCTTCAAAAAATAAAATACCTGTTGATACTAACGTTGTACATAAGAAATTCTATAGACAGTTTCTTCTTTTGCAGGAGAAGGAGTTAACTTGTGAAATATCCAGTAACAATGTGTATGACTTCTACGAGAAGCATACAGCCTCTATACAATATTTTAGATCTGAAAAATATCAAAATTCTGATCAACCAATTGACAGTAATATCAGTCACACTGATACAGAATTTCTTTCAGGCAATTCTTTGGAAGAAGAGTCACACTGAATTAATACACTATTAGACGAATCTTCTTTTAACGAAGAAGAGTATAAGTCTATTTCTAATTTTGATTATTATGATATACATATGGAACAAGGATCCACTTCTAATTCTCAAATTACTATGGGGAATCCTAATCCTAATCTAAATCCAGAAGTAGAAATGACTTCGGACAATACAGAATTTATTACAAATGATAGAGACGGTTTTGTAAATAATTATATTTTATGAAACAGTAAAAGAAATATAGGAACTAATTCCCCAAATTCATATTTTAATATTGACAAAGTACCTCATACTAAATTCAAAAATATATGACAGAATGGCTACAACATATAGTCTGTCATGTCTTTGTATCTTCTATTAAAATTCCTAACATGGAATTTGTATTATATGTTACAAGTTTATGGGAAGGAATTGCTTCAGACTGGTTATCCTAGTATGAAAAATACCATCCTGAAGCCATAAGTAAAATAGAGACATACCCTATGAAAAAAGATGCACTAGGCAGTATAGTGTCTTCATTCTATGTTGATATTACTGGAGAAAACTTTGGTGAAGGAGAAAACTCGGAAGAGTTTTTAATTAAACTACAATTATGTGATATATGTCAATTAGAAAAATTTATAAATACATATATCAGTCAAATATTTAAATTATCTCAATTAGAGAAAAAACTATTCTGGATTAAGGCATTTTTTGCAAAAATACCTTTTCCATGGAATAATATAATAAAAAATAAATATGATATCATAAGATTAGAATTTTTTACTGGATCAGATCCAGAATCTACATATTCTACTGGTTTTCTAAAGAAATCCTGGATGCTTTAAAAGAAGTGTGCTAGAATACTAAAGCCAATAAACATATGAAATACCAAATATTAAAATTACGTTTTCGATCTACTTGCTGCCCTAAGTATGATGAAGATATAAATACCAAATTTGGATGTCCTTCCGAATATTATTTAGGACATAGACATAGTACAAGAAAACATAAACATAAAAATAAATATTATAAAAGAAAAAAATTCCGAGTCACAAAAAAGAAATGGAATCCAGAATTTAAAAAGAAATACAAAAAGCATAAATCTTTTGAAAAAAGTAACTTTATTAAAAACTAAAACTTTAAAAAAGCTTGCAGATATTTTAAATGCAACAAAGAGGGTCATTATGCAAATGAATGTCCCCTAAATATAAAAACAATAATAATATATGACATTGAGAGTCATGGAATCAATGTTGGTACAATATAAGATATAACTAGTGATGTTTCTACAATTTATGAAATAGAAAGCATTTATGAAAGCTCTGATGTTGAAGACTTAGTCTGAGATATCGAGAGCTTTAATCTCAATATGCTGACATGTTAACACCATGTTAATACCATATGCTATTCTGCAAAAAAAAAAGAGGTTAAATTCAGTAGGACATATACTATATAGTGAAAGGTGTTACAGACTGAAGAGATATAGGTCTACAGAAGTCTTTTTAGATATAATTATACAAATACCATTTGGCTACTTTGGAAAAATATATAATATTCAAAGACATGCAAAAAAAACAATATATTTGTGACACATGGTTTAATTGAACCTATGTCAAAACTAAATGTAAGTATATTGGTCAAAAGTACAAGTCTTGAAGACCAAGACTATATAATAGACCAAGGAGACCCAATAGGTTTATTAATTCTACAAAAATATGAAGACCTACCTCTTATTAAAGAAGATTTAGGTGATATTTACAATACACAAAAATCATCTGCTTCTAGTTCTCAAGTTGGTAAAGAGACACACTATTAGTATAGAGTTTATATGAACACTTATCAGAAATTCCTGAAAGTTCTAATACACAAAATTTTAATTCTTCTAAAATTCAGAACGATAGTATAAAAGATAGTATGGGAGAACAATTTATCATTACTGATAAAGATTTTGAAAGATTAAAGAAGCCATCCCACATACAGAAAAGGAAGATGTATATAAAACATCACCATTTAGATCAAGATTTCTAAATAGAAAAACCTATGTATTCGAACGAATGTAGGGTAACATAGAATTAAAAGGAGATGAGGATTTTACTTTGGTAAAACTCATTAATCCACAACAAATTGACAAATTAAGAAAAAAATATCCTAAAATGAAGTATCTTCATATAGAATTAATACAAATCAAAATTAGGACTATTCTGCTCAGGAATAGATACACCAATTATGATTGCTTGTTTAGATGAAAGAATTATTAATAATCCATTAAATAATTTAATGGGTAGTGCTAAATCTAATTTAGCAAAAAAAAATAATTGGAGTCAATATTCATCCTGACCTTTACATAAGTCTTGATGAACAAAATATTGATAAAGTATGTTCCTTATCAATTAGTTTGAAAGGAATAGAATTACTATCTGGATCAAAAGTTTTAGGGATACAATGGGAATATTATATGATCTTAAATGACACATCAACTTTTAAATCAATTACACCAAATCAGTTTGTAAAACTATTTGAGATTGGTAGTGGTAAAGTTATACAACCAAGATTAGTAGATATACGACATTTAAAGTTTGATAATGATATGCAAATTTTTATCAAATCTTTAAAACCTAAGATACATTTACTAGTAGAACAATTTGTGGTCTCTGATAATACAATTTTTGCAACAATTATCAATCCTGTTTCTGAATTGACACCAAGAATAAGTAGAAGTAGAAGTATTGACTATAGATCAGTACCATCTACCTCTCATGACATTAATATTGAGCCTTCCAGACATAGTTTATCAACAACAAATGAAGAAGAACCAATAGAAAGCATAACACAATATTTGTTAGATTCACAAAATAATGCCATAAGATTACATTATGATTGATTTAAAGAAAAAAGCATTATTACATATTTATATTACTGTTACAATTCGATTTACTAGTTTACCAGAATTTACTATACATGTTTTAGTTGATACGGGTGTAGAAGCTAGTTTAATACAAAATGCTTTTGTTCCTCAATAATACTGGATACCTTTAGATAAAAAAGGGAATGTTGAATGACTTTATGGGTAGACAGCAACCTGTTACACATAAAGCCGAAGTTACATTATCTATACCAGATATTGATGGTATAGACAAAGAATACATTTTTGAATTTGTATTATTACCAAAAGAATTTGATACTGACTATAGTATTGGTATAAATAATTTACGACAATTTCAACCTTATAATACACATTATTTTACTTTTGATGGAAGAATGATATCTCGAGTACCATTTCCTGCACCATTTTTACAATATTTTACGTCAGCACAGTGTGGAAAAGTTCATTTAATTGACTCTGCCACTACTAATTCTAATTCCACTTCTGGTTTTCATGAATTTTATGATTACTGCACTTATACAATTCCTGTTCAGAATATCTTTGAAAAAACTGTTCATGATATGCTGAGTCATTTATATAGTGACAATCCATTAAAACACTTTGACAAAGCTCCACGATATTGTAGTCTAGAATTACTAGAACAATATTAAAATACAAAAAAAAGAGTTAATAGTATTATGGTAACTCCTTCTGATAAATAATAGTATCATTCATCTCCTGCTTTCTTAGTTAGAAATCATGCAGAGATTAAACGAGGAAAAGTTAGAAAGATTATAAATTATAGAAAGTTAAATAGTTGTACAATATTTGATGGGTATTTTGTTCACTCTGCTGAATAACTAATTAAATAAATACAAGGAGTTAAATATTACAGTAAATTTGATGCAAAATCTAGATTTTTGCAAATAAATCTAAAGGACTAGATGTCAAATGAATTAATAGCATTTAGTTGTCCATAAGGATATTACGAATGGAATGTAATGCCATTTGGATTAAAAAATATACCACAAATATTTCAAAAATGGATGAATTCCATATTTGGACATTTACAATATATTTCTGTTTATATAGATGACATTTTAGTATTCTCTAACTCTCTCGAAGAACATAAAAGACATCTATTGATTGTTATAAAAGTATTATTGGATAATGGAGTAATCCTAAGTCCAAAAAAGATAGAATTTTTCAAGGAAAAAAAATTCAATTTCTTAGAAAATATATCAAAAAGGGTCAGATATAGTTTCAATAGCATATCTACTCTAAAATAAAAGAATATCCTTCGACATTTAAAACTTTAAAAGAATTACAAAGTTTTCTTGGAATTTTAAATTATGGTAGAAAGTTTATTCCAAATTTAACCGAGAAGGTAAAAAACCTTCAAGAACGGTTAAGTATAGAACAAAGTAAATATAAACAAGAAACTAGTGACAACCAAGAAGATGGAATACAGACAACATTGCAATCACACTAACACAAAAAGAAGAAAAAGAGATTGAAAAAAAATAAAATCTCTAGTGAAAGATTAAAAAATATTATATTTTCCTTCTGAAAGTGAATTAGTTATTCTTCAAACTGATGCTTCAGATCTTTTTTGGGCATGTATTTTAATTGCTCAATATAAAGAAATAATTGCTTATACTTCTGGCAAATTTATAAAAGTCCAGCAAAAGTATTCGACATATGATAAAGAAATGCTTGCTATTAAATTAGTTTTAAAATAATTACACATTTATCTATTAAATCGAAATTTTGTTATTGAGACTGATAATAAATTTGTTGCTCAATTTCTCAAGAAAAAACAATAAATAATCCTGGAGAAAATCTCAGGAGAATACGCATTGCCTTATACTTGAAAATATTTAATTATGATGTCAAATATATTCCAGGCTATACTAATACAGTTGCTGATTTATTGACAAGACCATAAACGAGGATACGCTCAAGCGTATCATATGGAAAAGAAATGAAAAGCAAAAAAATTAGATAAATAATAATAGGGTACTAAATTTTTTTTCTTTATTATACACTTATCTTTATTTTTCATTTTATTTACTTTTTGAATCCAACATTTCTTGATGTTTGTAGATAACATCACTGAAAACCCCATGAGACAACACTCGTCTACTAGAGTATCCTAAGAGTTTAATGGCTTATTGCATGTGCTAAGTGCAATCGTGATTCCCACAAAAGTGAGTTCGGATTTATTTTCATTTTAGTTAGGATTTTATTTTATTTTCTTAATTTGATAATTTTGCTAAAGACTAGCAAAACTCAAGTTAGGGGTTGCGATTACAAGTAAAAAGTATAGTTATTTTAGTTTATTTTATGTACTCATAATCCAATTTTGGGGATTAATACAAGAAATTAATGATAAATTATTTTTATTAATCAAATTCTCTACTATGATATTTTTTTTAGTGTTTTGTAGTCTTTTTGCAGGGTTCTATGTACAAGAAAATTGAAGAATGAAAACATATCATGAATATCATCTTAGAACTATGAATTTACAGGTTTAACTGTCGACAACTACCTGTTGGCTGTTGGCAGCCAGGACTTAGAAGCAACCCGAGAGCGATTCTCAAAGTGGTTTTGGAAAACCACAACTGTAGAGTTGATTTTTGGCTCGTTTTTGAAAGAAAAGAGAATTTCCTTGTTAACAGAATTCTCGTTTGGATTTTGTGAAGTTATAAATATGCAATGTAATTGAGAATTTTGTATGATATGAAGAAATAGAAGCAATTTAGAAGACATTAGAGATTTTAGTTTTTGTACTATTTTATAAAATTAATAAAATAATTTCTTTTCCTTTATTTATGGCTATGATGAGTATGAGTTACTAAATTCTTGTATTTGATCAATTGAGGTAACGATCCCTAGGTAATTTACTAATATGCGATTTATTTGATTATTATACTTAATTAATTTACGTAAAGTTGATATTTTTGATTTCTATTAGATAGAATTCTTATATAAGTGGATTAAATCCTAAAGGAGGACTCTATAAATACCCATTGTACTTCAGAATTGAAAGGAGGTGAAATAGAGAGCGAATAGAGAGAGCAAGAGAGTGACTAGAGAAATTTTTAGAGAGGTTATGAGATTTTAAGTTTTAGTGCTCTCTCATAGTTATTTAATAAGAGATTTTCTTTCAATTATTTGATGGTTATGAAGAGTAAGAGTGACTACATTTCGCATTGGTTTTCGATGAGGTAACAAACTCTTCACGATGATCTAGTATGAGTTATTATTTTACAATTCTTAATTGTCTTTATATGATATTTGATTTTTGTGTGTTATTTGGCATTAAATATGATTTTCAAGACTTTGATAGTTTATAGTTTTACAGTATAGTTGTTACTTAGTTTTTGCTGTATCGTAGACTTTTTTGGTATGGTGTATGCTTAGATTTTAAATGGTTATTTCTATTATTTATAGATCATGCTTAGTATTATCTTGAAAATTCATATAGGAATTATTTATGGGCGTTTGCCAATTATCAATATAATAACTTTCTTTAGTTATGTGTTTTTTGGTTGAATAAGACCAACTGATCTATATAACTGAGATAAAATAAGCGATAATTTATTGAGTAATTTAGTTTTGAGGGCTTTATCTATAATGCCCATGTTTTTTCAGCTGCTTTTCAAAATGGAGAATACTACTTAAAATAATACTAGACAACCCAACAGTCATAAGATTTTAGAATAATTGTAATTACTGCCACATTCAGATGAATAAATAACATATTTAAAAATGGAAGATTTTATTTATACGAATAGTTAATTAAATAAGATAGTGCACTATTCTGAACATATGAACACAAAAAGAATAAAAGAGAAAAGCAATATACAAGGGGTCCTTATGACGTACTCCATCTTTCACAGTCTCTCGGTCTATTCGAGGAAGTATGAGTTGTCGGTAGGGACTGGTTCTGCTTCTTTAACTTCCAAACTTGGGTTCAGAATCCAGATAATTAAACCCAGCAAGTAACACAAAAAAGAACAGAAGTTATATTACCATAGTACTTAGAATAGGTGATTATGAACATATTATGTTAGTATAGGTCATGATAGCATAAATCAAAAATAAAATAAATAAATTTGGAATTACAACTAGAAGATCTCATCAAAGTCTTATGTAAGATACCATAAACTAAATAGATTAATAATTAGTCAGATATTTGAAACTAATATTGAAAAATAAGATGCGGTTGTTATTCCAATCATATAAGTGACCATGCATACCAGGGACCCGACTGAAACTCATTACGTTGAATCATGACATACCGTTAGGTACTGCTAGACAAACCCTGTACTGTAAGATAATAATAGACGTCACTCTTATGGAGACTCACGTATCAAACTATGGCTCAGTACCACACGATACTGCTGTAATATAAGTACTCAGTAGCTAATTAGAAAATGACCAACTAGATCCTCATAAAATCCGGTTCTTATCCATCATGTAGTTTCCTCCAATTCCTATCAATGATACACGATACACATGAACCAATAGAAACATATGGCTTGCTAAATCAAATTGTGTACATGTCCTTTAATAGAAATTGGATTCTAGAATTAATTTAATTGCGAATCACATATACACATATCATGAGAATACTCTATTTCTATGTAATCAAGATATATGAATCTTGTCATTATGTTTTTATGAACGATCATGCCGTTATGTATCTGGTATGTCAATAAATTATTATTGGATTATATATACGCAATATTGTTATATTCTGTTCCTTTGTCATGTGACTATACTCATTATCATGTCCTTCACATATTATATTATGTTCCTTTACGTATTATTCATATTAGTACAATATGTTATGTCACAAATAAGTATCGTGTGTCATGCTACATGATCAAGGTTAAATGAAATTATTTAGATCATCGATCTAATTCGAAATAAGAATAGCTCACAATAAAGAGTTAATGGTAGCAACATATATAAATAAATTTTTATGCCTCCCATTTTCTTCACTGCACTATATTTTAATATAGTGTCACATCTCACCTATTTGCACAGTATGTTGCTGCAATTATCTTTTGAGTTTATTTAATACGTTGTATATAAGCATAAACATAATAATAGTATACAATTTGTATTTGTGTTTATGTTTGACATAAAATTTTTGACAAAATTCGTATACAAAATACTACAATATTTGTATATGTCGAAATTAACCCAATAATTTAGTTCAATTCTCAATATCAATTAATAGTCCAAAATAGGTACCTAGTATATTCAAAAAATAATGGTCTAGAATGTGAGCAAAAAATATTATTAAAATAAAATAAATTACGTATACAAAATATAAATTAAATAAATTTTTCAAGAAAAGAATAAATAATAACAGTGTTATTTACATCGAATTCCTTCTAATTTCTTGAATTTTCTCTTTCTTTTTCTCTTTTCTTTTCTTTCTTTTTTTTCCCTCCAGGATTCCTCTCGGATATATGTGTAGGGAAATAAAGGTGAGGGAGAGATGTGAGTGTAGTTTTTAATAAAGTGGAGAGGAGATTATATATGTGAAAGGCCAATATCGTAAATATTGGAAACTTTTTTCTTAAACTTCTTTCTCCTTAAGCCGCACCTTTCCCCTCCTTTGCCTCCTCTTGATAGTACATGACCAACATAGGGGAGTGCCCTTAGAAATCTAGTTCAAGGTTAAGGTGTGCTCAAAGAGATTTTTAATTTATTTAATATTTTATTATTTACAGCTCCGTTAAACATCTTCCAAATACTACCAAATTTATATAGGACATAGTATTCAAGAAGAGAAACACTAAAAAATTATTTGTTTGTTATTTTGATGTCCAGAATAAAAGAAATAAAATTATGAAATAATTAGAAGAATAATTTAATATTCTAAAGTTAGCAAAATTTGGAAATCTTTTCGGACTTCTTGGAAATTTTTTTAAAATTATAAATATTAGAAAACTAATAACAGTGAAGACCGAATGTCATTTGGAGTTACAGATTTAAAGTTAAATCCACCGAAAGTTATTTCAGTATCCAAATTGACATCCAGTAGCCTAATTTGGCACGTTTGGACCCAAGGGAGAGATACGAGTAGCCTGAAATTTTAGAATATTATATTTTACCCACCTAATAAAAGAATTTAATGGCATCACAGTATATACGAGTATGTACTGATATAGAAATAAATTCAATTAATATAACTGATCATTATAAAATGTACAGATACTTTATCCTGATATCTTGCTTAAACTCCTACATAAAATCTCTCAGTGATTGTGTATACTACGAAATAAAGACCAACTGTATCACTTTATTTTTCAGTACTTTCTCCTGTCGGCCAATGATTGCTATAGGTTACTTCTCGTATTTAAGGTCTTCTATTACTTTGTGTTATTCACCAAAACACTCTCAACTATGATACATGAAACACATCATGAACTTTTTTCATATTTGGTAGTAAGAAAAATCTGTAGGCAAGATTTTTAATTATTTTCGTAATCTCAAATGGCCTGATGTATTTTGGACTGAGCTTCCCATTTTTACCGAATCTGATCATGCCCTTCATCAGGGATATCTTAATAAATACCTTATTTTCTATCTCAAATTCCAATGGTTTACTGCATTAATATACCATTTTTTGTTTGTCTTGGGCTGCCTTCATATGTTCTCTGATAACTTTTTACTTGTTCTGTTGCTCGAGTATGGTCCCAAGACACTCTATTCTCCAACCTCATTCTAACACAATATAAATCTGCACTTCCGACCATACAAAGTTTCGAATGGTGCCATTTTGATGTACTACTGATAACTATTAGTATAAGAAAATTCTATCATATACAAATAGTACTTTCAAGATCTACCAAAATGCAACACATATGCCCTAAGCATATCTTTGAGTATTTGGATAGTCCATTTTGGCCAACCATCTGTCCGTAGACAGTAAGCTGAAATCTAAACGTGTTCCTAAACTATTCATCAATTTCTTTCTATAGTGTGATCTGAATCTTATATCTTTATATGATATAATTCTGATTGGAACTCCATATAATCTAAGCACCTTCTGCATGAATCTTCTTGCCAATACTTCTGTTGACTGACCAACTCTAAATGGAATGAAATGAGCCAAGTTGGTCAATCTGTCCACAACCACCCAAATTGTATTATTACCTCTGGTTCCCCTATGTAATTTATCAAAAAGTCCATCGAAATTTGCTCCCACCACTCTAGAATTACTAGTGGTTGAAGTAATCCTGCCGTCCTTTGATATTTAGCCTTTACTTGTTGGCAAGTGGAACACCTAGACACATATCTGGTAATTTTATTCATCATGCCTAAACACTAGAAATAATTGTTCATATCCTAATACATTTTTATTACTTTCAGATGATTAGAGTATATTGATCTATGGGCTTCTTCTAAAACTCTATCTCTTACCTCCCCTTTAGTCACTCATAATCTTCCTTGAATCTAATAACTTCATCTGAGTACATTTTTATTTCTGGCCTCTTGCATATATCTATTTTATTCTTTAATCATTGAAAATTTTCATTTTCAACTTGTGCTTACTTAATCTGCTCTATAAATGGTGACTTAAACTGTATCTCCAAAAGTTATATTGTCATTCTCGGTAAAACTACTTCGAGCCTCATTCTTTGCATCTCCATTAAAAACTCCTTTTGGTGAGTCAATCTCTCTATTGCAAGCCTCCTATTAAGTGTATCTGACACTAAATTAATCCTCTCTGAGTGATGTTTAATTTCCACATCATAGTCTGCTACTAACTCTAACCATCATATATGTCTCATTCAATTCTTTTTGAGTGAAAATATATTTCAAACTTTTATGATCAGTGTATACCTTTACTCTCTATCCCAATAAGTAGTGTCTCCAAATCTTCAAACTATAAATTACCGTTACTAACTAAAAATCATGAGTCAGATAAATTTTCTCATGAGGTCTCAACTGTCTTGATGCAAGCTCAATCATTCTTCCATTCTATATCAACACACATCTCAGTCCCTGACTTGAAGTATTACTATAAACTTTTATTTCTCCAGAGTTATTTGGAATTGCTAATATTGGTGTTGTTGTCAGCCTTCGT
The DNA here is from genome assembly GCA_036321105.1 of Dracaena cambodiana. Classification (NCBI taxonomy): domain Eukaryota; kingdom Viridiplantae; phylum Streptophyta; class Magnoliopsida; order Asparagales; family Asparagaceae; genus Dracaena; species Dracaena cambodiana. The sequence goes on from JAYEPQ010000001.1 coordinate 28,581,012, forward strand.
TTTATTTCTTCAAATGTATTATTACACTCCTCTATACACACATATTCCACTATTTTCCTAGTTAATTAGTTGAAGACGATGCAATTTTAGCAAAGTCCTAAACGAACCTTCTGTAATACCCAGCCATCTCCAGAAAAGTCAAAATTTCTGACACTAATTTTAGCACAGTCCAATCTATCACAACTTCTATCTTCTTAGGATCGATTGATATACAGTCTTCATAAACTATATGACCTAAGAATGCAAATTTATCTAACCAAAATTCACATTCACTTAGTTTTCATATAACTTCTGTTCTCTAAGAGTCTACAAAATTATCCTTAATTGCTCGACAAGTTCTTTACTGTTCTTGGAATAGATCTAGATATCATCAATAAATACACAACAAATTTACCTAGATACTAAGAAAAAATATGGTTAATCAAATTCATAAATACCATTAGTGCATTAATCACTCCAAACAATATTACCAAATATTCATAATGATCATGTCTGGTTCTGAATGCAGCTTTTGGAATATCTTCTATTCGGAACCTTACTTGATGGAATTCCGAACAAAGATCTATCCTTGAGAATACCTTTGTGTCTCCCAGCTGATCAAATAGATCAGTTATTTTCGGTAATGGATACTTTTTCTTAATTGTTACTATTGATTAGTATTATATTTTGTATTTTTTCTCCCATATTTTATCTATTTTTGTATATAAATAATTGCTACTCGGGTATATTTAGTGTGTTTTTATGGTAACAAAGGTTTTGCGAGGAAAGATGCAAATTTATCAAGAATATGAACAAAGAAAGTTAACTAAGGCGAAAACCAACACTCAAGTGCAGCAGCAGCAACTTCAACAGTATTTTCTGTGAAGATAATGCTTGAACTGAAAATTTTCATATATAAAAAATTTGTAGCGCTCGGAATTATTTTCGAAATAAGTCTAAGAGCATATCAATTCGAGTTCGTATACAAAAGTTATGCCTATTTTACTGAAACACTATATAGTAGAAAATCTGATCCAACGGGTTACGGGTGCACTGAACTTAATTTCAGATTTTGGACCCGAAAATAAGTATTTTATACCATCCAATCTCAACGATTGGTTTCTAATACCTATGGATTGGATTAAGATTATATATCTTGAGATTAGTTTGCATTGGATTAGAATTATATCTTTTGTATTGAGTTTGAGTAGGAGTAGGATTGTATTTGGGTTATAAATATCCCATGAATTCTTGTAAATTAGAGAGAGCTTTTTAGGTGTAATTTTAGATTAATTTTTATTAATAAAATTAGGGTTTTGCTGAAGGGGTGGCGGCCACAATACCGTGCTCCAGAGATAAGCCATTGCTTTTAGTTCTTTATTTGCTTTTTAGATAGAATTAATTGCTTTTTAGTATAGATTTATTTGCTTTCTAGAATAAATTTAATTGCTTTTTATAATCATGAGTAGCTAATTAGTTTAGCTCTAGGATGCAGATAAAACTAGGATCCACCAAGTAATTGCTTTCTAATATTTTTCTTCTTAAATAAAATTAATAAAGACATGATTTTTCTATAAAAAGATTAAAATATAAGAACTCGAAGTTTAAGACTTTGATAGGTTATACTTGAATTAGGTTTCTTGATAGCCTATACTTAGTTAGGGTTTGGGACTGTTGGTTTTATCTTTTTCATTAAATTATCTAAAGATTTAGTTTGTTTTTATGAAAAATAGTATCTTTGATGAGTTATGCTTGCACACCACTTGATAGCTCATGCTTAGGGCACTTTAAAAAAAGATTAAACTAAAAAGATCAAATTTTTTATGATAGAAGAAAATAATAGAAGTAAGAACATGGTTGGAAACTAGTAAATTCTAGATCCTAGGCTAATTAGAATAATTCTCAACTCCAACTTAGAATCCTTTGTTAATCCATTAGACAATAGAATTAGTGAGAATACAAAAACACCTGAGATCTCTGTGGGACGACCTGTATAGCGCTATAACTGACACTGTGCGCTTGCAGTTAAATTATCACATCAACTACATTCAAACTCCTATAGTCCACACACAATTTTTGACTCCTATCCTTCATTCTTGTTAATAATACTGGAGCTCCCCAAAGTGAAACACTAGGTCATACAAAATCCAAATTCAATAGGTTATCTACTTGTCTCTTGACTTTATCTAATTCTACAATTCCGATTCGGTAAAGTGGCTTACAAACTAGTTTAGTCCCAGAGATAATATCAATAATAAACTCTACTGCCCTTACTGGTGGTAGTTAAGTATTTCTTTTGAAAATATATCTAAGATTTCTGATACTATAGGAATTATTCATTCTCCTATTTCCATAGCTTCCAAACTTCTCTTTTCGGGGGCACTTTAGATTTTATTGTTTCTAAAGATTTACTTCCACCAATAAACTCAAACTTTGGAGGATCAGGAATCAGAAATATTATTCTGCTTTTTCAACAATTTATTACTATATGGAAGGTACTCAACTAATCCATACCTATAATAATATCATATCCATTTCTATTTATAACTAGCAGGTTGACATAAAATCCTCTACTATTAATCATTAAGGGTATAGTTTACACTCCTTATTGGTCATAATACTGCCATTTCCAATTTTATTGTCCCACCCCACATGTAAGATTGTAAAATCAATAAAACTATGGAAAATAAACATGATAGAGATAAAGCAGTGTAAAACTCCAGAATTGAATAGAACAGTTGCATACCTGCCATGACTCCTCTAGTAGTTTGAACTTTCTCTGCATTTATCAGTCTAACTTGCCCCTGTCTTTGACCCGCTCCTCCTTGGGCTCTGGCATAAGATTGCTACTGTGCCTCCAAGGGTTTTTTTGATCCGATTCTGTAACTCTCTGGGTTGATGCTATTGCTAGCCTTGATATTGGCTAGAATGGGACCTCGGGTACTGCCAATTGTTGAACCTTTGGACAATTACTTACTCGGTGACAGGAAGACCCACATGCTAGACACAGCTCTGGGCTCTTCTACACTCCTTCTAGGAATGTCCCAGTATATGTGATTATGCTTGAAAAGTGTAATATTTTTAGTTTATTTTGTATAAGCGCAATCCAATTTTGATGATTAATATAAGAAATTAATGAAAAATATTTTTTATTAATCAAATTCCTCACTATGATATTTCTTTAGTGTTTTCTAATGTTTTTGTAGGATTTTATATGCAAAGAAATATTTTTGTAGGATTTTATATGCAAAGAAATCGAAGTATCAAAGCATATATCAAATATCGGTTCAGAACTGTGCATTTTCAGCAATAGCTATCAACAGCCAAAGCCTTGCCGTCGACAACCATCAATTGAGAATCATGCCAAAGAACGACCGTCGATAGGTCTGTCGAAAGGAGCGGCCGCAGATTTAATTTTTGAGAATATTTGAGGGAAATTAATGGTTTTCTTAAAAATAAAATTCTTATTAGGGTTTTGTAAGGTTATAAATAACCAATGAATCAAAAGTTTTGTAATGCTTAGCACCTTTTGAGAAAGAATAGAATAGAGTTTTAGATTCAAGATTTAGTTTCTGTACTCATTCATAAAAATCAATAAAAGAATTTATTTTCTTTATTCATGGTTATGATAAGTATAAGTGGCTAAATTCTTGAGTTGGATCAGATAAAATAACAAACTCTACGTGATTTACTAGTATGTACTCTTATATACTTATGGATTTTAATTGTTTTATGTGGAATTATTATCTTTGATTCTCTGTTATCATTGAAAGAATTAAATATAATTTTGAGTCTTTGATGCTTTATACTTTGACGATATTTTCATTGCTTAGTTTTTGATATATCATAAACTCTTTAGGCACAGTGTATGCTTAGACTTTAAATATTTATTATTGTTATTTAAATCACATGCATAGATAAACACAAAGTTCATATAGGATTAATTAGGAGAAATTAGTCAAAGTATCAAAGTTCACATTTTCATATATTTTTGTGCTTAATTGAATTATTTTTCGATTGTACAAAGACCATGTGATCTATGTAACTGAGATAAAAAAGTATGAATATATCCAATAAATTATCTTATGGGGAGTTATATCCATCTGACCAACAGTTTTAGTATAAATAAATTTTTTATCTTTTAATTTTAGTTTAGCTAATAACATTCCAATCTTTACTTTTATTTTTGGTACCGTAATTTATTCTAGTGTCACACAATTAACAAATGATTCTCGAGAGAGCAATCTTGGGTTACTACACTTGTACTACTTATCGATCTCTTACACTTGGGAGTGTACGATTTAGATCATAGTCAAGTTTTTGGTTCTATTGCTGGGATCATATTATTATATTATACATTAATATAGATTATGGTTCCTACATTAATTTTTATGATTCTAAATTTGTATGACCACTTGGAAGAGAACTTCAAACAATAGACTATTTCGATCATACTCAGATCTACCACCACTTCCAATCTATCAAACACTTCATACATGAGTACTAATAATAATAACAACAACATGAATAAAAACAACAACAACAACAACAACAACAACAAGAAGAATAATAATAATAATAATAATAATAATAATAATAATAATAATAATAATAATAATAATAATGGATTTGGAGATATAAATGATAATCATAGCCGTTATGAAGGCAATGAGAGTACTTTACAAGATTATTTTAGGACAACTCAACCTTTATGCATTGCATTTCCATTGAATATGGAAATTTGAGATTAAATCTGGCGTAGTCCAATTTTTGCCTAAATTTCATGAGATGGATTCAGAGAGCCCATATTTGCGCCTTCGAGAATTCAAAAAAGTTTATTCTACCATTAATCTTCAAAATATTAGTGCAGAGAAACTTAAATTTAAACTCTTTTCATTTTGTCTAAAGGATAAAGCAAATACATAGCGACATTCTTTATGTTCCAATTCAATGGGAAGATGGGATGAGACGCAAAGAGAATCCTTAAAGAAAATCTATCCTTCATATCGAACAAATTTTATGCGAAAGAAAATTCTAAACTTTCGATAGAAAGAAGATGAACCATTGTTCTAGTGTTGGGATAGATTTAAGGATTTGCTTCTCTCATGCCCACATAAATATTTTAAAATATGGAGGACTATAAGTACTTTCTATTAAGGGTTAAGTACTATAACCAGGCAATTCGTAGAGACTATGTGTAATGGTGAATTTTTAATTAAGTATGTTAAGGAGCATAGGACTATTTTGATTCACTTGCCAAAAATTTACAAGTTTGGAAAACTGAGGATATTTCGAATAGACACTAAGTAAAAGATAAACCCCAGATAGAGGTGGACTTCTTAAATTGGGGGAAACCGAACATATAATTACATGGTTAATCTCTATTACTAAGAAATTTGAAGATTTACTTGCTAAGAAAACTGAAATAGTTAAATCAAATGAAGAAGGTCTGGAAATTTGTGATATTTGAGAATTACAAGGACATGTGACTCGTGAATGTCCAACACTTCGCCTTTTAAAGAAGTATTGAAGAAACAAGCTAATGTCTTTAACCTTGCTTCTCAACTAGCAAACAACTCATATTCACAAACATATATTCCTAGTTGGAGGAATCATCCAAATTTTCAATAGAAGCAGAATTCTCAACAATAGTTTAATAATCAAAACAAGCCACCGACTAATCCACCTCAACAATACATCCAATCTACTAATCAACCTTCGGTGTACCAACCGTCATCGAAAAGAAATTTTGAGGATATTTCTTTACAAATACAATAGAGAATGGATAAGATGATCCAAGCGCAATAACAGTTTATTTAGTAGCAGCAAACGATTAATAGTCAGAATGCGACAGATTTCAGCGATATCCACTCACAAATAAGCCACTTCAATTCTGCATTGCAAATAAAGAAAAAAGGCAAGCTACCATCTCAATCGGAGGCCAGTACTTCAGATAAAGTCGATGGTATAAATGCTATGACTTCTTCCGTTAATAATTATATACCTGAGATAACACTGTAATGAATTTAAGAAGTGGAAAAATGCTTGATGAACCCATTTCAAAGGAAAATACTAAGGATAAATTCGGCGATAATTCAGTGCAACAATCTAAAGAAGATAATTTTAAAGAATCAATTTCTAATGATTATAAAACTCCTGAACCATTTCCTTAGAGATTAAAATCTATGAATATTAATGTATTTTATGCTGATATTTGGATATTTTCAAATATGTACAGATCAATATACTTTTGCTGGAAGCAATTAAGCAAGTATCATCATATACAAAATTCTTGAAGGAGTTGTGCACAATAAAAAGTCATCACAACATACAGAAGAAAGCATTTCTCATAGAGCAGATAAAAAGTGTATTATTTCTTTCTGAAATGCCTCTCAAATATAAGGATGCTTAATATCCCATTATTTCTTGTGTGATAGGCCAACATAATATAGAGAAAACTTTGCTAGATTTGGGGGCTACTGTAAATCTTTTACTATTTTCGATTTCCAAGCACTTAGGTTTAGAAGAACTCAAACAATCACCCATCACACTACAACTAGCTGACAAGTCAGAAAGGCTTCCTAAGGGTATTGTGGAAAATTTTCTAGTGTAAATTGAAAAACTTTTATTTCTTTGTGGATTTTATAGTTATCGATACTGTACCTATAAAGAATTCACGTCTTCATATTCCAGTTATTATCAGACGTTCATTTTTAGCTATGGTTAATATAGTTATAAATTGCATGAACAATGTGGAGAAATTTTCATTTGGAAATATGACCATTGAACTTAATATTTTTAATATTTGTAAACAACCAAACATAAATAACGAAGAAATTAATTACATTGAATAAATCCATGATGAAGAAGATGTCCTATCATTGTGCATGTCTGATCTTTTGGAGATGGCACTAACAATGAATGAAGACTTCCTTGAATATTTTCAATCCAAACATATCACCGAAATTATAAAATACTTAACTGATGCTCAATGTTCGAATATCACGGGATGAATTCCTATAATGAAAGTGTATGAAGAGTTAGCTCAAATCACAAAAAAAATTAATACCATGTAACATCCTAGTACCAATACTTAAACTAAAACCGCTACTTGAAGATCTCAAGTATATATTTTTGGGACCTAAGGAAACTTTTCCAGCGGCCATCTCAATGCATTTTGACGAGAAATAAGAAGAGCGACTACTATCAACATTGTGAGTATATAAATGAGCTCTAGGATGGAATATGGTGGACATCAAAGGTGTGAACCCCTTATTTACACACATCGCATTACTTCGGAAGATGAAGCCAAGCCTATTAGGTAAATACAACGAAGACTTAACCCTGCCATGAAGGAAGTGGTTAAAGCCAAAGTGTTAAATTACTTGATGCTGACATTATCTATCCAATTGCCAATAGTAAGTGGATAAGTCCAATCCAATTGCTCCGAAAAAGAGGGGGGTAACAGTACTAAAAACGAGGATGATGAGATGATGCCCACTCATACTACTACATGTTGGCGTATATGTATCGATTATCGAAAGTTAAATAAAGTAATACTTAAATATCACTTTCCATTACAATTTCTTAACTAAGTACTTGAAAGAGTTGCTAGGCATGAATTTTATTATTTTCCTGATGGTTATTCTGGTTATTATTAAATTAAAATTGCATTAGAGGTGCAGGAAAAGGCAACTTTTACCTGTCCCTTTGGCACTTTTGCTTTTAGAATAATACCATTTGGATTATATAATGCACCTGCAATATTTCAAAGATGCATGATAAGTATTTTTTAGCGATATGGTGGAAAATTATCTTGAGTTATTTATGAATAATTTCTCTGTATTTGGAAATAATTTCAAATCTTCTTTGACTAATTTAGGACCTATGTTTGAAAGATATCAATAGAAAAATCTACTCATAAATTGAAAAATAGCATTTCATAATTAGAAATGTTATTGTGTTGGGCCTCATAGTTTCATCGAAAGGGATGGAAGTAGATAAGGGTAAGGTTGAGTCTATTTTCAAAATATCAATATCCAAAACTGTAAATGACATACGTTCATTTCTAGAATACGCAAGTCTCTACAGAAGGTTTATAAAGGATTTTAGTACTATTGCTACACCCCTTTCTCACCTTCTTATGTAAGATGTGTGTTTGAATGAACGCAGATATATCAGACAACTTTTGAAACTCTCAAAGAGATGATCATCACCTCACCAATAATGCAACCTTCAGATTGGACACTTCCATTCAAAATCATGTGCGATGCAAGTGATTATGCAATTGGAGCTATACTAGGGCAACAAAGAGGTAAAAAGTCGTACGTGGTAAATTATGCCAGCAAGACTCTTAATGACGCTCAAACAAATTATACTACTACAAAGAAGGAGCTTCTAGCTGTACTTTTTACTCTTGATAAATTTCGTTCATTTATTTTGGGCTCACATGTAGTTGTTTTTACAGATCATTCGGTGCTCAAATATCTTTTTATCAAAGAAATATGCAAAGCCACGACTAATTCAATGGATCTTATTACTCCAAAAACTTAATCTTGAAATCAATGATAAAAAGAGAGTAGAGAACATGGTTATAGACCACCTCTCTAGACTAACTTTTGAAAACGATAAGTTATCAATTAGGAACTCGTTCCCTGATGAGCAGTTATTTTCTATCACAATAATTCCATGGTATGCTAACATCATTAATTTCCTTATTGCAGAACAAATGCTGAATTATTGGAGTGCACAAGACAAAAGAAGATTTTTATACAAGGAATGTCGTTTCTTTTTCGATGACCCTTACTTATTTAAATATTACTCAGATCAAATCATTAGGCATTGTGTACCTAATGACAATATTCAAAGTGTCATTGCTTTTTGTCATACAAAAGCATGTGGGGTCACTTTTCATCTAAAATGATGGTAGCCAAAATATGTCAATGTGGTTTTTATTGGCATACCATGTTTAGAGACGTATATGAATTCTATAAAAGATGTGAGTCTTGTCAGAAACTAGGAGTATTAATCAAGAAGAATGATATGCCTCTAACACCCATACTTATAATTGAGATATTCAATTACTGGAACATTGACTTCATGGAACCGTTTCCTATTTCTAATGGATATGCTTATATCCTCGTATTAGAAGATTATGTTTCTAAGTGGTTAGAAGTTGCAGCTTGTAGACATAATGACTAACAAATTGTTATTAAAATTTCAAAGGAATACATATTGTCTAAATTTGGAGTTTTTAAAGCAATAATAAGCAATAGGGATTCACATTTCTGTAACAAAACCTTTGAAAATTTAATGAAGAAATATCATATCACGTACAAGATTTCTATACCATATCATACATAGTGAAATGGACAAGTTGAGCTAGCTAATAAAGAAATCATGTAAATACTTGAGAAAATGGTTACTCCATCTCATAAAGATTGGTTGAGTAGACCAACCGATAATTTATAGGCTTACCGTATAACATACAAAACTTTCTTAGGCATGTCTCCATATAAATTAGTCTATGGAAAAACTTGTCATTTGCCTACACAGATAGAGCATAAAGCATATTGGGCAATTAAATTAGTAAATTTTGATCTTAATTCAGCTGGCCCATTATGAATGCTATAAATAAATGGTTGGAAGAGATAAGACATGACGCATATGATAATTCACGCATTTCAAAGGAAAATGAATATATGGCACGATCATCGTATAACACCGTATTTTTTATTCTTCTAACAAAGTGCTTCTATCTGATTCATGGTCATCATATCACACGCCGTATTAAGAGCTTCCTTATAAATAGAATTCATATTAATGTTCTGTATGGTTATAAATAGCTAATGAATCTCAAGTTTTGTAACGCTTTGCACCATTTGAGAGAGAAAAATATAGAGTTTTAGATTTAAGATTTAGTTTTTGTACTCGTTCATAGAAATCAATAAAAGAATTAGTTTTCTCTTTATTCATAACCATGATGAGTATGTGAGGCTAAATTTTTGAGTTGGATTAGATGAAATAATAAATGCTAGGTGATTTACTGGTATGCATTCTTATTTACTTATTTTTTAAATTATTTTATATAGAATTGATATTTTTAATTCTCTGCTATCTTTGAAAGGATTAAATATGATTTGAGTTTTTGATGCTTTATAGTTTGATGATATATTCGTTACTTAATTTTTGATATAATGTAGACTTTTTAGGCATGTTGTATGCTTAGACTTTAAACGTTTATTTTTATTATTCATATCATATGCTTAAAAAATCAAAGTTCATATAGGATTAACTGGTAGAAATTAGTCAAAGTATCAAATTTCACAACTTTATATATTTTGTGCGTAATTGAATTATTTTTCGATTCTAGGAAGACCACATGATCTATGCAACTAAAATAAAAAAGAATGAATATATTAAGTAAATTATTTTATGGGGAGTTACAACCATCTGACTAACAATTTTAGTAGAAGTAATTTTTTTTTATCTTTTAATTTTAATTTAGCTAATTAAAATCCAATCTTTACTTTTATTTTTAGTGTCGTAATTTATTCTAGTATCATATAATTAACAAATAATTCTCGAGAGAAGGATCTTTGGTTACTACCCTTATACTTATCGATCTCTTGCATTTAGGAGTGTACGATTTAGATTGCAGTTAATATGGCAAAATTTACATATTATCGAACTTTGATTTGGTATCATCTACTTCTTTACTAGTGGGCCATCAAACCTTATGGCCGATGAGCTTGTCCCATGTCCAAATGACATTTTAAATGTCACTGATCTCCCTTCCTTAGATACTTGCTCTAGGCAACGTGCTGCTTCAAATGCTTCTGAGTAGGTCTTATAGTCATGACCTGCTAGATGCTTGCTTAGATGGTGCCTCAGTCTTTGCTGGAACATGTGTGCTCGTTCCTCTTCATTTGCTACTAGGGTTGGGGCAAAATGATCGAGTTTCACAAACTCAACTATACATGTGTTCATAATCTGATCTCCTTGTTGCAGCTTGAGGAACTTCTTCCTCATCTCCACTTTGCTGATGCATGGAAAAACCTGGCATGAAATGTCTCCACAAACTTCTTCCAAGTTATAGGTTCCTGGTGTGTTTCCTCTTCGGCCAAATACTATGTCCTGGCTATATCAATCAAATGAATGTACACCACCTCCACTCAATTCTCCTTCGGGATTCTTACCGCCTTCAGAAGATTTTCCATATTAACAATCCATTGCTTGGCTTTTAATGGTCCTTCCATTCTAAAAAATACTGACAATTGCAATCTCCGAAAATATGACTCCATCCCCGTCCTTTCCGGCTCCTTGGACTGCATCATTCTTTCTAGCAATATTATCGTGGTTTGATGTGTCTGTGCTACTCCTTGCACTTGGTTCCTCAGCTCTACGGTCTCATCCCTCGGACTTAGTAAAAATGAGTCTCAAACATGTTCTTGTATAGTAATAATCCTATGGTCTTCCATATAAACTTAGGCTTTGATACCACCCTACAACCACCCCCATTTTTCAGCTACTTACTAAAACGGAGAATACTACTCAAAATAATACTAGACAATCTAACAATCACAGGATCTTCGAATAACTATAACTACTCCTACATTCGGATGGATAAATAACATGTCCGAAATTAAAAAGATTTTATTTATATAAGGAGTTAATTACATAAGATGACACACTGCTGTGAATATATGAACATAAAAGAAATAAAAGAGAAAAGCAATAAAGCCGAGCCCAAACAAAAGAAGGTATAAACAAATATACAAGGGGTCCCTATGATGTACTCCACCTTTCATAGTCTCTTGGTCAGTTCGAGGAAGTATGGGTCATCGGTTGGAACAACTTCTGCTTCTTCAACTAGCTAAAAATTCTAATGAGGTCAATCTCATATCATATTAAGATTTCACCTCAGACAGAAATGCTTCAATCACTCACAGCTTTTCAGTTAGAATAGTCAAGTTAATAATTACCTCTAACAATCATTTCTAAATGACTTGTGTCCAAGTTCTCAAACATTACCTGTCACGTTAAATCTTACCTCTGACAAAAAAACTTTCCTCATCATTTTTTCAAAGTAGAGCGAGTGACCCTCCAAAATATTTGTTACGTTAAAATCAAACGTCTGACATCAGAATACAAAAGCAAATCATTTTTCTCCATGAGATTAAATCCAACTAAATCAGTTGTCATGTTAAATTTTCATCTAGAATAGAAAAGATAGAATCACAATTTATCAAGTCCAATAGTACAACCTCTGATGAACTTATTCTTAACATCATTAAGTTAATAATTATCTCTAACGAAAATCATATCCCTATCAAGTTAACAATTATCTCTAATAGTTCAACTCGCAAGACTTAACACATTAATCCTTATATCTGTTTAGCCAGCTCATTCCTATCTGAATAGGTCAAGCTTTGAGACATGTTTAATGAGACCTCTATCCTCACTCAAATCCGGTTATACTAGATGTCAGTGAACAGGTGGATTAAACATGTTAAACCCTACTGCTGTTTAATCAGTTCACTACTATTATGTTCCAAAACTTTGAATAGATTGAACCACAAGACATGTTTAATGATACTTCTATCATTTTCTAATCCATCATAACAGATGTCACTGAACGACTACGGTCCTATTTTTGTGAACTCTTGTCTATCATGATCAGAACCTCTGAATAGTGCAAGTCAATACTTAATAGAGTATGCTAACACATACCTCTGCCCATCATCTATATCTCCTAATTTGTCATCCTAAACGTCACTAAACAGTTAGGTCTTTACTCTTTTGAAGCCTCCTTCTATTACATCTAATAACTCTGAATAGTTTGAGTCTCCATCCATCTCCCTTTATCTATCATGATTTTAGCTTCTGAACAGACATCTAGAAGTTTCATGCTACTGACAACAACTTTTCTGAAAACAAGACTACAAGTTAAAATCTAGATCAAAAGAGTTTACATTTGAAGTATAACTCAGATCAAAAAGCTTTTGATGGCGTAACAGTTTCTGACTGTCAATATTCCAAAAGCAGCTGTATTCCAACATCATGAAGATTACCTTGCAAGCAATTTTTAATACATCAAAGAGATTCAACAGTATACCTTTGAAGATTAAGAAATTTGTGTATTAGATTTGACAAGTTCCATAACGGTTCAACAGTACACCTGCACAATCAAATAATTGGAAGATAGTTCGCAAAGTATGAGCATCAACAAATCAGCAGGAGATTTTGAAACTCCCAAACAACAATGATGAACAAAAGATTCTATACTCACATAAGAAGTAAAGAGCTGAAGATAAGTTATAATCTAATCTCAGGAGCAACTCTTGAGTCATCATTCAAAAATATGGGACTAAGAATTCAAGACACATCGAAGGCTCTCTACGTGATTCAACAGTACACCAGTAAGATCTAAAGGAACAAGAATGTGGTGACATCAAAAGATGGTTCATAGTACATCATAAAAATTGTGATACACAATGAAGACTAAAGAGCCAAAATAAAAAAAGTCCAAAGTATTTCAAAATTTGTTATAAATCAATGACGAAATTTTGAAAACTTTAGAGAGGGTTTTGTAGGCACTAAAAAAATAATCCATTAAAATAAGAGCATCATACGCCCACTCCCGCGAGGCACTGCACCTGCTCCCGTGGGGACCGCACATGCGCTCGCGCAAGCGGAGTGCTGCGTGCGCCTGTGCCCGTGCCCGCAAGAGCGCCCTTGCACCCTCATGCACCCCACCCACAGAGCATTACGCATGCACCCGTGCTCCCGAGGGCACTGTGCTCGTACCCGTGCGCACCCTGTGCCTGTGTGCGGCTGCTCCCACGAGGGCGCACGCCTGCACCCAGGTCGCTCCTTCCACCTTATGCATTTCGTGCACTCCATATCTGGGGAAGTCTGTTGTAATCTCTCTGTGTGTGCTCCCATGATCCAATCTCCAATTACGAAGAGATTTTCTAGTTCTCACAGTCTATAAAAGGCTTCTCTATGAAGAGAAGAGGAGGCTGAGATGAAAAAAATAATCCAGCGAAGGAGACAAGCTACAAAAAGGAGTTCCACAGATTAAAAAAAATCACAGAAGGAAGAAGCGAGCATCTAGAGATCCATAAACAAAAATCCAAGAAAAACAAGAGTGCTTCACAGCTCTTCTCTTCTTTCGGCCAGAGCTTGGTGCCTAAAAAAATCAGTCAACTTAATGTTCGGGTCGTCAATGGAAGATGCCAGACAATTTCGACCGCTGTCAAATATCCCACGAGATTATAAGGGAAAATAGAGTCATCTCTTTTTCCTATCCCTGTAATCTAAATTGAAAGTTGTAGCTTTCTTTTATTTGCTTGTAATCTCCTTTAATGAGAATGAAAGGAAATTCATCAAATTCAAACGTACAAAAGTATCGTGCAGAATTATGTTGGGAAAATTTGGGGATTGCTTGGTCTAAGATTTAACTAAGGCTTCCCAAAGTCCATGATAAAAATGAGCAGCATTGGAGTGAAAACTGGGAACCAAGGGGAGTTATAAATTTAACTAATAGATATTAACTGGTTATCAGAGACTGTAAGCATCTAAAAACTTGCTACAATGGATGTGATACACCTCCAATTTCATGGACTTTTACGAGTCTCATATTACCGAGAATAAGCCAATTATCATCTACATGTTGATGGTGTAGCCGATGGTGATTCATATTGAGCCTGGCGGGTCTTGGGTCCACAATATCGGTCCTGCACCAGCAGGAAGTTGTCGAGTCGAATGGAAGCTTTAACACTATTTTCTCCAAACTTGAATTTTTTGTCATGCATGCCCTAACTTCTCTGCTTTGAGGCTATAGATAGGACAGACTGTCTATATCCTAAGGCTAATCAGCTAGGTGTAGAATCGCAACCATCTGAATACCCAACTCCTAATATCTAAGCATATCAAATATATCATAATTATTCTGTTATCACCAAAGCTCATAGTAATTTTATCATTGATGTTATTGCTATTTTATTCTCTTTATCTAAATGTCAGCATTCAAATAAGCTTTTTCAACTGATTCGATTGTTTAAATAAGCAAACCATCAAAAGAGAAGAAAACAAAATGTAAAGAAAGACTCAGAGGGAAAGGAGTCTCATGAGACTGGAGACCTTACTCATTTAGTCCCATATCGACTACAAGCCCGCAATAATCTATCTTTATATGAGATATGCGCAACGGACACTCGTCTCTTTGGAGACATCCGATAAAATTGGAACAATACAGAGAAGATTAGCATGACCCTAAATCGCTTCGTAATTTGGAAAAACTCTCTTATTTACTTGCGTTGTCATTTTGGAGCCCGTGGTTGGGTCAGCATTGAATATGATTCAATTTTATTATACATATAAAAGTAACAAAAATTGGAGTACTATATTGTGTTTTTTGTTTCAATTTATAAAAGATTTAGCTTTTGATTCAATTGACATGTTGGTGTATTTTTTTTGAAAGAAGAATTTTTAAACCGAATTTCTCTTCAAATTTTTTTCCTTTTGATTCCTCCATGTTCTATATTAATGAGGAATAAGGGAGCCAACTAAAATTAGCATCAAAACTATCACTGAGAAATCAAATTTATAAAAGATTTAGCTTTTGTGTTATTTGCACTACGGCCATGATGCATATTATGGAAATATTTTAGAAATCAAGTACTGATTTTGAAATGTATGATATGAGAAGATCTTTTGTTTTTTCGGAAGCAATAAGGGTCCAAGAATTCATTTTTTTATTTTACTTTTAAAATTATTCGCACAATATATCTCCCGTTATTGATAAAGCCTTACCTAAGATTCTAGACTGGGGCTTTAGGTTTCTTTCGATTTTTTTTTTGGCCCTCTCATGGTCTAAACTATTTAACTTTTTTATTAGTAACTTAGAACTTTTTGATAGGATAGTGAATATCTTCTTTCATTGAGAAAAGTGGGGATTGCTGTCCCCTTCCCCTACTTTAGAGGAGAGTAAATTACTCCTTCACTTCACTGTAACGTAGTACAGAGGTTTGAAATCCTAATTTGTCTCGTGTATGTCTGCTAGGAGGACTTGTTTTGTTTGAAAATTAATCTCACGAGGCTGTTTTATGGATGTGCTTCAAAGATTAAGTTCTAATTGTAGGAGAGAAAAATTGAATCTTTTTACGTGTTTTTTTTTAAAATAGGTATTTGTCTGTGATGAGAGGGGTCATAGTTAAACAGCGGAACAAACATGTTTGAAAGATTTTACTTCCTTTGAGGGATCTCTCTTTTGCTGAATTTGCTCATTTAACTTATTAACAAACGGGAAACAAAAGAAAGTTTTAATGATCTAGCATCCTTCTTCTGAATATTCTTGTTGACATTGCTAGTCAGGAGAATTCATGACCACAATGAAGTTTGGATGGTTGTTGGGCTTGTAAAAATGATTCTTGATACTGCTGCCAGCTATCAAAGCATTAATCTTCTTGTCATTTTGTTCCAGGTGGATCTTCATAATCTTCTTCACCTGTAGACTCTATAACTCATAACGCGTTGCTGGGATTCGCTCAACAATCCATGTATTTGATTACAAAGTCATCACCGATATAATAGAGAGGATGCTACAGCCAGTTCTCCCTTTTTCTTTTGCTACCGTTACATCTCATGTTGTCTTGTTTCAGATTCAGAGACTCATAACCAGGACGTACAATATCTTTATACTACACGCACTTTTGATACTTGTTATCTAAAGCTTGAAAGGTTTGGGTTATTTCATTTATTCAATGTGTGCTTTTTGCTGTAAGAAATATACATACTGCCCATTTCAATCCTCATTTTCTCTTTGAGAACACAATATCTTGTGTGAATTTTGAATCTTGATACCAAAGTACATGGTTATGAGAGCAGCTATACACTTGCATTTCTTGCAAATATACGGTTTTGCCTTTCGGTGTTTATGATATGTATGAGTTGTTGAATAGGGGCTATTGTTTGTTTATGTAGGTATTTCTTTTGAGCTTGTCTAATATGCATTGGCTTTATCTACTATCATTACATCAATAAGCTAAGGGGCTGTTGGCTTGGGTTTTTAATGGAGTTGCAGCTGCAACTCAACTCTGTTTCCCAACTCCCAGTAAAATTAGAAAGAATTTAGTCTGTAATTCCAGGAAAATTTGAAAGAATTTAGTCTGTAATATGAAATCTCTTACTTCGTTATATTCCAAGCACCAAGTGGTCATGATTTATGGTACAATTGTCACCATTTTCCCTCTTACTGTAGATGTCGCACTAAACAAATACAAGTTGCTCATAGAAAGCAAAGTGTTTCTCATTGCCTCTGCCTGTTTTTGCAGATAATTTATGGAAAGCAAAACAAAAACATACTTTTAATTTTTGATTTTGTGTTCCAGCAAATGGATGTTTTCTTAAAGTCAAGTCTATAGCTTTGAATCATTTCAATCGAGCATCCTCATTTGAATCAGCGAGCTTACCTTGAATACAAGCTGTATAAATGCGCAAAAATTGCATGAATTATGTATCTCTGTCGAAAAAGATTTGGAAGAGCTCTCGTGTCCGGTAATGGTGATAAGAAGGGGGCCTATGGGTTATGAGAACTGGTTCTTTTGAGAGGACTACTGAATTATCACATTTTCTCATGTTTTGTGTATTTTTATAGAAATGTTTGTTATGTGCAATGTCCATTTTGATTGTTTATTTTACCTGTAGTAGATTATACTTGAGTTCTTAATCGACAAAATTGATCTGGGAGTATTTACCTCTGAATTGGAATTACAAGACATGGAATCTTATCAAATTCGAACTTTTGGAATGCAAATACTGTTGCATGATAGAAATTAGTGGTATTGTGTATGTATGGGATATTATTGCGATTTTATGTTCTCTTTTCAAAATTCAGTTGTCAAATAAGCTTCAGAGTAGATTTAATCATTCAAATAAATAAACAACCCATAAAAGAAAGGAGAAAAAAATGTGAAAAGAAAGAAGAGTAGTAAAATGGTCTTGAGATGTGTTTCATTTTATCCCATATCGGCAGCTATTAGAAATATTTTGTCTTTATATAAGAAACCGCGTCGAGATGGAAGTGCCTCTTCGGAGGTATATGTTTAATGGGGTATTCACTGGTTTGTCCCTCAGATCTTTATATATTATGATTTTACCCCCCAAATCTTCATATTTAGGATTTTACCCCCAAATCTCATAAGTTACAACAATTTAGTCCCCCTCTCTAACACAGTTAAATATTTGACCATTTTACCCCTCTTTTCCTCTTCTATTTTCCTCTTCTCTTATTCTTGTCTCTTCCTCCTCTCTTCTCCTTTTCTTCATTATTTCTCCTCTCTTCTTTCTCCGCTCTTCTTTCAGTATTTAACTGTGTCAGGGAAGATTTCGGCACCTTATAAATGAGAAATTGAAAATATATGAGAAAGCGAAAGAAGGATTTTGAGACTGATGCATGGTAGAGTATTAAATGGTCATTATGCATTAGAAACTCGGTCTCATGAGTTCATCACTGGAAGGGAAAAGCTATTTGATGCTCTCTGTGTCCAAATCTTATCCTGGTTGTATAAATCGAAGCCAGACTTTGTTGCAAATGGAAGAGGCTATATGATGTGATATGAATGTTAATCGGAGTTTGTATGATTTTAAAGATGATATGGTACGCCCACAAAAAGATTAGTTGTAGCCTTGATAAAGGAGTCATCACTCATCAATCTTTAGTTTTAAATAGGATGATGTTTTTATCTTCGAAAGTGAATTGGGAAGTTTGATGATGTTTATATCAATTTTAATTTATATATTTGATCTTTGGTTAATTTGAATGTTTACATACTGATTCTTGTTCTTGAATGTTGCAGTAGAAGAAGAATGTTCGGTGTGGTTCAAATAATATGTATTCATAGTATTATCCAAGAATTAGCAGGTCATTTGTTCCTGTCCACATGGTACTATCAATAAATGTACAAGCAGAGGCTGCTTATTACCTTACAATTGATAATTTTTAGGATCATTTCTTCATTACGAAGACATCATAATTTAGATTCTTTGCATATTGAAGAGTTTGGTCCTGAAAATTTTGTAGGTCGTGGTGCAAGGTCTTTTGGTGTGGGGAACTCGCCGCTTTCTTGATTATTGGCCAAGAATGATTTTCTTGCACGTGTTTATTTTTGCATCTGAGATACACATTGGCATCACAAATTGTAGTGTATGCTGTAGTCGTAAGACTACTTTTGAGAGCTCATGTGGCCAGCTAGGTGTGATCCATGTTTAAGGGCAACGATGATTATCCTGTACTTGGGACATTCTTGCAAGTGGTATTCTTATCTTCACTCTCTTTGCAGTCGTCACTGGTTAGGTTATCACTTGATTCTATAAATAATATCAGGTGCATATTAGGATTTTTCGTTAGGGTTAATTAAAGTCAGACCCTTATAGTATGGGGATCCGTCACTTAACCCTCCTGAAATTTAAAACTCTCAAAAAAACCCCCTAAATCGTTGCAACTGTTAGTGGACAGTTAATTATTATCACTCTCTTTTTATACTAAAGTGTACTCCTTTTATCTAATACCTTTTTTACGCATCCAATTTTTTAAGCCAGCACACCACTCCCTCTCTCTCCCCCCTCTCTCTCTCTCTCTCTCTCTCTCATGTCTCTCTCTCTCTCTCCCTCCTCCCTCTCTTTCCCCCCTCTCTCTGCCCCCTTCCTCTCTCTCCCCCCTCCCCTCTCTCTCTCTCTCTCTCATGTCTCTCTCTCTCTCCCCCTCCCTCTCCCCCCTCCCCTCCCCTCCTCTCTCTCTCTCTCTCATGTCTCTCTCTCCCCCTCCCCTCCTCTCTCTCTCTCTCTCTCCCCCCTCCCCTTCTCTCTCTCTCTCTCTCTCCTATCTCTCTCTCTCTCGTCTCTCTCTCCCCCTCCCTCTCTCTCCTCTCTCTCTCTCTCTCGTGTCTCTCTCCCCCCTCCCTCTCTCTCGTGCAAGAGCAGCAGGCAGCAAGCTTGCTACTGCCTGTTTCGCTGCAGCAGCAGTGCTGCTGCTGCTGAAGCTTGCTGCTGCTGCTTGCATAGAGAGAGGAGCATGATGACTGAGAGAGAGATTATTAGGGGAAGGATAAAGAGGGAGGAGTCATAGGGGTATTTTAGACTTTTTATAGCATGTGCACATCACGTGCTCCAAATACTTATGCCGTTAAGATGTTTAGGATTTTTTTTTTTTAGAGTTTCAAACTTCAAGAGTGTTAAGTGATAGACTCTCTATACTACAGGGGGTCTGACTGACTGTAATTAACCATTTTCTTTATAATAAAAAATGTAACATAGTGGAGTTGCATGTGTGCTGACTTGCTGTGTAGCTGAGGTCACATACAAAAGTTAGCATTCCACTCACTCTCTCTCTCTCTCTCTATTTTGACACATTTACACCGGCAAAATGAGAAGCTTGCAGAGACAACTTCACAATCTAGTCTGGAAATATTTAGCGAAATGTAAGAAGGTAAAAAAAAAAAAGGGATGAGGATATGTTAGTATTTAGTGATCTAGCCAAACATAGGGAAAACATGTTATAATAATTGACACGTTAAAAAAATTGGGTAGTGAAGAAGTTTAGCTTAAAACAATTCTGCTCGTGGATGCACTAGAATCTATGTATATATCAAATTTTATATGTTGTCAGGTAATTTGTTCATGCATATCTTATTTAACATAAATAAAACTTGAAAGTGCTTAACTTAGTGGAAGGGGTGACCCTCAATGGAACTAATTGGAAGAAAAAGATGCATGTTAGCCAACTCCGAACTTTAGTGATAAGGATTCTGTTGTTGGTTTGTTGTTATATCATATTTAACAAAATTATTCTTATTGTACATGATGTTAAACACCATTATTTCGCCATGTGCTTATAAGTTAAGCTTATATAGGTTTCTTTTTTATGGTAACAAGCTTAAAAGTAGGTTTCATAGCAAATTTCTATGACAAACTATCTTTAAAAGTAAGTAATATTAACAATTAACTAAAATGATGATACTAAATTTTCATTTTTTAAGCCTTCATCCCTTTATAATTCATTAATTCAAATAAACCTGGGAGGCTGGGACTTCTCCTTCGGATATGATAAGTTGGTTTTTTTAACCCCTTGACTTGTCACGGAATCTTCTGTTAACTTCAACCAGAAAATGCTATCCTTCTATTGATAAGGTGTAATACCCTAGCTCAATACTCCAATATCGAATGTGAGACGAGAACTAGAATAGTTTATAATGATTCCAATGAAACTATTAAGTAATCATAACTAGCCTTTTTGAGAGAGGAATCCGTAGTTAATTATAAACTATTTTAATTTTTGTTATCCTGACGGAGGTTTTAATATATTCAAACTGAATATGTTGTCGTTACTTTTGTAATTCTGCCATAAGTTTTAGTATATTCAAACCGAATATATTGTTGGTACTTGTACGTTCTCATATACCGTATATCGGTAGCGGCGCATGACAAAGTCAGAAGTATAAGAGGTATTATAATCTAGCCATCTCTTTATATCTCTTTTTCTTTGGATGTGACATAAAATTCTATCTGACTATGAAGTTTTCATAGGAAAAATTAGAATTCGAACATTGTGGTCTTGATGTTGATTGTGCTTCACCAAGTTCTCTCTCATAGACTTTAATATGCATCTGAGGATGGAAAGCCTTGATATTGAGATTTAAAACATTGGAATATCTATTGATATCAGTTGATGGTTTGTGGAAACGAAAATAAAAAATATTGGATGTTTCTTTTCAGCAGAGTCAAATATAGCTTATATCGGTAATAAGGGCAATATCGATAATAAGGGCAATATTGGTAACAATGTGATAGAGTTTGCATCATATCGGATATCTCAAAAACCGAATTGATATTTGACATTTTTTATACATATAAACCTCGGTTAATGCGGAGCACGTAAAGATGATCCATTGACCTTCCAGAGCTAAGACATAAAAATAGTGTGAACGAGTGTTTTAAGATTGTCAAGCTCTTAAAGGTGTAGAAAATTTCAGAAAACTAGCACACTTCATGCAGTGCCACTACTGAATGCCCTGTACTCCATGTATCCTATCATCCCCTTAAAAGAAACAAAAAAACCTAACACAACTCAGTGGTCCTTCTTCCACTATAGCTAGCAGTAGGAAAGCACGCAGGATGGACGTCAATGGATATCCTATATGCAACCCTTTCTATATAAATGCCATGCTAAGAGAGTGAATTATAGATGCAAGTAGTAGTTCTTTCTCAAGAAAAAAGAAGAAGAAAAAAAGTAACACTTGTTTAAGTTAAGACACTTTAAGATGTCCGCTTTCTTATGGATTTCCCTCGGGATGGTCCTCATGGGCTTCTCTGCCCATGCCTAAGATGGCCTTCATACTGGGTTCTACTCTTCGTCTTGTCCCAAGGGTGAGGCCATTGTGAGGTCCACTGTTGAGAAATACTTCAATAAAGACTCCAGCATAGCAACTGGCTTGCTGAGGCTTCACTTCCATGACTGTTGTGCTCAGGGTAGGTAAAGCAAGAGGGAAGACATATGTTTTGTTTACTACATGTCTTCTATTGTAGTTATTTTTCTGTTGACATGTCTCATTTTGTATAGGGATGCGCTACATCAGTCTTGATTTCAGGAGCTACAGCTGAGAGGACTGCAGTGCAGAACTCTGTGCTGAGAGGTTTTGATGTTATAGATGATACAAAATCTCGGTTAGAGGCTGTATGCCCTTAGGTTGTTTCCTATGCTGATATCCTTCCGTTGGCTGCTCGCGACTCTGTAGACCTGAGTGGCGGACCGAGTTGGTTAGTGCCACTGGAAAGGCGTGACGGAAGAATCATCAGCATTAGATGCCACAAGTTTACCATCTCCACTTGATTCTGTAGTTGTTCAAAGGACAAAGTTTACTAACAAGGGATTAACTGTTCGTGATCTCATAACGCTAGTTGGTATGTGCTCTCTCTTTCTCTCTCTCACTCTTCCCCATCTCAAAATATTAGCTGCTTGGTTGTTGCACTGAAATCGCACTGAACTAATATCAATTTTCAAATTCCATGTGCATAATTTTGATGGCAAAGATGGCAAACCCCACCCCTTCTGCTTTGAAGAGGGAATTGTACTCGCACCGATCCCAAATAAGTGACGTTTTAGAAAAGTTTTTTGGTGTCAAATAAATGATTCTACTAAAATAAAAGAAGTATTAATAACTTAAGACGAATGAAGAGAACATAATTGAAATTTTACTTATTAGATAATAGAGAAGGTGGTTGTTGAGTTCTTTAAAAGTGTAAAACTTGTAGAATGTCACATTTTTGGTACCAGAGGGAGTATTTTATTTCTTACTTACTCTACAGTTCTTAATACTTGATCTTTCAAAATTTTGATTGGCGGAGTGTCCTACATATGATATTGCCTGATCTTACCCATGTCAGCCAACTTAATTTGAGCTAATTGAATCCAGACTGAGCTCATGTTCTTTCCTATTTGATCCACTTTTTGCTAGCTTGAACTTGAAGGTCGAACCCAATCTTTGAGTTGATTGTTTCGATCTTGATATGCTCAATCTGGTCCATGCAAATCCATCTAGGACTGGCTCACCATATCTGACCCCCCCTCGCATAATTTTTGCAGAAAATTTAGATAAATCTACTTGTATCTTCTGCAATCTTTAGTCTTATATCTATGATTTTAACACACGGAAATACATGAACATGTTTTGGACTCCTAATTGGACTTGGGGGTGTTTGACACCACAACTATGCAGAATTCTGACATTAGGCCATGACTACATGCACGTATATTTATGCTTACTTCTAAGGATATGCATATTTAATTAATATAAATGTTACTTGTAATTGAGTGGAAATTCTATAGGACATATATATGATAACAAGTATTTTATGAATTAGAATGTTGGATAGTTTAAAAATAACATCCAGAAATCAAGTGAAGCAAAAGAGAAAATGCTAAGATGGATGAGGATGGAAAATGCTGAGATACGATTGGAAATGAGTGCATATGTGTAACGCCTCGCTCTTAACTAAGCACGAAACGGAGTGCGTTACCGGTGGGTACTTATAAATCAACATGCACGAGGCCTATAAATATGTAGAATAGAAAAGAATGGAATTAAATACTAGTCATCTATCAGGATTTTAGAAATTATTCTACTGTCATATAAGAGAATATATACAATGTATGTAAAATAGAAAACAATAAGTATAATACTGATACAAAAGTTGGAAAGAAAGTCCCAAAAGGATGATACGTACTAAACTCAGAAATACAAAAGTAAAGGTTTATAAATCCACTATTGTTTGGTCTGTTTCAAAAAAGTATGGGTCATGCAATGGCAGATTCTCGCTCACGTTTTCAATACCTAAGCGTGTGAAGGAGCTCAACGTCAAACCCAGTAAGTAAAACAATAAAATGTAAAGAGTGTGCAATATAAACTAACAAGTAAAATATAAATATGAATATAAAATGTATGCACAATTGTGAAAAAGATTAAATGATCAAGTAACATTATCAAATACGGATACACATGCATATCAAGTCTAAGTTAACATCTTATTTTGTTTCATTTTTAAACTAAATGGTGAAAAATATACTCGTATCATGAAAGTACTCACGCATATTCAGAACCCGGCCAAGATGTTGGCACTGAACCAGCCGTACCGCTAAGCATTCAAGCAGATACCGATATTGAGTAATCGGTCATCCCATCAACATGGATTAAACAAGCCTTGATGGTTCAGTACCATCCAGTCGCTCCCGCAGATGGGCCCGATTTTGGTTGTGCAACCTTTTCTAAACTTTCACGATACAATATTTTGCATCTTTTAATTCTCTCATAAACCAAGATTTCAAGTTATATTACATGCAAGTCAATTCGGAATATGATAAACTAATCATTTCAAGATTAATACATATATATGTCTATCATCTAATCAATATCCGAGTATCAAGTATGATATTATCCATGTAAAGTTAACAGGCAAGTCAGGATTCATGTCATTATCAGGACATGTGTAATATTAATCAGGAAAATTCGGCATATTCTCATTTATCTTGTACAAGTAACTAGTATGTATATTTCAAGTGCAAGAATGATGGAATCTAGAATGCTAGAGTAAATATTATGGAGATTATGATCATGTATGGAACCACACATATATATATTTATATATACAAATGCTTATGTAAGACGGTATTAGGGTGTAAAAATACCTATGACGATCATGTATGTGAACCACATACAATTATGCATATAAACACACATTAGGTAGTTGAGTAAGGTGTAAGGATGAGAATTAAATATGCTCAATACTATTACAACCATTACTTTAACAATACATGAATTTTTCAAATTCTAGCGTAATTTCATGGTATGGAAAATAATAAATTCATTTAAAACTTACTAATGTATATATTTTTCTAGTAAACATGGATTAGTATAAAAAGAATTATGACCAAACGTAATAATTTGTGAGAAAGAAATATTTTAGCAATTGTAAATATTTATGTGAAATGCTATCTTTAAAATATGATTATGAATAAATGTATATATATTATATACAAATTTTCTAATGGCAAGTGGAAAACAATTAAAAATCATTGCATTATATATGAAGAATTTATATGGAAAATTTTAAATATATATCCAATATGACGAATATTTATAAAAATAGCATTTTTATAATTTAAAAATAAAACATATAGTTTAAATTTACAACTTGTAGTTTAGAAATGAGAGACCATAAATAAAATAATAAATTTGATATATAAACATAGAGTAAAATATAAAAATTATATTTTATATTTTGCATAATTATAGAGATTTTTGTATAAGACATTATCTTTCTAAGTTAACAAATCAACGTTCTAAGTTAACTATAAAACATCTTGAGTTAAAAAAACATAATTGTGGATGTGATTCTACTTTCCTTGTAATGTATTCTTGAAATAGAGGTTGAAGATGCGAGATGATGCGGATATTTGGAAGTTGAGAGAGCTTGGAACCTTTATCTTTTATTCAAAAAATCTAAATCTAATGTGAGTGTATGGAAGATAGAAGAATGAAGGAGTTTTTGAAAGAAAAATAAGACAAAAGAGTTTCTCTCCATCTCATTTCAATTCAGTCCAGCAATAGGAGAGGGTTTGAGATCCATAATTTAGAGAGATGAGGTATGGAAGGTATGAATTAATAAAGATAAAATTAGTATAGGACAAATGACTAGTAATAATAACTTTTTAGAGTTGTTTAAGGCGATAAAATCTAATTAAACTAACCTAAATAAAGTCAAACTTGATTTTACAAGTCAAAAGAAGAGAGATTAGTTAAAATATATGTAGCGTCAACCGGTAATCAAAATAATATTATTTTAAGTGACCATACAGATAATTTCAAGAAAATCACTAAAAATATATAAAAATAAGACGAATACAGCGCACTCATTTTGGGATTAATCTGACATCAGGAATGTAAGTTATAATAGAAATTGGATTGTTACAATATGTAAGATATTAAAGGTTTGTCCTATGGTTCTGGAGGTTGTTTGAGATGCTTTAGGAATGTGCAGCAGTGTCCAATAGTTGTACCAGTTGGAAGAAGAATTTTTGTAGTTAATAGAGCAAAGAGGACTAGAGATTGCCTACGCAGACTTGGATGGAAGCAATCAAGAAGGATAAATAGTTGCCAATTTGATAGAGAGATGTCCTTAACATAACTAACGAAAGAAAAGGATTAATGTAATTGTCCCTATAAATTTTGGACAAACACTTGTCTTGTTGTTGCTGATACATGTATGAAAGGAAAATTAGTTTTTGCCAAAAGAACTTAATTTCTTATAGTAAAAAAAAGTGATCTATAAAAGAATTAGGTTTTTCCATAACGACCTGATTTTATTAAAGAAATAATCTGGCAAAAAGAAAAAGTAATAACTAAAAGAGAGTATAAAGAAACTTATTATATTGTTTTACATATTCTTAAGGATAAGAAGAGTTTCATACTTGCTAGTGTTGGATATGGATAGATATGTGTATCATGTCCTGGTGCATGCGACGGTAATTTTTTACTACAAAAGTATCTCCTTCAAGCAGTTTTTTACTACAAAAGTGGTCTCCTACGAGCAGTTTTATGGATAAGTGCTCACCAGGTCATATAGTTTTAGTGGAAGAAAAAAAACTTTTCTCTATGCTTCATGTTCATTACCAAGCTCACTTGTATATTATGTATTTAGATGCCCACATCGTTTGTCAATCTGATTGCTTGTTCTTCCAATACCATCTCTACAACTTCACAACTATCAACAATGCAGACCCAACTATTGACCAAGCCTTCTTGAGCCAACACTAAGTTCTTTGTCCACATATAGGTGATGCCTCAAAACGGGCTGCCCTTGACACGGGCAGCTTGACACAGTTTGATGTGAGTTACTTCAAGAACGTGAGGGATGGACAGGGTCCGCTGGAGTCAGATCACAGCTCTAGGAGGACTTTGTGACTCAAAATATCGTGCAAAATTATGCTGGGAACATCCGAGGATTTCTTGGCTTGAGATTTAACTATGACTTCCCAAAGTCCATGATAAAAATGAGTAGCATTAGAGTGAAAACTGAGAACCAAGGGGAGATTAGAAAGATATGTTCTAAATTTAAGTGATAGATGTTAGCTGGTTATCAGAGATTGTAAGCATCTAAATACTTGCTATAATGGATCTGTTACATCTCCAATTTCGTGGACTTCTTGGAGTCTCATACCAGTTATCGTCTATATGTTGGCGCAGCACAAGGTGATTCGTATTGAGCCTGGTGGGTCTTGGATCTGGTGCAGTGACTCACTGGGCCTGATTCCTGCCTGCAATGTCAGTCTTGCACCAGCAGGAAGTTATCAAGTCGAAAGGAAATTTAACACTATTTCACCATACTTGAATTTTTTTCTCATGCTTCTCCTAAGTTCTCTCTACTACAAGGCTATAGATAGTACGAACTACACTAAATCCTAAGGCTAATAAGCAAGACAGAGTATTGCAAACCCATCTCAATACCCAACTCCTAATATAAAGCATATCAAATGCATCTTAATATCCTCTAATCACCTAAGCTCATAGTAACTGTATCATTGATGTTGTTGCTATTTTGTTTTCTCTTTATCTAAATATTTGCATTCAAATAAGATTTTTCAAGAGATTCGACCATTCAAATAAGCAAACTATAAAATTAGAATAAAACAAAATGAAAAAAAAAATGACTAAGTAGGAAATGAGTTTCATGGCACTGAAGACCTTACTCATTTAGTCCACATCGGTTACACGCTCGTAATCGTCTCTTCGAAGACATCTGATAAAATTGGAATGGTACATAGAAGATAAGCATGCCCCCCTGCATGAGGATGACATGCACAAATCAAAAAATGGTCTTAAAATCATGGCAATAAAAGGAAGCACGATTTCTGCAGAAAACAAAGAAACTCCATTTGATTTTTAAGGAAGCCTGATTTCAGTGGGAGGTGGTGGCCCTAAACGATATTAATACTCCATTTGATATCGAATGAAGTGTGATTTATTTTGTCCTAGTTGGGAGTCGTTCCTAAACATAAAACTGTACAAAGATTAATTTTCGATGGAAAACTAATTTCTGACTCAAAAACGTGTGCTCACTAAGTTAAGCAGCGAGCTCATTTAGAATTTCCCATTTTTTTAATGGCATTTTTAAAGAGGGAAATTCCATTTGAGCACACCACTTTGCTTAGTGAGCCCACATCCTGAAGTTGTAAATTTAGAATTTTAACGTTACTTTTTTTATCATTTTTTCTCCTTTTAAGAAGTTAAGTAATATTTGTACTAGGTACGCCCTTATAAAATTAAAATTATAGATTTTTTTTCAAAATATACCATTTTATATTCCTAAATTAATTTTTTTTTCCTCCAATTTTTAAATGCACTTTACTCCCAACTATTTCTTCCCTCTTTCTAAAATATTCTAATGTACTAAACAACTCCAGAAAACTTAATCTACTTTTAAACAAAAATTTAAACATTGGGATGTGAAAAAAATATTTTTTTAATAAATCATTTAACTTATTGTTCAATTTTTTTTAAAAAATAATTATTTTTTAAAAATCTATCTACTACGAGAACCTTTCTTCAAAATTTTACAATTGCATTTTGATTATAATAAAAGGGACTTTGTTATTTATTGTATATTTTCTTAGAGATTTTGAGAATTGTTTAATTTTTGGGGAATTATTAGAGTTTTGAGAGAGACTCGGAAGAAAAAAAGGAAAGAAAACAAAAGTAAAAATGTCTCAAATATTTGATAACAAATTTATAATAAACATGATTTTTTGGAGAGGTGTAATTAGAAGTTTTCATTATAAATTTGCTATTGTTTTTATTTTGGACGGTTTTGTCCTCATCTTTGCTACGATATCACCTTCTTTTCATTTGACATTTAATCACCAAACAATTTCATATATTCCAGCTCTTGCCTTTTTTTTATTTTGCTATTTTTGTATTCGACGTTTAATCGATTTGTAACATTAGCAAACTTTTCATTCTGACCTAAAGCTTCACAAGTAGTTATCAATTTAATATCATTAGACATGATATCTACCTTTTGGTAGACATGATATCTACCTTTTCGTTTGCCAACGCCATTTTGAGCCTTCAAGCACGGTGGCCTGGGCTGGGCTTGTACTTCAAGAATACCAATCGTGGATGGGCTGGGCTTTGGACTTCAAGGATACTAATCGTGGATGGTTAATATTATTTAAAAAGAAAAATTCTTAACCATCATATCCAACAATAATCAAAAAATTTAAAATTAAAATTGAGCAGGGGCCGCGCATGCGCACCCCCTCGGCAATAAATAATGACGTCCATTCTCCCACTTTGGGAAGACGGTAGCTCAGCGCACCCTCCATATGTGCAATGAAGGCCACTGGGCTAGACCTGGGCCTTCTTGATAGCCCAATGACCCCGTCCAGGTAAGTAATTTGCACCGTCAGCGTACCAACCTATTTTATCACCCACATCACCCTACTCCACTTTCTCGTTAAATCGATGTGGGACTAAATCTCCCATCTCGCTCTAATTGCCCAAGGCAATCAGGGTCTCAGGGGAATTTCCAAAGGAGCACACCACTGGCTTTAATAAGCCATCTCCTAAAGTTGTAATTACAAGTTTGCCACTGCATTTCGTAATCTTGTTTTTTATATTGTTAAAACCATTTGTAGACTATTCCTGAACAGTTTAAAAACCGTTCGGAACTAATCCCTGACTCAGAAAAAGTATCTTCACTAAGACCAATAGTGTGCTCATTTAGAAATTTCTGGCACTTAGTTGTAATAGCATACAAGATCTGTTTGACAATCGGTATAAACTTTACTATCGAGCAAAAATAAAATTGTTGGTGCAAGTCTATAATCAAATCCAACTAGTAAACAAGGGTGAAAGGGTTTGTTTGACTCAAGCCAACTCCATATAATTTAAATTTGTATAAGACGTTAAATCAAAAGCTGATTTTTTTGAACACCTAATGTTGTAATATGTCGGTTCCGATTCTTTAGATCCATTTAGCAAAAAAAAAAAAAAAAATGTTTAGAAACATATTTTCAGATTGCGAAATTTTTAGCCTGTGATTTAATAGAAACCAAATAAAGCTTATTGTAAAAAAATAAAATAAAATTCTTTAAAAATTTTAAATAATTTAAAATTCCAAAATCTCAAAAATAATTTAAAATAATTTTAAATTCCAAAATCTCAAAAATTTTAAATAATTTTAAATAATTTAAAATTCTTCCTTCTCTTGACTAAGTTACCTTTTTAAATCCCAAAATCTAAAAAAATTTTAAAAATTTAAAATACTGTTATCGTCTTCCTCCTCTGTTCTCTAAAAAAAAATATTTTTTGTGATATTTAAATCTTTTAAAAAAAATACACATCTCCCACAAACTCATCGTTTCTTAAGTCCAATATTTTGCTGGAACAAATAATAATTATGATCGTTGGTCTTTCCTGCATTTTCTGTCTTCCGGTTCTCTGGAAACTTTAACATCTCTTTTTTATTGAGGAAGTGAAATAGAGTCCATATCTACTCCATCTTCAATGAATAGGTCTTATTAGATCAGGGCTTATTTGGGCCCGTGTCTCTTGGATTTTGGGATCTCGAATTCGGATTTACATATGACACCATCACAGCCTTTCCTTTATTTTTAGAATTCTGTGGATATAGCCTGTTATTTGTAGAGTTTCTCGTACCACGAGATTTCTCAATCCAGCGGATTATATCTTCTGCATGCTCTCTTTACTTTAACAGATCCTTCTAGTTCTTGTACTCTAAAACCACCTTTCTTATCAGCATTCCGATTTTGAAATTATATTTATAAGTTTCTACTAGCGTTTCCTGGGTCATACCATGTTGACATTGCACGAATTTTTTCCGAAAACGTTCTATGAAACTTTGGATTGTCTCTTCTTCTCCTTGTTTTGTTGCAAGGAGGGAATGAACCGATATTTCGGCATCATCCTCAAAGAAATATGTCAAAAACTGTTTCTCCTAATCATACCAGATGTTAATGGTTCCCAAAGGCAACTGCATGAACCACGTGAAAGTAAGCCCTCGCAGGGTACTTACAAATACTTTAGTCACTATGGGATCGTTTCTCATTAGATGACCCACCTGTGACAAAAAATAATATATGTGCTGACTTGGGAATCCTTTCCCATCATATAATTCCAGTTTGAGGGACTTGTATTTTTTGGGATAAGGGGCGAAGTCCCATTCAAATGGGTATAATCTTAAAACTCTCGATTCCTTCAGCTCCTTTTTCTGCATCAATATATGGAGTTGCTTCTACAATTTCTCCATCTTCTCTTCATGAGGATCATGGAAGGAAAACTTATCATCTTCTTCATGCATTGTGCAAGCTGTCTCATCTCTATTTTCTTTTTCTTCATTTATCTTGGGTGGTGGTTCCTCATTTATTTGAGGTGGTGGTCCCGAAGAGGAGATTTTAGCCTTATTTTCGACTATTTTCTTAGTATTTTCGACCACTTTCAAAGACTTTATCTTGAGCTCATCAATAGTCTTTTTGTTAATTTCGAATCATTTGCTCTTGAACTTCAAACCTCTGATCGACGTGATCAGATGTCCACCGCGTGCGACGCCAATTTTCTAAGTCGGGAAGAAATATATGACTGCAGAGAAGCTATTGCTGAATTGTCGATATTATACTCATATGAGCCTGCTGTAAGTTTCTTATAATTTTGAGAAGCGACAAGAGCCCGGGTAAAATGGTGAGGTTGCTTGTCATCTGCATCCGACTCATTTCTTTCCTCCATGACCTTTTTGCTTTTACCGACCATATTTGAGATCACCGCTTTCAATTCTTTTTTCTTGACTCTATATTTCATATTACTCTTTCTCTTTTTTGGAGTATCTTGACGAGACTCAATTATTCTGTTAAATACGAACACTCTTTTTTTGCTACAACAGTAATTATTTAATACAACTAAAATTAATTGCTCACAATGGCATGTCGAGTGCAGATGAGTTTGAATCGCTTTCCTTTTATTTATCAAGTATTCTCTAAGATCAAGAACTTTAGGAGATGAGGAGTTTTCAGTTATGTTTTGGGCGTGGGGCCAACTTGGCTATCGGAGAAGTCCATATGCCTATCGAAATTTTTCAGTGCTAATGTTGAACTACTGGTCTGTCAGATGTTTAATATCTTGTTTATCAGCCTTGATTCTGTATACTGCATGTTTTACGCAGAACTAAGGATTAGCTTTGCATTTTAAAGTACTTACGCTAGGCTACACTGTAGCTTCGCGTTTTACGCTTGCCTTGTGCTTTACGTTGCCTTGGTGTTTCTGAAAAAGTTCAACTTTGTTAGTTGTTTAGCCTCTTATGGGGGAGTATCCATGCACGCTGGCATAACTTTGCGATTTACGTAAGTTTTATTAGCTTTGCATTTTACGCTAGCCCCGCGTTGTATGCTAGTTTGGCGTCTCTAAAGAAGTTTAATTTCTGTTGATTGTTTAGCCTCGCGTAGGGGAGTATCCTCGCATGCTGGCATAATCTCGCAATTTAAGAAAGTTTTATTGCTCCACATTTTACGCTGGCTTGGCGTCTCTGAAGAAGTTTAACTTATGTTGGTTGTTTAGCCTTGCGTGTTTGAGTATCTCCACATGCTTGCATAAACCTTGCAATTTATGCAAGAATTCTTAGTTTCGTAAGTTTTTGTCCAAGTTTAATAGCCTCGCATGTAAAATTTTCATCACATGTTGGCTTATCTTTATAATTAACTTTGCGTTTTATGCAAGTTTTGGCACTTTTGCTAGTTTCATAGTCAAGTTCAGTAGCCTCGTGTGAAGCTGGTTTGCCTCTGAGATTAATCTCGCGTTTTACGCGAGTGTTGTCAATTTTTCTAGTTTCATATTCAGGATCTATAGCCTCGCGTAAAAAGACTTCTTCACACGTGGGCTTACAGTCAGTTTCATGTTCCACATAATTTTTACTGGTTTTACGTTTAATGCAAGCCAGTTTGCAAGGTATAGCCTCGCGTTCAGCCTCTGCTTCAGCCTCGCATTTTATGTGGAGTTTGAGGGCTCTTCGTCTTGCTCGACGATTCCGATTGCAGAGCTGTATTCTGGTGATGCTAGTCTTTTTGCCCTCTTCAGCAGTAGGAACGACATCCTCTTTTAGGGTTTTCCACTCAAACGATAGCTCTATAGCCGTGGACTCAAAAGATCTCCAATTAACGAAGAATTTCTTATTATTCGATTTACGGGTTTTAGAGATCACACAACGATAGCGCCGCGTTTCAGTCAGATCACCCGATCTAAAGGAGAGATATCCTTTATACCTTTGTTGGTCGATCTCAACGATGAGCACATCCACGACCGATCCAATTTTCTTCACGTCGGATTGCGCCACGATCTCTTGTTTAGTAAAAGAGACATCTCCCACTGTGTTCGTCAGTTTATTCTAAGTAAAATTCTTACTTTCTTCTATTGCTTACAATGATTATAACGAAACGAAAGAAAAACAATAGAAAAAATAATTGAGAGGATTTATATTTTTATCGCTCTCTTTTATAATAAAAGTGGATTCTAATGTAGTGATGGGATTTAACTAGTAGAACCTATTGATGATCCGAGGTGAATAACTTCTATTCGAAGAAGATGATGGCCGACCCTGTTAGTAGTGAAAATTTCCAAGTAAAATAGAGTTTTCCACAACAGAACGCGGAGCTAATAAGTAGCTCCGCGTTTGGCTATTGTTAGCCCAGCGTATGAGTAAAATGTGGAGCTAGTCAATAGCTCCGCATTCTGGTTTCTTAGCTCCGGGTTTTAATGCTATTGAGATTAAGTTGATTGAGATTAAGATTTTGGCTTATCCAAATACCCAAATTAAGTCCAATCAGAACTCTAAATCAAGAGATTTAAATCAAAACTAAGATATTTGATTGGAATCTTTGATGAATACAAGTTCTATTTCGATAGAAACTCTCATATGGACCTAAGGCTATAAATACCCTGTTGAGGAAGCCTTAGGGGATCTTTTGGAAGTTTTTGTGAAGTTCAAGTTACGCGTGAGAGCCCAAAACGAATCAAGATCAGAGAAAATCATCCAAAGTCGGCCGGCATCTTCTTCATCAAGAGCAAGAAGACCATCGTCGTCAGATCGTCCAAAGGAACTACTTCGATAGATCCCATCGCCACATAGATCCCATGTTTCATTGTAAAAGAGAGCGATAAATATAAATCCTCTCGTTTGTTCTTTCTTTTTCACTTTCGTTGTAATTAAGTTATTTCAATGAAAGGAAAGCAACAAATTTCTGCTGCGAACAAACTGGCGATCACAGTGGGAGATATCTCTTTCATCAAAAAAGAGATCGTGGCGCAATCTGACGTCGAGAGGATCGGATCCGACGTAAACATGCTAGTCGTTGAAATCAACCAGCAGAAGTACGAGAAGTATATCTCCTCTGAGTCAGGTAACCTGACCGAAACGCGACGCTATCGTCGCGTGCGCTCAAATACCCAATCGGGGACCCGTGGAGACCGCGGCCATAGAGGCATCGTTTGGACAGAAAACCCTAGCAGAGGATGATCTCTCTATGGCCGAGGAAGGCTCGGGAACTGGATTAACCAGAACCCAACTCCGGAACAGAAATCGGAGTGCTAGGCGAAAGGCGCTTAAAGCTCGCATTAAACGCGAGGCTATTCGGAAAGCAGAACGCGAGGCTACAGCACCTCGCGAACTGGCTTGCGTTAATCGCAAGACCAGTCAGTACTGCGTTAAACGCGAAGCTGCAACTTGCGTTAATCGCAAGGACAAACCAGCGTGTGATCCTCCACGCGAGGCTATTTTATCTGGACTTAAAATCAGAGAAGCTCGTATTAATTGCGAGGATAAAATTTCTTTAGAGCCAGCGTGTGATTCTCCACGCGAGGCTATTGCTGGGCTTAGCGATAAACGCGAAGCCAGTGAGATTTGCGTTAATCGCAAAATTTCTGACACTCGCGTTAATCGCGAGGACAAAATTTTCTTAGAGCTAGCATGTGATTCTCCACGCGAGGCTAATACTGAGCTTAGCGATAAACGCGAAACCAGTAAGACTTGCGTTAATCGCAAGAGTCCTTACCCTCGCGTAAATCGCGAAGATGATTGGTAAATTTGCGTTAATCGCAAAAAATCGCGCTAGACGCGAAGTTATGACTTGCGTTAATCGCAAAAATAAGCCAGCGTGCAAGAATTTTCTTCCACGCGGGGCTAAGATTCCAGAAGATAAACTTCTGCAAAGACGTCAAGCCAGCGTAAAACGCGAGGCTAGCGTATCCAAACGCGAGGCTATTTCTCAGCCCCGCGTGTCCAAACGCGAGGCTATTTCTTAGCCCGGCATGTCAAAATGCGAAGCTATCTCTCAGCTCCACATAAATCAACCTGAGTACAAAATCAGGGTTGATCATTGCACTGTTGGGTCAGAAC
The DNA here is from genome assembly GCA_036321105.1 of Dracaena cambodiana. Classification (NCBI taxonomy): domain Eukaryota; kingdom Viridiplantae; phylum Streptophyta; class Magnoliopsida; order Asparagales; family Asparagaceae; genus Dracaena; species Dracaena cambodiana. Next base: position 28,617,003 of record JAYEPQ010000001.1, read on the forward strand.
TTGACTCCAATGGTCCCAAGAAGCTCCAGTGGGCCCCTGGACCCTCTCAATGGATGAGTGGGCCCCACGACTCCATATCTAAGGCCACTAATCTTAGAGACTACTTGATTAAGAAAAAAAGAATAAATCAAATTCAGTCTGAATCTACTTGTCATTGCCAGTAGCTTATGACAGCAGTATCGGCTGTACTGGATAATTGTTGCTGCAGCAAGAACAGGATATCAATGTTCAACCGATTAAGTGAGTCAGGCGAAAACCCTGCCAAGAAGACAAAGATTACTCCCCGAAGAAAGGAATGGAGAATTGTAACTTGTAATATGGTTGGCAAGGGTAAGAAGATCATAGAAAGAAATAATGATTCAGAATCAAGTAATGAAGAACCTCAGCATTTTACCTGACTTAAGTCAGGCGCTATCCCGGCCCGAAACTATAGAAACTTGTGAAAGGTTCTTATGACGACGATAGCGATAACTCGGCCATAGCCTCTCCTCGTTCTTCGGCATCGTCTAAATTGCAGAAGTCAGCATCACATATGGTGGATAGGTCTGACGATATTGACCAAAGATTTGAGGTCCAAGAACAAATTATTCGGGAGCAGCAAAAAACGATCGAAGATCTTAAAATGATACTCTCAAAAGTGGTCGAAAATACTCAAAAAATTGTCGAAGATAACGCCAAGAAGGGAAAAGAAACTCCGTTCAACAAAATGAACGAGGAAGATAAAGAAGAAAAAGCCCACTTGACACATGAAGATGAGGATAAATATTCTTTTCATGACCCTCATGAGGAGAAAATCGAGAAGTTACAAAGCCAACTTGAAGCACTAATTCACAAGAAGGAGTTGAAAGAGTCAGGGGTCTCAAGACCATACCCTCCTGAATGGGATTTGACACCGTACCCTGAGAAATACAAACCGCTCAAATTGGAGCCATATGACGGGAAAGGATCTCCCAGTCAACATATTTATTACTTTTTGTCTCAAGCAGGGTATTTAATGGGCAATGACCCAGTAATGACCAAGGTATTCGCAAGTACCTTGCGAGGGTCTGCCTTCACTTAGTTTATGCAGTTGCCCCCAGATACTATTAATACCTAGTTTGATATTGAGAAGCAATTTCTCGCACGTTTCTTTGAGGATGATACCAAAATTTTGGTTCATTCCCTCCTTGCAACTAAACAAGGAGAGCAAGAAACGGTCAAAGATTTTATAGAAAGGTTCCGCGAGAAGTCCGTGCATTGCAAACACGGAATGGTCTAGGAAACTATGGTGGAGACGTGTCGGCATAATCTCAAGACCAACGTGCTCTTAAAAATGGGGGCCGTAGAATCTAGGACTTGGAAGGATTTGCTCAAATAAGGAGAGCAAGCTGAAGACTTGATCCGCAGGGTTGAACAGTCTCGTGGATCAAGAAATACTGAAAATAATAGGCCGTACACACAAAATAATAATAAAAATAAAGGGAAAGCGGCAATGGCGTCAGAGACCGCTCCATAGAAGACAAATCCTCCGAGCCCAAAGCCTCAAAATCAAAAGGGCACGAGACAAAATAGGCCCCAAAAAGGGAGGACCTATACCTTTAAGGCAGAACAAACGCCTACACTTTTTTATCTGCTCCTTAGAAAGGGAATGCTGAAACTTTCAGAAAATAGGAAATCGGAGGACGCTGGTAAAACCAACGACCCCAACTATTGTCTCTACCACAGAAATGTCGGGCACCCTACTAAGGATTGTTATCCTCTGAAGAACAGGATCCAAGCATTGATAGAAGCTGGAGTCTTGACGCTAAAAGAGGAGCAAAAGAAGGTCATTGCCAATATGGCAACCCTAGTGGTTGGAACCTATGAGTTCCCCGCAGGAGTGACCCCAATACCAGAGGGAAAGCTGGTCATGAAAAATCATGACCCACATAGAAAAGCCCAGAAAGGACTTGTCCCCGTAACAACTCAAAGGGGGAAAGTCTTGTGGGTCCATCCTGATTTACTACAGGATGAACAGTGGACTACCGCAGGGGGTCAAAAGAAAAAACGGACTAGCAATACTATTTTCGCAAAAATAAAAGACGAATACATAATTGCAGGGGCATTTACAGACTCTGAAGAGGAGCCCGAAACTATGGCCACTCATCAGGATGGGGCGGGTCCTTCTGGCACTCGATCTGGTAAAACATATCTCAAGGACTACACCAGAGTAGACCCGAAAAATATATACGAGGAACTCACGAAGACTGCAAAATAAAAGGGACTTTGTTTCTAGAAAAATCCTGTAAGAAACGAAGAAGCCAAGGAGGCTGCATTTAAGTTTGATATAATAGCTCAGCTGGCAAATATTCCAGCTCGAGTCACGCTTTATGCGTTGTTGCGATTATCGAAATCAACTCGCGAGGCGTTAGGAGAGGCCTTGGCAGACTCTGAGTCATTCCTAGCTCAGATTGTCGAGCCAGCTGACCAAGAACAGGACTCTTGCCCCGCTGTCATCAAGTAAGGAAGTAGGTCCTGCGGATTACTTTCTCTCCAGAGGACATGCAAGTAAGGAATATAAAACATAATAGGCCTTTATATTTCACTGGATATGTTGGGTCCACAAAAGTGGACCGTATTCAAATCGATCCGGGGTCTGCATTAAGCATTATTCTCAGAAAACTGATGCAGCTATTGGGAATCTGTCCTCATCGCTTGACACCGACAAATACTACTATATACGAATTTAACGCTAATGACAGCTGTCCTCTTAGCAAAATCCGACTTCGGTGTCAAATCGGAGATTTGAGGACAGAAGTCACATGCTATGTTATAGATGCAGATACGTCTTATAACATCTTACTGGGGCGACCATGGATACACGCCTATATGATAGTCCCATCAACTCTCTACCAGTGCATGAAATACTACGATGATTAAGGAGAAGTCCGGACATTAGTTGCAGATAGGCAGCCATTCAAAGGATTAGAGAACTACTTCACGGATGCTATGCTCTATAAGCCAGCCCACGAAGTCTCCAACAATAGCTGTAAAAAGCCTCAAGAACCCGAAGATAGCGGCAACGAGGCCGATACTGAGTACGAATCTCCGGAAGAGGATAACGGGGGTGATTACGAAATAAACCCTCGCATAAATCTTAAAATGAACTTTGATAATAATATAGCTAATGTAACAGAGGATGAGTGGATTATTAATGAAAATATAAAATTAGTCTACGAGCCTGCTGTAGCTACAGAGTCTGAGCCTTCTTGTACATCCACCGAGGCAGATGATCTATCCGAACTTGAAGTTTTAGCGGCATATCACTTGCCAATAAGGTCGTCTCTCATCTCTCGGTCTAAAATAACAAAAGGACGAGATCACTTCTTTGAAATACCGCCGCGACATGTATTGCATAAACCGATTGTTTTCGGCAAAGTGATCACGTCGCCTAACCAAAGACAAAGTAGTGAAAGTGATGAACAAATATCACCTCAATTTCACTTATATGAACAGAAATCCCGACAAATGATGGAAAAGATGGGTTATAATTTTACCCAAAAATCGAGATTGAACTTTGGAAAAGGGCGACGAAATCTCATACCCTCATTTAGACCAAGTGGGAAGAGCCCAGACTATTATCAGAAAACTAGAAGTGGGTTGGGCTATGTATCTACTCCTCCCTTGTCACCACACAAATACGAAGAAGATTCTTTGGAAGATGAAGATTTACACCCGCTCGACCATGATTCGGATCTAAGTACCGGCGCCTGGTTTCAATCTCTAACAGTAAACATGGTTTCAGCCGCACCGGAAAGCGACGAGGAACCAATTGATGTTCAAGATAATTCCTGGGCTAAACACATGGACACTCTTTGGGATGTCTACTTTGAACAGCGTGACCCGCCCATGGAGGATAAACTAGTACAAGTTAATATGGGAATGGAAGAGAACCCGAAACCCATTTTTATAAGCGACACACTGACTCCCTTGGAAAAGTAGGAACTTATATTCCTTATCAAAAAGTATATAGACGTATTCGCATGGAGCTATGAAGACATGCCCGGTCTTGATCCGCAGATTGCCACACACCGGCTAAATATCAAAGAAGATGCCAAGCCAGTTAAGTAACAACAGAGGCGTTTTCGGCCGGAACTGATGGAGGCAATAGTCGTCGAAGTTAATAAGCTCATAAAATCGGGATTTATCCGAGAAGAGTAACATCCCGATTGGGTGGCTAATATAGTGCCGGTTCGTAAGAAGAACGGAAAGATCCGGATATGCATCGATTTTCGGGATGTAAATGCTGCATGCCCTAAGGATGAGTTTCCACTCCCGATTACCGACGTAATGATTGATAACACCTGGGGTTACGAGAGGATGTCCTTTATGGATGGCTTTTCAGGCTATAACCAGATTAAAATGCACCCAGACGATAAAAAGCACACGGCTTTCAGAACGCCGCTGGGGGTGTACTGTTATACAGTAATGCCTTTCGGACTAAAGAACGCTGGTGCCACCGACCAACATGAAATGAGCATTATATTTAAAGAACATCTGCGCAAAACGGTAGAGTGTTATGTGGATGACTTAGCGGCAAAAGCAAGAACAAAGAAGATCATCTTCATGACTTAAGAACAGTCTTCGATCTTATGCGAAAACATCACTTAAAGATGAACCCTGCCAAATCTTTCATGGGGGTGCGCAGCAGGAAATTCCTTGGGTTCATAGTTACCTCAGAAGGAATTTTCCTTATCCTGAAAAAGTAAAAGCGATCAACGAGATACCGCCTCCCCGCAATCTTAAAGAGTTAAGGGGGTTACAAGGAAAACGGGCCTATATCCGGCGCTTTATCTCCAACCTATCAGGACGATGCCAGCCATTTTCTAGACTTATGAAAAAAGGGGTTTTCTTCGTATGGGATGAGGCATGTTAACAGGCGTTTGACGATCTCAAGGAATACCTTACCGAACCTCCTGTCCTCATGGCACCAGTCCCTGGGCAACCGTTCCTCATATATATAAGGGTCATGGATAATGCGTTAGGAACATTACTTGCTCAGTATAATGAGCACGACCATGAGCACGCCCTTTATTACTTAAGCCGGATAATGATCGGGGCCGAGCATCGGTATACCCCGATTGAAAAATAATGTTTAGCCCTAGTGTTCACTGTTCAGAAAATGCGACTATTTTTCAGAGCAAACAATACATGTCATCTCACGGGTTAATCCCTTGAAAATTCTGATGACAAAACCGGGATCCTTAAACAGCCGGTTGGCAAAATGGGCGTTATTGCTATCGCCATATGATATACACTTCGTTCCTCAAAAAGCCATGAAGGGACAAGCGATCACCGATTTCCTAGTGGATCAACCAATTTGGTCCAACTCTAAATAGACGTTAGGGGTTAACACAACTAGTAAAGAACAACCATGGCAGATATTCTTTGATGGTGCTGCCAGACGATCTGCTGCTGGAGTGGGAGTTGTGCTGATATCCCCACATAAACACATACTGCCTAATGGTTATTCACTAATAGAGTCGTGTACAAACAATGTGGCGGAATACAATGCGCTCATTATTGGTTTAAAAATGGCTCTGCAACTGGGGGTGAACTATCTAGAGGCATATGGAGACTCTAAACTCATCGTCAACCAAATGACGGGTGAGTATGAAGTCAGACATGAAGCTCTCATCCCCTATCATCAACTAGCCATCGAACTGGCAGGATATTTTGAATAGTTTTATATCTATCACATATCTTGGAACAAGAACATCTATGCAGATGCTCTTGCCGCACTAGCTGCAACATTGGCGATCCCGCCGGGTGAAGCTAAAAGCGTCACTATTGGTAGCAGAGAACTCCTCCATCCGGATACGGTATTCCAAACTAAAGAGGTGTGCCAGACAGGCTTAACTCTGGAACCCTGTGATTGGCGATTTTCATTTGTAAATTATGCCTTATATGGGATGCTGCCGGAAGATCCAAATGAAGCCGCCTCGATAAAGAGGAAGGCCCCGAGATTTTACTATGATCATACACTTCAAACTTTATACAGAAAGTCAAGTGATGGTCTCCTGCTACGCTGCACATCGAAGGCAGAAGCAGATGAAGTGCTAAGAGAAACACATGATGGAGTGTGTGGAGCTCATCAGCCCGGTTCAAAACTCGGAGATCGCATAAGAAGGCTAGGATAGTACTGGCCAAAGATGATTACCGATGCAATGGCATACGCTAAACGATGTCATGCATTTAGGTACATGCTCACTTTATCCATCAACCACCAGAATATTTGCATAGTACTGTTACTAACTGGCCATTTGAAGAATGGGGAATGGATATTGTGGCGTTGATAACTCCCCCGTCATCCAGAGGGCATCGGTTTATCCTCGCGATAACCTATTATTTTTCAAGGTGGGCCGAAGCCGTGCCCATGAGAGAGGTAAAAACGACGGATGTGATTAAGTTCATTAAGCATCATGTCATTTACCGTTTTGGCATCCCTCGAAGAATCATTCACGATAATGGACTGCAGTTTATCAGCCAGGGTTCTCAAGATTCTGTGATAAGTTCAGGATCAGAGATGTTGCTTCAATGCCATATAACCCTGCAGCAAATGGATTGACCGAAGCCTTTAATAAAACTATTATTAAACTCCTTCGGAAGTTCGTCTCCTCCAACAAACGAGACTGGGATGAAAATCTGAGAGAGTATTTGTGGGCTTATCGCACCACCATTTGCACCCCAACAAAAACTACCCCGTTCTCCTTGGTCTATGGAAGTGAGGCCGTCTTGCCTCTTGAAGTCCAGATACCATCATTAAGAGTGGCCCTAGCCACAAAGATGACGACAGAAGAACGCCATCAACAAAGATTGCGAGAACTAGAAGCGTTGAATGAAAAACGTCTCCGGGCTCAACAACAAATTGAGTTGTATCAAGCCCGAATCTCGCAAGCGTTCAATAAGAATGTTCGACCAAGGACCTTTAAACAAGGGGACTTGGTTCTAGCTATTAAAAGGCGAATGATTCTAACCAACAAGACTAAGGGTAAATTTGAGCGCAAGTGGGAGGGACCGTTCATTGTGGAGACGGTGTACTCTAATGGAGCCTATCGCTTAATGAATCAGAGTGGTGATAGAATGATAATGCCGATCAACGGCAAAGTTTTGAAAAAATACTATGCCTAAAAGAACCAGAATGGTGATAGAGTGACTATCACATCTGGATCATATCCCTAGAAGTATAACCATCCACCTATTCAAGTTACGCATATGAGCATTTGAATCTCTTTACCAAACTAAGGCATGTGCAATTAGGCACCTCTGTCTAAGTTAAATGATCCTGACCCGATCATCCTGGTGTAAGTAATTAAACGCTTTCACCAGACTATCATTTAGCTCTGTTCAAAGGGCTTTACCGAGGTTAATAATTGTAACCTGGTCGGTATTAACAGTCTAAGTTACACATATGAGCCTTGGATTGTTTTACCAAAACAATGAATTTTTTTTATGACAAGTTATTTGTTGTGCAAGGAAAATTTGTAGCCAACAGATAAAGGAAATCAAAAGAATTATCTTTATTCATAAAACAAAAGAATAAAGTTACAAAAGAATGAAAGAATTCAAATAATTGTTGAGTTCTTTTACAAAGAATAATGAATAAATAAAAATGGAGTTATGGTTCTCCTAAAAGTTTCAACTTATTTGTCATCTCATCAATAACTCGACGACGAGTCTCCTCCACGGAGTGTTGAGCTTACCGGCGCAGATCATCATTTATTGCAAGTTGCTGGGTCAACCGCTGACGAGATTCTTCAATAGCACGGCCTCTTATTATGCCCTCCTGTTCGAGCTATCCTTGTTGAAGGACCAACTCTTCCCGTCTCCTGACGGATTTCCATAGCCGAGACTCGCTGGCTTCTAAAATAGCTTGGGCCTTAACGATAATCTCTCGGGCAATTAGGATGGCGGCCTGGCTCCCCTCAATCTCAAAGTCCACCATCTCCAACCCCCTCAGAATTGACTCCTGGCCTGCCTGTAGCTCCGCCAGCTCCCGCGACCATCCTTCTTCCTATCGCCTCAACTCCTCTTGACGAGCTGTTAGCTCTGCTCATAGCCGTGTCACCTCAATCTTGGTGATCACTTCCACATACTCTTGGCGAACTGTGTTCAGCATTTGCACCTGTTCTTCTAAGGCTTCTAGGTGGGCTCGATAAGGAGCTGCTCGGTCACTCCCTCCAATCCTCTCAATATTGTTCAGGTAACTGGCCAACATTGGGCTTTCGAGCTCAAGGAAATCTCTTCCGTCCAGAATCATCCTGATACACCTCCTTAACAGCCGCATAAAATCGTTAACGCTGTGGTTGAAGAATTCCTCAAGAGAAGGAAGATGTAGCCGGAGGAGGAGTAATTTTTGCAGGAGTCGATGAAAAAGCTCGCCCCTGTACCAGACTCATAACATGCGGGGCCAGTAAAGCCAATAGTGACTTGGCAGAACTGGGGACCCGAGGAGAAATATCATCAGTACTAGTGGGTAGAACAACTCCGCCAGCAGGGGTAGATGTTGGACTGTCTTCACCGAAAACTCCTTCCGTAACAGAAGTAGTTTCAAACGAGAACTTCAAGTTGTCTTCGTCCCCTGTTGGCAAGCGAGCTGGAGCAGGAGGAGCCACCGGTCTCTCAACGGCCATTATCGCTGACGATGTTAGCACAGCAGGATGAGGAGTAGCAGGCACGCCAACGACGACGGGGAAGGTATCCTCAGCAGTCTCCGCTGGAGTTGGAGACGGTAGACTCGGAGATAGAGGAGCAGCCCTGGGCACGACAACATTGTTGGCAGTGAAAATTTCTAAGTTAAAAGGATTTTCCACAACAGAACGCGGAGCTGATTCAATAGCTCCGCATTTGGTTACATTAACCCTGCGTTTGAATAAAACGCGGAGATGTTTAATAGCTCCGCGTTGATTCCGCAGTCTGGCTTGTATTAGCCTCGCGTTTGAGTAAAACGCGGAGATGATCAATAGCTCCGCGTTTTGGTTATTTAGCGCCGCGTTTTGATGCGATTAAAGCTCCACGTAAGCAGATAACCAGAATCTCAAATTGATTGAGATTATGATTCTGGGCTTATCCAAATACCCGAATCAAGTCTAATCAGAATTCCATCAAAACTAAGATATTTGATTGGAATCCCTGATAATGACGAGTTCTATTTAGATAGAAACTCTTGCATTAACCTGGGGCTATAAATACTTTCCTGGTGAAACCCTAGGGGGGGCTTTTTCTTTTGGGGAGTCTTCTTCTTTTTGGCATCGGAAGTCTCCTATCGATCCTTTGGCAATTCAAGTACGCGAGAGAGCCTTGAAGCCTTTGCTGATCATCCTCTGAAATCTTGGAGAATTCAAGTTACGCATAGAGCCTTGAGTTCGTGAAGATCAGAGAAAACCACCATCTTCTTTCTGGAGTTCTTGAGAAGTTCGAGTTACGCGAGAGAGCCTTGAACAAATCAAAACCAGAGAAGATCGTCTATATTCGGCCGATATCTTTAAAAGAGAAGATTTCAACGTACCGATCGTCCAAAGGAACTACTATAGATCCCATCGCCACAGATCCCACGAAACTATTGTAAAAGAGAGAGATTGAAGTATAAAATCCTCTCGTTTGTTCTTTTTATATCTTGTTCACTTCTATTGTAATCTAAGATGTGTTCAATAGAAGGAAGCGAAGAAACTTTTGCGACGAACAAACTGGCGACCACAGTGGGAGCCATCTCTTTCACTGATGAAGAGATTGTGGCGCAATCGGACGTTGACTTGATCGGATCCGAAGTAGATACGCTAGTCGTTGAAATCGACCAGCAGAAGTACGAGGAGTTCCTCTCCTCCGGATCAGGTGACTTGGATGAGACACGGCACTATCGTCGCATGTACTCCAATGCCCGAGTGACGGGTAGAAAGGTATCCACCGAGAGACGGGGATCCTTGGAGACTGTGGCTATAGAGCCGGAGTTCACACAAGAAATCCTAGCCGAGGATGAGCTTCCGATTGCCGAAGAAGACTTGGGAACTGGACTGACCAGGACCCAACTCCGGAATAGGAACCGGAGAGCGAGGCGTAGAGCCCTCAAAGCTCGCCTTGGACGCGGAGCTGACTCTAGAGGACGCGAGCTATGGTCCCTCGCAAATTGGCTCGCGCTACCCGCGAGACCAATCTCTACCGCGTTAAATGCGAAGATACAACTTGCCTTAAAAGCAAGGAAAAGCTAGCGTGTGATTTTCCACGCGAGGCTGGTAATACTGGCGAGTTACGCAAGATTCCTGACACTCGCGAGTTACGCGAGTATAAAAATTATTCAAAGCCAGCGTGTGATTCTCCACGGGAGGCTATTACTGTGCCTGGCAAGAGACGCAAAGCCAGTAAGGGTTGCGCTAGTCGCAGAATACCCAACACTTGCGAGTTACGAGAGTATAAAAATTATTCAAAGCCAGCTTGTGATTCTCCATGCGAGGCTATTACTGTGCCTAGCGAGAGATGCGAAGCCAGTGATACTTGCAATAAACGCAAGACTTCTGACACCCACAAGGAACGTGAGGATGATTGGCAGATAGTTGTCAGTCGTAAAAACCGCGCTAAGCGCGAAGCTATGATCTGCGTTAATCGCAAAGATAAGCCAGCGTGCAAGAACGTCCCTTCACGCAGGGCTATTATTCCAGAAGCTAAACTTCCAAGGACACACCAAGCCAGCGAGAAACGCGAGGCTAGTGTGGATAAGCGCAGAGCTATTCTTCAGGCCCGCAATGTGAAACGCGAGGCTATTCCTAAGCCACGCGAGGATCGGTCCGACCCCAGAGTCAGGGTTGATCAATCAAAAAAGCTTCAGTGGATTCTTAAACACTCTCAAGAGTTGAATGGACCTCTTGATTCCATGGCTAGAAGCACTGACCTCAGGGAGCATCTCTCTAAAAAGAGAGGCATAGACCAACTTCAAGTTGAACATAGTTGCCATTGCCAGCAACTTATGACAGCAGTATCAGCCGTGATGGATAATTGTGGCTGCAGCAAGAACATGATATCTGTGTTCGACCGATTAAATGAGTCAAAGCAGAATCCTGCTAAGAAGACAAGAACCACTCCCATGAAACAAGGGAGAGCTGTAACTTCCAACATGGTAGGAAAAGGGAAGAAAATTGCAGAGACGGATGATGATTCAGAATCGAGCGATGATGAACCTCATCGTATTACTCGACTAAGATCAGGAGCCGTCCCGCCCCGAAATTATAAGAAGCTCGCAGGGGGTTCTTACGACGAGAACAGCGATAATTCTGCTATAGCCTCGTCCCCATCCTCTATATCGTCTCGGCTACAGAAGTCAGCATCGTACATGGCAGATAAATCTGGTGATATCAATCAGAGATTTGAGGCTCAAGAAAGAATGATTCGAGAGCAACAGAAAACGATTGAAGACCTTAAGATGCTACTTTTAAAAGTTGTTGAAGATAATGCTAAACAGGGCAAGAAGACTCCAAATGAAGAAGAACAGGAGGAGAAAGCCCACTCGATGCATGAGGAAGAAGATAGATTTTCTTTCCATGATCTGCATGAAGAAAAGCTTGAAAAGTTACAGAATCAACTCGAAGCCTTGATGCGTAAAAAAGAGTTGAAGGAGTCAGGGGTCTCTAGACCATATCCAGCAGAATGGGATGTGGTACCCTATCCTCCAAAGTATAAGCCGCTCAAGTTGGAGCCCTATGACGGGAAGTGATCGCCCAGTCAGCACATATATTATTTCTTGTCCCAAGCAGGACACTTAATGGGTAATGATCCCATCATGACCAAAGTATTTGCAAGTACTTTGCGAGGGCCTGCCTTTACTTGGTTCATGCAGTTGCCCCCATGTACTATTAATACCTGGTTAGATATTGAGAAATTATTTCTCTCACGTTTCTTCGAGGATGACACCGAGATTACGGTTCATTCCCTTCTTGCAACTAGGCAAGGAGAACAAGAAACGGTTAAAGATTTCATAGAAAGGTTCCGGGAGAAGTCCGTACATTGTAAACACGGAATGATCCAGGAAACTCTAGTCGAGACATGTCGACACAACCTTAAGACCAATGTGCTCCTCAAAATGGAGGTCGTAGAGTCTAAGACGTGGAGGGACCTGCTCAAACAAGGAGAGCAAGCTGAAGACTTGATTCGCCGAGTCGAGGAATCCCGCGGTTCAAGAAACGCTGGGGGTAGTAAGCCATATACCCAAAACAACAGCAATAAGAATAAAGGAAAAGCAGTCATGTCGTCAGAAGCTGCTCCTCAGAAAACCGGTCCTCCGCCAGAGCCAAAGCCTCAAGAACAGCGAGGATCAAGGCAAATCAGACCGCAGCAAGAAAGGAATTACACTTTCAAAGCTGAACAGACACCAGTCCTCTTTCACCTGCTCCAAAAGAAAGAAATGCTAAAACTTCCGGAGAATAAGAAGCCAGAAGATGCGGGTAAGACTAAAGACCCCAATTACTGTCTTTATCACCGGAATGTTGGGCACCATACCAGGGATTGTTTTCTCCTTAAGAACAGAATCCAAGCACTAATAGAGGCTGGAGTTCTGACGCTTAAGGAAGAGCAGAAGAAAGTCACTGCCAATATGGCAACCATAACGGTCGGAACCCACGAGTTTCGCGCAGGAGTGACCCCAATCCCTAAGGGTAAGATAGTCACAAAGAATCTTGATCCGCACAACAAAGCCCAAGAGGGACTTGTCCCCGTAACTACCCAAAAGGGGGAAGTTATGTGGGTTCATCCTGATTTGCTGGAAGATGAACAATGGACTACTTCAAGAGGTCCAGAGAAGAAACGGGCTGTTAATGTCATTTCTGCAGATATAAAGGAAGAATATATAGCTTCGGGAGCCTTCACAGATTCTGAAGAAGAACCCGAAACTATGGCCACCCATCAAGATGGGGCAGACCCTTCCGGTACTCTATCTGGAAAGACATATCTTAAGGACTACACTAGAGTGGATCCAAAAGATATCTATGCAGAACTCGCAAAGCCTGCGAAGCAGAAAGGACTTCGTTTCCAGAAGAATCCTACCAGAGATGAAGGAGCCAAAGAAACTCCCTTCGAATTTGACATAATTGCACAGTTGGCTAACATCCCAGCGCGAGTAACGCTTTACGAATTGTTGAGATTATCAAAATCAACACGTGAAGCTCTAAGAGAGGCCTTGGTAGACTTTGAGTCGTTCCTAGCTCAGATTGTCGAGCCGGCCATCGAAGAGCAGGACTCTTGCCCCCACTGTCATCAAGTGAGGAGGCAAGTCCCACAAATTATCTTCTCTCCAGAAGACATGCAGGTGAGGAATATAAAGCATAATAGGCCTTTATATTTCACTGGATATGTCGGGTCCACAAAAGTGGACCGAATTCAGATTGATCCAGGTTCTGCACTCAGCGTCGTGCCCAGTAGATTGATGCAGCTGTTGGGGATTTCTCTTCATCGCTTGACACCTACACACACTACCATCTATGGATTCAACGCTAATAATAGCCATCCTCTTGGTAAGATCCGATTGCGGTGTCAAATTGGAGACTTGAAAACGGAGGTTACATGCTATGTAATTGACGCTGACACCTCCTATAATATTTTATTGGGGCGACCTTGGATCCACTCTCATATGATAGTTCCGTCGACTCTTCACCAGTGCATGAAATATTGCGATGAGGAAGGAGAGGTCTGGACACTAATTGCTAACAAGCAGCCATTCAAAGGGTTGGAAAATTACTTCACAGATGCTGCACTCTACAAGCCAGCACACGAAGCTTCCAATGACAGTCTTAGCAAGTCTCCAAAGCCCGACGACAGTGGCAATGAAACCGACACTGAGTACGAGCTCCTTGGAGAAGATGATGGGGGTGATTACGAAATCAACCCTCACCTAGATCTTAGCCTAGGTCTTGATAATATAGTGGATGTAATAGAAAGTGAATGGGTTATTAATGAAAATGTAAAGTTAGTCTACGAGCATGCTGTAGCTACTGAGTCTGAGCCCTCTTGTACCTCCACCGAAGTGGATGGCCTGACCGAACTTGAAGTTCTGGCGGCATACCATTTGCCCCTCAGGTCTTCCCTCCTCTCTCAATTAAAAATAACCGAGGATCAAGGGCACTTCTTTGAAGTGCCTCCCCGACAGAAGTCCCAAAGGCCGATCATGTTCGGCAAAGTGGCCACGTCGCCTCGACAGAGACAAAGTAGTGAAAGTGATGAACAAACATCACCTCAATTTCACTTATATGAGCAAAGGTTCCGACAGATGATGGAGAAAATGGGGTATAATTTTACCCAGAAGCCGGGATTAAAACTTTGGAAAAGGGCGGCGGAATCTCATACCCTCGTTTAGACCGAGAGGAAAGAGTCCTGATTATTATCAGAAGACCCGCAGGGGGTTGGGCTATGTATCTACTCCACCCTCATCGCCATCCAAGGATTAAGAGAGTTCTTCGGATAAAGAAGAAACATCTTCACCAGATCATGACTCAGATATAAGCACCGGTGCTTGGTTTCAATCTTTGACAATCAATATGGTTTCAGCCGCGCCAGAAAGCGACGATGAACCAATTGACGTTCAAGACGATGCTTGGGCCAGGCATATGGACACTCTCTGGGATGTCTGCTTTGAACAGCGTGATCCGCCCACAGAAGACAAATTAATACAGGTTAACATGGGAATGGAAGAAAATCCAAAACCCATTTTTATAAGCGACACACTAACTCCTTTAGAAAAAGAGGAACTTATATCCCTTATCAAAGAGTATATAGATGTGTTCGCATGGAGTTATGAAGATATACCTGGGCTTGACCCTCAAATTGCCACACACCAGTTAAATATAAAAGAAGATGTCAAACCTGTTAAACAGCAACAGAGGCGTTTTCGACCGGAATTGATGGAGGCAATAGTTGCTGAGGTCAACAAGCTTATACAATCCGGGTTCATCCGTGAAGAACAACACCCAGACTGGGTGGAAAACATAGTGCCAGTTCGCAAAAAGAATGGCAAAATCCGGATATGCATTGACTTTCGAGACCTGAACGCTGCATGTCCCAAGGATGAATTTCCACTCCCCATCACCGACGTGATGATCGATAATACTTGCGGTTATGAGAGGATGTCCTTTATGGATGGCTTCTCAGGTTATAACCAAATCAAGATATACCCGGATGATGAAAAGCATACAGCTTTCAGAACGCCACAGGGGGTATACTGTTATACGGTGATGCCATTCGGATTAAAGAATGCAGGTGCCACTTACCAACGCGCAATGAGCGCCATATTCAAAGAACACCTACGCAGAACAGTGGAGTGCTATGTGGATGACTTAGCAGTTAAAAGCAAAGACAAAGAAGATCATCTTCACGATTTAAGAGTGGTCTTCGATCTTATGCGGAAACATCACTTGAAGATGAATCCTACCAAGTCGTTCATGGGGGTATCCAGCGGGAAGTTTCTAGGGTTCGTAATAACTTCAAAAGGAATTTTCCTCGACCCGGGAAAGGTAAAAGCGATTAGCGAAATGCCGCCTCCCCGCAATCTTAAGAAATTAAGGGGATTATAAGGAAAGCTCGCTTATATTCGACGCTTCATATCCAACTTATCTGGACGATGCCATCCATTTTCCAAACTTATGAAGAAGGGAGTGTCCTTCATATGGGATGAGGCATGTCAGCAGGCATTTGATGACCTCAAGGAGTACCTTACTAAGCCTCCTGTACTAATGGCACCAGCCCCTGGGCAGCCCTTCCTTATATATGTAAGGGCCATGGATAATGCTTTAGGAGCATTACTTGCTCAATATAATGAGCACGACCATGAACATGCCCTCTACTATTTAAGTAGAACAATGATCGGGGCCGAACAGCGGTACACCCCGATTTAAAAGGAATGTTTAGCCCTAGTGTTTGCCGTTCAGAAAATGCGACACTACCTTTCGGGGCAAACAATTCATGTCATATCACGGGTTAATCCCCTGAAGATTCTGATGACCAAACCGGGATCCTTAAATGGCCGATTGGCAAAATGGGCGCTCTTACTATCGCCCTATGACATACATTTTGTCCCTCAAAAGGCCATGAAGGGACAGGCAATCGCTGATTTCCTTGCAGACCATCCAATTTGGTCCCAATTAAAGCAGATATCGGAAGTCAACACAGTTACCAAAGAGCAACCTTGGCAAATGTTCTTTGATGGTGCCGCAAGACGATTTGCTGCTGGAGTGGGGGTTGTGCTAATATCCCCACATAAACATATATTGCCTAACGGTTACTCATTAACAGAACCGTGCACTAATAATGTAGCGGAGTACAATGCACTTATTATTGGCTTAAAAATAGCTCTGCAACTGGGGGTGAACCATCTAGAGGCATATGAAGATTCTAAGCTCATTGTCAATCAGATGACAGGTGAGTATGAAGTCAGACATGAAGCCCTCATCTCCTATCATCAGCTAGCTATTAAGCTAGCAGGATATTTTGAACAATTCTACATATATCACGTATCTCGAAACGAGAACATTTATGCCGATGCTCTTGCCGCATTAGCCGCAACACTGGCAATCCCGCCAGGTGAAGCTAAAAGCATCACCATTGGTAGTAGAGAACTCCTCCACCCAGACGTGGTATCTCAAGCCGAAGAGGTATGCCAGACTGGCTTAAAGTTAGAACCCCGTGATTGGCGATTTCCGTTTGTGGATTATGCCTTGCATGGAATATTACCAGAAGATCCTAAGGAAGCCATCTCAATAAAAAGGAAGGCCCAAAGATTTTACTATGACCATAAACTTCAGACTTTGTATAGGAAGTCAAGAGGTGGTCTATTGCTACGCTGCATATCGAAAGCAGAAGCAGAACAAGTGCTGAGAGAAACACAAGATGGAGTATGTGGAGCTCATCAGCCCGGTCCTAAACTTGGAGACCGTATAAGAAGGCTAGGATACTACTGGCCGAGCATGGTTACAGAAGTAATGGCATACGCTAAACGATGTCATGCATGCCAAATACATGCCAATTTTATTCATCAACCCCAAGAATACTTACACAATACCGTCGCAAGCTGGCCATTTGAAGCCTGGGGAATGGACATTGTGGGGCCAATAACTCCCCCGTCATCCAGAGGACATCGGTTTGTTCTTACAATAACCGATTATTTTTCAAAATGGGCCGAAGCCGTGCCCATGAAAGAGGTGAAAACGGCAGATGTGATCAAGTTTATCAAGCATCATGTCATTTACCGATTTGGCGTCCCTCGACGGATTATTCATGATAATGGTCCGCAATTCATTAGTCAAGGATTCTCCAGATTCTGCAACAAGTTCAGAATCAAAGATATTGCTTCAACGCCATATAACCCCGCGGCTAATGGGTTAGCTGAAGCCTTTAACAAGACGATCATCAAACTCCTTCGGAAGTACGTCTCTTCCAATAAACGAGATTGGGATGAAAAGCTAGGAAAATGCCTGTGGGCTTATCGCACCACCGTTCGCACCCCGACTAAATCTACCCCGTTCTCTTTGGTTTACGGAAGTGAGGCTGTCTTGCCTCTTGAAATCCAGATACCATCATTAAGAGTGGCTTTAACCACAAAGATGACGACAGAAGAACGTCATCAGCAAAGATTGCAAGAACTAGAGGCGTTAGATGAAAAACGTCTCAGGGCTCAACAACAAATTGAGTTGTATCAAGCCCGAATATCTCAAACGTTCAATAAGAACGTCAAACCAAGGACCTTTAAGCAAGGAGACTTCGTTCTGGCTGTTAAAAGGCCAATGGTGCTAACCCACAAGACTAAGGGTAAATTTGAACCCAAGTGGGAAGGACCATTTGTTGTGGAGACAGTATACTCCAGTGGAGTCTATCGCTTAATGAATCAAGATGGTGACAGAATGATGATGCCGATCAATGGCAAATTTCTGAAGAAATACTATTCTTAGTAACCCTGGAGAAACGCGTCTTCTTTTCTTAGGCATGCGCATTGTGCGCCTCTGACCTAAACCTGGTGTGTTTGGTTCTCAAGTTTGAACCACCATCAGTCTTTTTCTTAGGCATGCGCATTGTGCGCCTCTGACCTAAACTTGGTGTGTTTGGTTCTCAAGTTTGAATCACCATCAGTCTTTTTATTAGGCATGCGCATTGTGCGCCTCTGACATAAACCTGGCGTGTTTGGTTCTCAAGTTTGAACCACCATCAGTCTTTTTATTAGGCATGCGCATTGTGCGCCTCTGACCTAAACCTGGTGCGTTTAGTTCTCAAGTTTGAACCACCTCCAGTCTTTTTATTAGGCATGCGCATTGTGCGCCTCTGACCTAAACCTGGTGCGTTTGGTTCTCAAGTTTGAACCACCTCCAGTCTTTTTATTAGGCATGCTCATTGTGCGCCTCTGACCTAAACCTGGTGCGTTTGGTTCTCAAGTTTGAACCACCTCCAGTCTTTTTATTAGGCATGCGCATTGTGCGCCTCTGACCTAAACCTGGTGCGTTTGGTTCTCAAGTTTGAACCACCTCCAGTCTTTTTCTAGGCATGCGCAGTTTGGCACCTCTGACCTAAACCTGGTGTGTTTGGAGTACCCAGTTCAAGTTACGCGAGAGAGCCTTGAACCGCCTCCAGTTTGGTTCTCAAGTTTGAACCACCATCAGTCTTTTCTTGGGCATGCGCAGTTTGGCGCCTCTAACCCAAACCTGGTGTGTTTAGTTCTCAAGTTTGAATAGCCCCCAATCTTCTTTTAGGCATGTGTAATTAAGCGCCTCTGGCCTAAAAAGTATGAATTGCCCAACGCCAACCAGGCAATGGGAAGAGAACAAGTTTCTCGCCAGCCCATCATACTGGGGTAAAAGTATGAATTGCCCAACGCCAACCAGGCAATGGGAAGAGAACAAGTTTCTCGCCAACCCATCATACTGGGGTAAAAGTATGAATTGCCCAACGCCAACCAGGCAATGGGAAGAGAACAAGTTTCTCGCTAACCCATCATACTGGGGTAAAAGTATGAATTGCCCAACGCCAACCAGGCAATGGGAAGAAAACAAATTTCTCGCCAACCCATCATACTGGGGTAAAAGTATGAATTGCCCAACGCCAACCAGGCAATGGGAAGAGAACAAGTTTCTCGCCAACCCATCATACTGGGGTAAAAGTATGAATTGCCCAACGCCAACTAGGCAATGGGAAGAGAACAAGTTTCTCGCCAACCCATCATGCTGGGGTAAAAGTATGAATTGCCCAACGCCAACCAGGCAATGGGAAGAGAACAAGTTTCTCGCCAACCCATCATACTGGGGTAAAAGTATGAATTGCCCAACGCCAACTAGGCAATGGGAAGAGAACGAGTTTCTCGACAACCCATCATGCTGGGGTAAAAGTATGAATTGCCCAATGCCAACTAGGCAATGGGAAGAGAACGAGTTTCTCGACAACCCATCATGCTGGGGTAAAAGTATGAATTGCCCAACGCCAACTAGGCAATGGGAAGAGAACAAGTTTCTTGCCAACCCATCATACTGGGGTAAAAGTATGAATTGCCCAACGCCAACAGGCAATGGGAAGAGAACAAGTTTCTCGCCAACCCATCATGCTGGGGTAAAAGTATGTATTGCCCAATGCCAACTAGGCAATGGGAAGAAAACGAGTTTCTCGCCAACCCATCATGTTGGGGTAAAAGTATGAATCGCCCAATACCGATAAAGTAAAGAGAAGAGGAAAAGTTTGGCATTTAAGCCCAAACGTACTCCTCGACAACTCACCATGTTGAGGGGAATAACATAGCTAGCCCAACTCAAATGGTAGTTGGTAAAAGCTAATCAAATCTGTTAATAGCTGGGGGTTTGCTAAAAATCCCATCTTAAAAACTTTAATTGTTATTTCGGATCGAGAAATTGAGCATAAACGATACCGAGATAAATCGTTTTGACGACAGGTTATTTGTTGGGCAAGCAAATCTGTTTTGAAGCCGGCAAATAAAAGAGTCAAAAGAATCATCTTTATTAAAAAGGTGAAGATACAAAAAGAATTTCAAAGAAACATCGTAAGGTTATCTCTCTCCTATTTACGAAGTTCTTATTACAAGGAAGATAAAAGCGTAAAGAGAGATGAAACTATTGGCCTCCCAGAAGTCTCAATTGGTTTATTGTCTCGTCCAAATTTCTACGATGAGAAGCCTCCACGGTTTGCTGAGCTTGCCTACGCAACTCATCATCACTTA
This sequence comes from Dracaena cambodiana, assembly GCA_036321105.1. Lineage (NCBI taxonomy): Eukaryota > Viridiplantae > Streptophyta > Magnoliopsida > Asparagales > Asparagaceae > Dracaena > Dracaena cambodiana. The sequence goes on from JAYEPQ010000001.1 coordinate 28,637,200, forward strand.
TTGTAAATTGTTGCTGACGAGATTCTTCTATGGCATGATTCCTGGCCATCTCTTCCTACTGAATCTGCTCCTACTGGACAAGCAACATCTCTCGTTTCTTGACAGATTCTCCTAATCGGAGTTCATTTTCCATCAAGGTGGCCCGACCTCTCGCAATCGTCTCCTGGGCTTTACAGATGGCCGCCTGAATTTCCTCAATTCCGAAGTTTACCCTCTGCAGGTCGCCAAGAACGGATTCCCGACTGGCCTGGAGCTCTGTCAGCTCCTGAGACCATCTCTCCTCCTGCTGCCTTAAAATATTTCTTTGAGATAAGGATTCTGCCCGAAGCCGCGCCAGTTCTATCTCAGTGATCGCCTCCACATCCGCATGACGGAGTGTGTATAGCGTGGTCACCTGCTCTTCTAAGGCTGTAAGGCGGGCCCGGTACGGAGCCGCTCGATCTTGTCCACCGAATTCATCGATATTTCCTAAATAGCGGAGTAACAGTGGACGTGCGAAGTTGAAGAAATCGTGGCCAGCAAGAACCATCTCGACACATCTTCTTAACAAATGCATAAAATCCTCGACGGTGAAGCCGAAAAGTTTTTCAAGAGGATTTGCACTATCGGTAGGCAAAGTAGGTAATGCCAAGAAAGGTGTCGTAAGCAAGGGAGCATTAGTTGCTGGAATTGGAGAAGAAGAAGCCCGTCCCTGCACTAAATTCATAATATGGGGGACCAGTAGAGCCAGTGCAGATCTGGAAGAACTAGAGACCCCAGACGAAGTACCATCGGTACAGATCACCTGGGTACTCCCACCAATAGGAAGAGAAGATGGGGTCACTTCGCCTGAAACTCCTCCGGTGGGAGAAGCATTTTCGAACGAGAATTTCAAATTATTCTCCTCCCCTGCTGGAAGGCTTGAAGTCGGAAGAGTTGCAGCAGCTATGACAACAGACGATGTTAAAATCGCTGACTGAGAGGGCACGCCAACGACTGTGGGAAATGTCTCAGTGGAACAGACTGGCGTTGGAGATGGCATGCTAGGAGAAGGTGTAGCCTCATTAGCAGCAGCTGCGATAATAATCTCAGTTCTCTCGTCACTTCCCAATTCGTCAATTGGGAGAATTGAAGAGGAAATAGAGGCAGGAGCCGGTGTGGAATAATCAGCCACAAACTCACCAGCAGAGCTACTCACACCACCAACGGAGCCGGAATGGTCCATTCTATCGTCAGACTCTACTTGGGTAGTCGAGTGCATTGGCGAAAGAAGTTGATCACCTGCATTTCAGAAGACCAGAAAAGCAGTGTTACGTTAAAATAATAACGGGCAAAAGATAAAATGCTAAAGGCCATACCAGGCGATACAAGTCCAGTTGTCGGACTTGAAGGAGGAGCTATTGTCGTTTCCAGCAGTGTACCCGTCTCGCTACCCGTTAGTTGTGCCCCAGGTTCTGCCACAGGCTCTACGGCCGAAGGAACTGAAATTTCAGCAACACTTGGAGCTTTGGCAGGTTCATCCTCCCTTGCCAACGCTGGGGGTACAACTGAAGCCAACAAGTCGGAAGCAAGTTTGATAGCCACTTCTTGGGGGACTATCAAGGTTTCCTGTGCCAGTTTTTGCTTCTTACCCGGCCTTTTCTTTAAAGTACCGCGGCGTTTGAGAGTTGGACTCAGGGAACGACTGACAATAGGCTGAGGAACTCCACCAGCACCAGTATTATCGTCATCATCACCGGCATCATCGTCTGATTCGCTGACATCCGAAGGCTCAGCCGCAGCGCCAAGGAATTCTTCCATTCCTTTTATCCTTACCCTAGAAGCACCCTGGCGGCTAATATAGAGGGCTTCAATCTCTTTGCAACAACTGCGATTGAGAGAGAAGCCGGGCACGTCAGCATTCGCAATATTGAACCAATTGCAGGAACTGAGGGTCATGGTCAATTCTGGCACCTTCTGGGGCAAGGAGAATTCAGCCTTGGTCCCGCCCACTGCAAAATAGAACCAGCCACGAGCGCCTTCGTATAAATTCTCCTCGTGAGCGAGATCTTTATTTGGATTGCCCACATAGAGTTGAGAATATCCAAACTGGCGAGCAAAGCGACTCGGAGTATATGGCTCGATCTGACACTGGAGATCTTGACGATATACCAAGTGTCCGGGACGGATGTTGAGAAGCCACCAGAACGCTCCTGCAGATAAAGTAGTGAACTTATCTGCTCCCACGGCATCTTTCAGCCTTGTCCCATATCCTCCGTCGGGAAAGTCAGGAAAACACCGGAAGATCTCGTAATTCTGAAAACTACGAAGAGTCTTCCGAATCTGGGACATATAATTCTGCCTCCAGGAAGAACGTTCATACAGTTCTACAAGGAAGCACTTTTCGCCCGACCGACGCTCTGGTGCACTCATTAAGGAGGGACAGTGCAAGACAAGCCACGCCATCAAAAGGTGTAGGGGCATCTCCACCCTAGGGTTTGGAGTTTTCGGCTGGGCAGTCTCCTTCGACTTGCCCTTTCCTTTCCCCTTGACTTTAATAGTAGGGAGGAAATCACGACAGAGCACCCTCAGTCCATATTGCAAATTGCATACCATGGCGGGAAGGAGTCCAAGGGGTCGGCCGTATGCAAGAAGAACCGCTGGATATACTACGGTCACTGCAATCGCTTCCTTGGGCAATGACGGCACGACTCATCTTTTGAGCCACAACATCAAAAACCCGGCAATGAGACCTCTGTTGGAGATCGAAAATTGGGCTTGATAGTGATAGCTCTTAAATGAAGTACCGGGACCGTATCCATTCTCATTGGATTCAGTGGTATAATATAATAGATGGCGGCCCTTAGCAATACGGTGATCAATCTCTGAGCCATGGATGGGTGGATGACCATGGATAATGGCCGAGCTATTCTTAGAATATAAGTTGGCAAAGAGATATTCGGCCCACTTCTTGTGGCCAATACCGTGATTACGCGCACCCGTCAAGTCAGCGCAGATATGATAATGGCACATCATCTCCCAGTATGTGGCATGGATGCGCTCATCCCTCGCCAGTAGCATGTTCAACTCATCAGTGGTAGGGATATACTCCTCGTAAGGGACTTCGCCCATCGAGAGCCCAGAAACCTCAAACATCTCGTGGAGAGCGAACCCTAGCTCACACACTGGAGTAAAGAAAGTACAGGTTTCAGGGTTATACATCTCCAAGAGGCAGTAAAAGTGATAAGCACTCTGGGGAAACCCGAATTGGACATTCCTGATGGCTTTATACAAGCCAATATCCTTTAAAATGGGCTCATAAGAATCCAACATGTACTGAACAAGACGGGCCCACCACATATTGTTAGAAGAATGAACCCAGCCAGGCATCCTGAAGTCGCTAGCTGGGTACTGACCATCCTTCGCCAAGAACTCACTTAAGAAAGTTCGGGCACGAGATGGGACTTCTCCCACCGGAAGCTCCTTGCCAAATCGGCCTGGAAGCAAGCCAGTAATGCATCTGGGGGAACCGTCTTGATAAACCCCTTTTGCACCAAATTTGCCCATTGGGACGCTATCTTGCTCTTGAGTCAGTCCCAACTTTAATTCCCGAGGCATTGCCAGCCTCTGAAGATAGACCAGAAGATAGCTACGATCCATTCTAGGCAAAAACATCAACATTTTGCCTGAGTTATATAGCCAAACATGTTCCCCTTCAGAAAGGATCTCATCTGATTGATCCATCTGGTCTCCGAAGAGGAAGGCAGGTTTCTCCATCGCCTCTCTATTCACAGTTTCGAAGGCTGCGTCAGTTATGATTTCTCGCGCAGTGGTGGGATGATATTTGATCAACTTCTCCTTGCGATCCTTCGGGTCTGGTTTGTACGAGGGCAGGATAGTAGTGAAACGGAATTGGCCTGAGGGATCAGAACCCCCAGCAAAGCCGAAGTAGTTCTTGTGGGGAAGAGATTCCATCGAATACCCTACTGCACAAAGAAATACCAGAGTGAGAGAAGTTTCTATAAGACAGAAAAATTCTCTAAGTATGGACGCGCGAAGCTAAAAATTAGACCGCGCAGAACTTAAAATAGCCTCGCGTTTTTAGCGCGACTGCTACTTAAAATAGCCTCGCGTTTTTAGCGCGACTGCTACTTAAAATAGCCTCGCGTTTTTAGCGCGACTGCTACTTAAAAGAGCCTCGCATTTTCAGCGCGACAGCTACTTAAAATAGCCTCGCGTTTTTAGCGCGACTGCTACTTAAAAGAGCCTCGCGTTTTCAGCGCGACAGTTACTTAAAATAGCCTCGCGTTTCAGCGCGACTGCTACTTAAAATAGCCCTGCGCTTTAAACGCGAGGATGACGCGATAACTTCGCGTAAGAAGGCAGTCAGAGACTTTTCTTCTTCTCCAAGCCTTACGGCAGGAGTACGGCGATCTCGCCGGTAAAAGAGTTGATTGATCAGTTAAATTTAAGCCAAATCACTCTAGAAATGTTCTAAAGAGTCTCGATGGAGAGATTCTTACCCCCGATAGGCGAAATGTGGGCTGGCGCGTCGCTGCCTTGGCCGCCGCCACCACTGCTTGCGCCAGTCGCCGATGATGGAGCCGCTCGAGAAGTAGCACGAGTCTTGGGTGCCATTGTTGAGAAAAGTCGACTGAAAATCGGAAGAAGATCGGGTCGCCTGAGCTCTGATCGCCTGAATCTCTAGGGTTTCTGGAAAATTCTCAAGAAAATGAGAAGAAAAGGAATAGAGATTTTATTTAAAAGAGGGAAACCGCCTCTTGGAGTTCGGCGCGGATTTCGAAGAAAATGACTGATCAGTTACTCCCTAAAACGCGGAGCAGATAATCCCACGTGGTGATATTGAAAAAAGCGAAGTCACTTAGCTTCGCGCAATTCTGTGCAACCACTCAGAGCGCGAAGTTATTTAACTCCGCGAAACGCCAGGATAACTTGGTATCTTAACCTCGCGTTCTCATAAAGAACTTGGATTTTCGGCCAAATTAAAATGATCATTATCCGATCGTTTGGGTATTATCAGTCTAAGTTACGCAGAAGTGCCTTAGACTATTTTACCAAAATTATTGACCATCTATTTATTGAGCAAGCAAGTTTATTGAAGCCAACAGATAGAGAGGAAAATAATTTATCTTTATTCATGAAGCAAGAGATTACAAAGAAGGAGTTATAACTCTCCCAAAAGCTTTTTACATGATCAATTTATCAATAACTGAACAGTAAGATTTCTCTACGGGGTGTTGAAGCTCAGTTCCCTGGTTCACATGCAAAAGAATTCAAGATTTCTCTACGGGGTGTTGAAGCTCAGTTCCCTAGTTCACATGCAAAAGATCTCCTCTGCAAATGTCAATTAGGATATGTCATCCGAAATGAAGCACGAGAGGAAAGGAAAGTGCTGCACTGAAGCGCAATTCTAAACTTCAAGTGTTGCAATTCTGCACTGCAAGTGCTGCAGCTCCTTATTTACAGCCCCTTCAGGAGTTTATCTCTTGGAGCCAGAGCTCGAAACCTGCAACTATGTTGTAAAGCATATGCTTCTGACTTCCTTAGAGTTACTTTTGCTGATGAAGATCGATGGACCCACACACATTCCTCTTCAGAAAGGATTGGACTTACTGCAAAAGGAACAGAGTTTCCAAAAGAATGAAAATGCGGAGCTAAGCTAACTCCGCGCACAGTTGAAGAAATAGCCTCGCGCTTTAAACGCAGAGGATGATGCGATAACTTCGCAGAAGGGAGACAAGATTTCTTTCTGCTCTTTCCTTCTCTTTCAAATTCATAGCGACTGCTAATCAAAGATAGCCTCGCAATTCATAGTGACTGCTAATCAAAGATAGCCTCGCAATTCATCGCGACTGCTAATCAAAGATAGCCTCGCGGATTCATTGAGACTACTAGCAAAACCCCGCGTTTCAAGAGCAGGGACGACACAATAAAACGGCGATCTCGCCGACAAGATAAGCAATCGTCCAGAATAAACCAAGCCAAAATATCTCAGAATGGTTCTTAGAAAACCAAGAGATGAGGTTTTTACCTTCGGAAGACGCTGCATAGACTGGTTCGCCGTCGCGTCTACCTTCACGGCTGCTGCCATTAACGCCGGCCAACTTGCGAAAAGCCAAACTCCTCTGGAGAGACATCCTAATGATGAAAATCTATGGAGAATTGAACGAAGATCAGTTGAAGATCATTCGTGAGTCACTCGAGTTCTCAGAAATTCTTCGGATGAGATGAAGAAGAAGATGAGCCGGGAGCTCTATTTAAACAGAATTTCCGTCGCTTGGTATTCGGCGTGGAAACTCAGGGTAATTAATGACGTAATTACTCATTTCACTGAAGACGAAGTGAAGCTGATTAGCTCCGCGTAAGTGAGCGTAACGCGAGATAGACTTGATATTCTAACTCCGCGTTTCAGTTTAGATATCCAAAGTATTTCAAAATCTGCTGAAGTCTAAGCCATTTTGAAAACTTTGGAGGGGGTTCTGTTGGCAGTGAAAATTTCTAAGTTAAAAGGATTTTCCACAACAAAACGCGGAGCTAATTCAATAGCCCCGCGTTTGGTTACATTAACCCTGCGTTTGAATAAAACGCGGAGATATTTAATAGCTCCGCGTTGATTCCACAGTCTGGCTTGTATTAGCTCGCGTTTGAGTAAAACGCGGAAATGATCAATAGCTCCGCGTTAGCTCCTCGTTTTGGTTATTTAGCGCCGCGTTTTGATGCGATTAAAGCTCCGCGTAAGCAGATAACTAGAATCTCAAATTGATTGAGATTATGATTCTGGGCTTATCCAAATACCCGAATCAAGTCTAATCAGAATTCCATCAAAACTAAGATATTTGATTGGAATCCCTGATAATGACGAGTTCTATTTAAATAGAAACTCTTGCATTAACCTGGGGCTATAAATACTTTCCTGGTGAAACCCTAGGGGGGGCTTTTTCTTTTGGGGAGTCTTCTTCTTTTTGGCATCGGAAGTCTCCTATCGATCCTTTGGCAATTCAAGTACGCGAGAGAGCCTTGAAACCTTTGCTGATCACCCTCTGAAATCTTGGAGAATTCAAGTTACGCATAGAACCTTGAGTTCGTGAAGATCAGAGAAAACCACCATCTTCTTTCTGGAGTTCTTGAGAAGTTTGAGTTACGCGAGAGAGCCTTGAATAAATCAAAACCAGAGAAAATCGTCTATATTCGGCCGATATCTTTAAAAGAGAAGATTTCAACGTACCGATCGTCCAAAGGAACTACTATAGATCCCATCGCCACAGATCCCACAAAACTATTGTAAAAGAGAGAGATTGAAGTATAAAATCCTCTCGTTTGTTCTTTTTATATCTTGTTCACTTCTATTGTAATCTAAAATGTGTTCAATAGAAAGAAGCGAAGAAACTTTTGCGACGAACAAGCATCAGTCCTATCATCACTCCCTAATTCATCAATAGGAGGAGTCGATGAAGGAACCGAGCATGGGGCCGGAGTAAAGTAGTCTTCGTCAGACTCGTTCGCAGAACTATCCAATCTGCCCACCGACCCAGTGGTGCCAGAGTAATCCACCAACTTCTCGGACTCCATCCTGGTAGTTGAGTGCATAGGAGAGTGAAGCTGACTACCTGCATCTCAAGAAACAAACAAGGAGTGTTACATATAATATAGGGAAAATGGACAAAAGAAAAAAATATAAAACTTGAGAAAACCATACCAGGGGATACGAGTCCTGTGGTTGGACTTGTGGGAGGAGCTGTGGCTGACTCCAGAAGCACACCCGTTTCGCTACCCAGAGCTAACGTCGTAGTGTGTTCGGCAGATCCCGTGGCCGGCATGGTCATAGTCTCAGTAGCACTGCAAACCTCGGCAGGCCTGTTCTCTTCCGCCGGCCCAGAAGACAGGGTCGAAGCAAGCAAGTCAGTGGCAAATTTGACCGCTACCTCTTCAGGGATCACCAATGTTTCCCCGGTCGGCTTCCTTTTCTTTCGAGCTGGCTCACCCCTTACGGGCCCGCAGCGTTTTATTGTCGGACTCCGAGATCGAGTTACGACAGGTGGGGGAGCACCACCAGCGTTGCCGTCATCATCAGCACCATCATCTCCGTCAGAGTCACCTTCATTTGACGGATCAGCTGTTGTGCCTAGGAACTCGTCCATTCCCTTTACCCTCACTCTCTTGGCCCCTTTTCGGCTAGAGTAGAAGGGCTCTATCTCCTTACAGCAACTGTGGTTGATAGAGAAATTGGGTACGTCGGCGTTTGCAACGCTGTACCAGGTGCAGAAACTTAAAGTCATATTTAAGTCTGGCACCTTTTGGGCAAATGACAATTCAACTTCGGTTCCTCCAGCAACGAAATGGAACCAACCCCGTGCTCCTGCGTACAGGTTTCCTTCGTACGCTAACCCCTTGTTCGGATTCCCCATATAGAGCTGAGAATATCCGAATTGACAAGCAAATCAGCTAGGAATATATGGCTCTATATAGCACATGGTGTCCTTCCTGTACACCAAATGTCCGGGACGAATATTTAATAGCCACCAGAAAACCCCCGAAGATAAACTGATAAAATTGTTGGCTCCCAAAATATTTTTGAACTTAGATCCATACTCTCTTCCAGGAAAATCTAGGAAGCAGCAGAAGATCTCATAGTTCTGGTGGTGGCAGAGTGTTTTGCGGATCACTGACATATAATAGCTCTTCCAAGTGGAGCGCTCATACTTCTCGACGAAGAACGGTTTGTCGATTGGGTTGTAATCCGCAGCACTCATCAAAGACGGGAAGTGCATGACTAGCCACGCCATTAAATATGTGTAGGGCATCTCCACCCTGTGGTGCGGTGTCTTCAACGAAGCAGCTTCTTTTACTGCTTTACCATTTCCAGCTTTGCCTTTGTTCTTTTCTGCTGGCATGAAACTATTACAAAGGGCCCGAAGTCCGCTCTGGAGGTTACTAACCATCGCTGGTAAGAGCCCGAATGGTCGTCCATAGGCCAATAGAACGGCTGGGTAGACGATGTTCTTGGCAATGGCCTCCTTAGGCAAAGATTGGACGACACACCTCTTCAACCAGAGTATCAAAAAGTCTGCAAGCAGACCCCTATCCAAAATCGGAAACTGTGCTTGGTAGTGAAAGCTCTGGAAGACGGTGTCTGGACTGAATCCCCCTTCATTGGATTCAGTAATGTAAGTTGTGGCTCTCAGCTTGGAGATGCGCTCCTTGATTTCTTCTATGTTCACCGGAGGACACCCACGAACCATAGGGAGACTCTCCTTCAGGTTGATGAAGAGGTCGTCTGCCCACTTCTTATGGCCGATCCCTTGATTCCTCACTCCAGCAAGATCGGCACAAATATGGTAGTGACACATCATCTCCCAATAAGTTTGGAAGATGTGCTCGTCCCCCGCTTTCAACATCTTCAGTTCTTCGGCGGTAGGGATATATTCCTCATAAGGGACTTCGCCCATTGATAACCCTGACACTTCAAATATCTTGTGGAGAGCAAATCCTAACTCACCCACGGGACTAAAGAAGGTGCCAGTTTCAGGGTTAGACATCTCCAGCAGGCTGAAAAGGTGGTATGAGCTTTGAGGCAAGCCAAACTGGACATTTCTAATGGCTTTGTACAAGCCAATTTCCTTTAGGGTCTGCTCATGGGTGTCCAGCACATACTTGATGAGCCTGAACCACCACAAGTTGCCCGATGAATGAATCCATCCGGGCATTCTGAAGTCTTTGGCAGGATACTGACCATCCTTGGCCAAGAACTCGCTAAGAAAAGTCTTAGCACGAGTTGGGACCTCGCCAACAGGGTGCTTCTTGGTGACTCTGCTGGGAAGAAGCCTAGTAATATATCTAGGGAGACCATCTTGGAAAGCCCCATTTGCACCAAACTTGCCTATTGCAACCCCGTCATATTCACGAGTTAGCTCCCATTCTAACTCGCGATGAGATGATAACCTCCGGAGATATACCAGAGGATAGCTATGCTCCATATCAGGAGGAAACATTAGCAAGTCACTGTTCTGATAGAGCCATTTGCTCTCTTCTTCAAAAAAGATCTCATCAGAGTGTTCTATAGCGTCTCCAAAGAGGAACGCTGGCTTCTCCAACGCCTCTCGGTTCATGGCTTCGAAAGGAGTATCAGTAATGATCTCCCGTGCAGTAGCAGGGCTGTATTTGATTAGTTTCTCCCTGCACTCCCTCAAGCCAGACTTGTATGCGGCAAAAATAGTGGTGAAACGAACTGGGTGATTGAGTCTGTACCCCCGCCATAGCCAAAGTGATGCCCTTGGGAGATTGGATCCACTGAGTAGCCAACTGCAAAAGAAGAATCAAGAGTTAGAAAAGTTATTAGAAGATCAGAAAATTTTCTAAGTATGGAGACGCGGAGTTAAATATAACTCCGCGCGAAGTTAAGAAAATAGCCTTGCATTTTGACAAAACGCGAGGATGACAACCTAACTTCGCATTTGGATAATAAACGCGAAGCTAAGGGGATAACTCCGCGTTACGAAACGCAAAGCTAAATTTGTAACCTCACGTAAAAACGCAAAAGATAGCAAAAATAACATCGCATTTAGAAACGCGAAGATAACGGGATAGTTTCGCGTGGAGGAAGACCAGAGGTCTTCTCCTTCTTCTCCAAGCTATTCGGCCGGAGTACGGTGAATTCACCAGTTAGAAAGGTGATTGGCCGGTCAAAACCGAGCCAAATTACTCCAAAATTGTCATAAAAAGTCCAAATTCAGAGGTGCTTACCTCCGATTGGCGCAATGTGGGCTGGTTCGCCGCTGCGGCCACTCCCTCGGCCACTGCCGCAGCTGCTAGCGCCGGCCGCCGACGGTGAGGAGGCACGCGAGGTCACGATCTTCTTGGGCGCCATTGATCTTCGAGGAATCTTGGTGAAATCGAAGGAAAATCGGTCGATCGGATCGTCGGGGTCGTCTAGTTCGCTTGAGCTCTTAGAGTTCTTGAAATCTCAAATGAAGTGAAGAAGAAGAAGAGTTAGAACTCTATTTAAATGAAAAAAACCCGCCAAATCGGAGCAACTACTGAGCAGTTACCCATTGAAATGCGGAGCTATTAGCTTCGCTTCAACACTGAAAACGCGAGGATAACTTGGTGTTTGAACTCCGTGTTTCTGTTTAAATATCCAAAGTATTTAAAAATTTGCTAAATTCTAAGCCATTTTGAAAACTTTGGAGGGGGTTCTGTTGGCAGTGAAAATTTCCAAGTAAAATGGAGTTTTACATAACAGAACTCGGAGCTAATAAGTAGCTCCGCGTTTGGCTATTGTTAGCCCCGCATATGAGTAAAACGCGGAGCTAGTCAATAGCTCCGCGTTCTGATTTCTTAGCTCTGCATTTTAATGCGATTAACTCTGCATGAGTAGATAAATCAGAATCTTAAGTTGATTGAGATTAAGATTTGGGCTTATCTAAATACCCAAATTAAGTCCAATTAGAACTCTAAATCAAGAGATTTAAATCAAAACTAAGATATTTGATTAGAATCCTTGATGAATACAAATTCTATTTAGATAGAAACTCTCATATGAACCTAAGGCTATAAATATCCTCTTGAGGAAGCTTTAGAGGATCTTTTGGAAGTTTTTGTGAAGTTCAAGTTACGCGTGAGAGGCTTGAACAAATCAAGACCAGAGAAGATCATCCAAAGTCGGCCGGCATCTTCTTCATCAAGAGCAAGAAGACCATCGTCGTCAGATCGTCCAAAGGAACTACTTCGATAGATCCCATCGCCACATAGATCCCACGTTTTTTTGTAAAAGAGAGCGATAAATATAAATCATCTCGTTTGTTCTTTCTTGTTCACTTTCGTTGTAATTAAGTTATTTCAATGGAAGGAAAGCAATAAATTTCTGCTGCGAACAGACTCTAGTTTCTCTCTCTCTGCTGATCTCAATGAATTCAAGGCTCTCGCGCGTAATTTGAACTCCAAAAAATCTTAAAGACTTCCAGGCTCTCTCGTGTAACTTGAATTGCCAAAGGACTCCTAAAGTCTTCCTCAAAGAGGTTATTTATAGATTTTAGTTGGTTATGAGAGTTTCCACAGGGATAGAAAAAAAGAATTTTGTATTTATCGAGGATTCTAATCAAATATTTGATTTTGATTTAAATATCTTGTATTTGAATTCTGATTGGACTCAATTCGGATATTAGATAATCTCAAATTCCAATCACAATCAATTTAAGATTTTGAGTATCTGCTCACGCGGAGTTAAGTACTCTGAACGCGGAGCTAAGGCTTTACCTTCGCGTTTTACTTTGACGCGGAGCTAAGCACTAGCCCATGCAAAGTTAAGTTTCTGTCGTGCGAAGCTAATTAATAGTTTCGCATTATGCGAGCTGTTTGCCCTTTTTCTTTGTTAAGAAATTTTTACCTCCAACATATGGATCAGCTCTTCCTGACTTGCGATTTCACCATGCTCATTTGGTCCCAATGTGCTTCTAAGTTTGGTTTTAGCATTGATGTGCCTATGGAACATGATATCTGATTGAGAATAGAGCAAGGTGGAGAACATTCATGTGTCTATGGAATAGGGCAAGTTTAGAGAATAGGGCAAGTTTAAAGAATCGGGCAAGTTTGGTTTTAGCATTGATGTATAAATGGAACATGCTATCTGATTAAGAATAGGGCAAGGTGGAGAATATGATATCTAATTGAGGATATATAGGTTCATACTTTAGATCGCATTGTAAATCCAGACAGAGATACTCTAGCCTTGAATTCCTTCTTGAGAGGACTGACTCTAAACCCTAAGGTTGATGACATGTCCACCAAGAGATGGAATAAACTGTGTATTTAGTTTGCCATATGATCAATAGTGAGGGTTGCCGATTGGCACACCGCGAGTGATATATGGGGAATCAAGTGTCCCCTTAAGATCTTTCTTTTTTACTATATGTAAAGAGCTATATTCTCACATGGGATAACTTATGAAAATATAGTTGGCAGGTTCCTACCTTTTGCAGACTCTGCAGTACTACTTGTGAATCTGTGGATCACCTCTTCCTGACTTGCGATTTCGCCATGCTCATTTAGTCCCAATATGCTTCTAAGTTTGGTTTTAGCATTGATGTGTCTATGGAACATGATATCTGATTGAGAATAGGGCAAGGTGGAGAAAATTCATGTTTCTATGGAATAGGGCAAGTTTAGAGAATAGGGCAAGTTTGGTTTTAGCATTGATGTGTCTATGGAACATGATATCTAATTGAGAATAGGACAAGGTGGAGAATATGATATCTAATTGAGGATATTTAAGTTCCTACTCTGGATCGCATTGTAAATCTAGACACTATCAGAGATGCTCTAGCCTTGAATTCCCTCTTAAGAGGACTGACTCTAAACCCTAAGGTTGATGACATGTCCCATTAGAGATGGAATAAACTGTGTATTTAGCTTGCCATATGATGAACGGTGAGGCTTGCCGGTTGGCACACCTCGAGTGATATATGGAGAATCAAGTGTCCCCTTAAGACCTTTCTTTTTACTACATGCAAAGAACTTTATTCTCACATGGGATGAGTTATGAAAATATGGTTAGCAAGTTCCTATCTTTTGCAGACTCTGTAGTATTAGTTGTGAATATGTGGATCACCTCTTCCTGACTTGCGATTTCACCATGCTCATTTGGTCCCAATGTGCTTCTAAGTTTGGTTTTAGCATTGATGTGTCTATAGAACATGAAATTTGATTGAGAATAGGGCAAGGTGGAGAACATTCAAAGTGTAAGTGCATTATGACAATAGCAACCCGTTGGAATATTTGGAGAGAGTGGAACAATAGGATTTTCAACGGAATCACGTAAACCATTGATTATTTCATATCCTTTGTTCATACCGATATGGTCAATTATCTATCCAGAGGATGAACATATAGGAAGATTCAGAGGACTCACATGGATATTTGATGGTCACACTGCTATTACTGACACGACCATCTCTGCTGCAGAAAATGACATGTCCATCGAAGAATACAACTTGGAGGCGAGTGACCTTCGGAAAATTCTAAATGAGCACATCACTTGCTTAATGAGCACCACCTCTTACAATTATAAAAAATTACAAGTTTACCTTTTCTTTTTTTGACCCTATGTTTTTGTCCTAGTCTCCAAAGATATTAAAACCATTTGGAAACTAATTCTTACTTAGAAATGTGTGCTGACTAATTCAAGTGGTATGCTCATCAAGAATTTCTTGTGACCTTCCTGCATGTCTTATTTATCTAGTTCTGTTTAAACTGTACCTTCTTTTGTATTTTGCCTCTTAAGCTATTTTCTTAAGACTTGTATTGGCAATATGCATGGTTGCCTTCACTTTTGTAGTAGCTACTTCATAGTTTTCTTAATCTATCGAACTTGGAAGGCCCTTGCTCACCGTAACATCTTAAAAGCAAATCTCTCTTCAATGTTCTTTCTGCTTTTTACGGAAGGAGTGAGAGAGCTAGCTTCAACTTTGCTTTCCCTTCACTCTCGGTGATCTTTCAGTCAAAAGTGTTGATACTCAGTATATTATTATGCAAAAACTGCCAATTAGATGCAGCCTCAAGTTGAAGCGATTTCAGTTTTTGTAAAGACTTTTTCTTGTTAATTAGTGACAACAGGTACAGGATTGATCCCCATTTTAAAATATGTACATGATACGAAAGTTAATTTTGTGCCTGTTAAGAACATATCAAAGTAGTGTGAGGCTTCTGGCATATCCGATCCATGACGACTACAAACGCCATTATCAGCTCGCAGTCTATGCCTGCTCCGATCTCAAGGCTGAACACGTCGTCACTGAGCACAACGGACTTGCATGCCATCTTCGGTGCTATCTGTGCCACCACTTCCCCTGACTTGCTTCGTATCTTGCAACTCCGCCTCCAGAAGCAGCCCTCGATCTGGAAATCTGGTGCCGCGCTATTGCTGCTGTTGGCCATGAACACCACCACCTCGTCGTTGTTCTGGAGTATTGACCGTTGCCTTATCGAGAAGACTCGGAATTTGGAACTTGTTTTTGAGATTTCTTCCGTGCCTCTGAATCCATTCCACTGGTCATGGATGCTGAACGTCTGATCAGATGAAATGAGTTTGATCAGCGAGTGTTCTGAGTTTTATCTTATACTTCATTATTACAAGAGTAAATAAAACTTTTATTTCGGATAACCATTGTGCCATTTATCTAATGCAAATGTTCGGACCTAATCTAATCCACTGTAATGCTACTTTATTCCAAACTTTCTACTGTATCACGACAATATCTAACAGTTTTTATACTCCAAATCCTATCTAACTCGATAAACGATTCTTTACGAATTTTCTTTTCCCTTTTCCTAGTCTCTTTCTCCTATTCTTATCAGATTCTAAACTCCACTTAACGCATGCAATTTATAATTTAACAGCAATAAAACACAGAAATAATGTGATTTCTTGAAATCCAAAATACTCGACAACTCTGATTATTTCTACCTGAGGCCGGAGAGCGAGGAGAGGCTTGCCAGCTCCATCCATGAGAACAAGCTCCCTGTGTTTCCTCGTGTAGTTATCGACACGAAAAGCAAGCCTGCCTTGGCTGTTGTACACTGAGAACCCATCAGTCCCTTGGAACGCCATGCTCGACTTCTTCCACACCGTCCAGGTTGATGACCCGCTTCCCTCCCGGCCGCCACACTTTCTCTGTGCAGGATAAATCCTACCCATGTCCTCTCAATACCCTTTGAAGCTAGAGAGAAGGAGATGTGAATACAAAGAAAATGAATGAAGTTGAGGATGAGAGCATGTCTCTATTTATAGGGGAGAATTTGGATGATTGCATCATAAGCTGTTCCGTAATAAAACCAGTTGTTGCTTGTCTCCTTCTCGGTTCCTTCTTTCATAACCCCAGCTCAGAGAAGCAAGATATAAGAGGGCAACCAGTTGTTGCTGATATCTCCTTCTCAGTTCCTTCTTCCATAATCCGAGCTCAGAGAAACAAGATATAAGAGGGCCCATGGAGAATGTGGGGGATATTAAATTGTGTGTGTGTGTGTGTGTTGGGGGGGGGGGGGGGGGGGGGGGGGGGTGGGGGGGGTTTATGCTTTATGATGCAATTGCTGAACTTTTTTGTAGGGAAAGATAAAGCGAGGGTGGTTTGTTTGCACATGATTCTATAGAATTCTAGGTTTATTCTATTGTGTATTGTAACAGAGTTGGTATTTTGCATATGTGCCCATGGGAACTTGGAGAATAGGAATATGTGTTCATATCAGCCGCCCGATAAGCAGTTTAGTTGTTGATGGTTTCATGTGTGCAAGGGAAAGGCCTTGAGTATATTAATCCATTAAATAGGGAGGTTGATGGAGATGGATAGAAATACTTCTAGATCAATAGTTCCACATCGGTTGTGAGTAAGTACATATAAAATACTTCACATGTAAATAAAAAGGTACGTCATTTTCAGGTGGCCAGAAGAGATTCTTATATTTTCTTATTGAAGCCGAAAGATGGAAAGAGAGTAAAAATGGTTTAATGTCCCAAGTTGCAATTTTCTACAACAAAAAAAAAATAATAATAAAAAATAGAGAGAGCGAGAGAGAGAGAGATTCCAACTTGAAGCATGGATGTAATTACTGTTTCTGGAGAACTTTTACCATAAAAAACATAAACTACTATAAGACTACATGTGCTCATAGGTTGAAAGAGAGAACTTGTGCTCTAGGGATGTAAAAAGAGAGTGGTTGGTTTTGATCTTTTTCTCTTGTTTGATTAATTTGCTTGGTGAATACGTTCAAATTGTGGTATGTTGGTGATACTGATAGAAAAGTTTACTGAGTTTGGATTGGAATTGAGTTTGATGGGCTAAAAGAGATGACTCGGTCACACACAAATTTAATTGACTCATGAGTCAGAGAGCATGCATGAGATGAGGAGCTGGGTTGGACTCTTCGTGAACTTGACGCCAATATGAATATATTCTACGTTAGAATAATAGTGGAAAATAGTTAGTATGTGGATGAGTTAGCCAACCATTTGAGTTGGAAGAGGACATTCCCACTTTAGCTTCCCTATTCTATATGTTTATGCGAAGAAACCAAGGATCTGAAGCATGTCAAATAGATACTAAACGAGGCAACTCTCTGGGCCTATCCTCGAATGCGCATGTCCCGAGCGTTAGTGGTGCTAAGAAGAAAGAATATCAGGGAGTTGAGGTATGGGCCTGATCAAAAGCCCTTTGATACTCAAGTCAGTGACTATAAAAGATAGAGTTATAGCTAAACATAATAAATATAATAGCTAAAATAAGAGGAAGTAGAAATTATGAGATTATATAAGAATGATTTTATATTGGATCTATTTACATAATGATGAAGGTGTAATTTGGTTATTTCTGATGGGATTCACGTCCCTAGACCCATTTTTGTTATATATATTTTTTTAAAAACCCACAAATAAATGTATGCCCAACATGAATTTTTGTTATATATATTTTTTTAAAACCCGCAAATAAATGCGTGCCCAGCAGGAATTAAATCTGGGTTGCTCTGATACCATGTTGATAGTACCTATCACTACACCACAACTCCGAAATTGTAGAGAGGGTTGAGAGAAATAATTTTATATTTTAACAATGTATACAAGATCTCACTCAAGTCTCTTACTTGGTCTTCTTGCAGGCATCTTACTAGATTTTTCTTGCACAACATTTTATTTTTCGTGACATATATTAGCTGGTTGTGTGAATGTTCGCTTGAATGAAGCTTGGGCTGAGCCATGCCCAGTAGTTTCTTATAGTAAGATAAGTCTCTAATTTTAACACGCAATGTGATTTAAGTCGAGAATCATTGAGTACGCACACATTGGAGTGAACCAGTTTACAAGGATAGCGCTAATCTTGGAACTATCACTCGTGCTATACTGGATCCTTAACAATTGGTCTTGGCATAGGATGCTTGGAGAATGGCTATACTCATTTACTTTGTTTTTACTATTTATCTTACTTTAGGTTTGATTTGACTCAAGATGCCATTTAAGAATGGCTACATATAGCCTTATTTGTTCCTTCACTCCTCCATGAACCTAGTTACCATCCTTTTGCCCTCGTCGAGGTTGGTTAGTTTAATTTTACCATGTCTAGCCAGACTCTATTCTCACCATATCCTAGTGCCTTGAGTGTGTTCTCACCTTCCTCCTCCCACGTAGTTGACGAGCATGCGTTCTATGTAAAATGACATCTGATCGTGTAAACTTTTCAGCCTCAAGCTTCTGACTATGATAATGAGGCCTTTGTTGATCTTAAGCGGAACCAATTTTGTGGTCATTGCCTCTTACCTTCTCAAATACCATAAGGCAATTCTACATATTATTCTTTTTCTAATGTTTAAAAGTCCAGTAGCAAAAGTTGTCATAAGAATAGCTCGACATTGTGACTCAAAATAAAAGTTGTTATTTAAAAAAAAAAAAAAAAAAGAATCATTTTCTTTCTGCATGTATAGCTCATAAAAAGAAATAGCTTACTCTTCTCTTACATACGTCATTCTTTCAAGGAAAAAAAAAAAAAAAAACTAACCATAAATATGTAATATATCGAATAAATAAACTTGTTTTTCTTATAAGAAGTAATATGGTGGACTTTTCTGAGTTTTCTCTCTTAATTTTCTTTTGGATACCACTTTTAGCTTTTATTTTCCTTCATGAAATAATAATATGGTCATTTTCTAAAATAAATAAACAAATAAAACAATAAAATGGATTCATCAATTAGAGCACCAGTGAGGCGTGTATCTCTCTTTAAAAGGTCTTTCCCCCAAATAAATAAACATAAGAATTCTCTATAGAAAAATGCTAATACTCGATAAAAAAAAGCTCAAAAGCTATGGTGAGAAGAAATTCGGCTTACCATTTTGTTGCTATAATCTTTTCGAAATTAACTTTTTATGTTGCCTTTTGAAGGCATGACCAAGGAGTCCTCCAGTCTTTATCAAGTGACCAAAAACTGAGACATGATATAATCTATAAGCTACGAATAATTTGGTCGGTTACACCGTACGTGTAAGATAAAATATATTTGGGTCAATTTTATGATGCTAAAGAAATCATATTAACTCCAATTATTTATTATAGACTAAGAAAGACAATATCTTGCCCCCCATATAAATCAAATCAAACCTAGGTGGATTAAATATTTTAGCTAGATGTAATTAGTACCAAATGATTATATTCATAGGGCTTGATAGACGAAGAATTGATTACCACTTAACCCAAGTTGATATATAATCCATAACCGTACACGGACCTAAGTTGGACTAATCAGGATTAGTGATAACAAAAAGATAATAGAATACACTTAGGGACAAGGTTTTAGTTGAAATGCGAATTGATAATTCCATAATAATATGATAGTTGAGGGAATCTAGGAGAATTGGTGTGACATTAGTGACATCTGACTCACTAGTCCAAGATTTGTAACGAATACTTATATTAGCTGGGTGCATCGTTTTAGCTTCATTGCGTACCTGAATAATAAAAAAAAAAATTGCTAATTTTTTTTGTTGATGTTGTTGTTTGTTTTTATTAGAATATCTCACTAATTTAGAATATATTCCTAAATTAGTATATTTAACAAATCCTCTAATTTATTAGTATATTTCAGGATATCTTCCTAAATTAGTATATTTGTCAAATATCTCTAATTAGGCTGATTATATTGATTTTGGATTATATGCAATTTGAATTAAATTATAGGGTATTTACTGGTTTGTCCCTCAAATCTTTATATATTATGATTTTGCCCTCCAAATCTTCATATTTAGGTTTTTACCCCTCAAATCTCATAAGTTACAACAATTTAGTCCCACTCTCTAACACAGTTAAATATTTGACTATTTTACCCCTCTTTTCCTCTTCTATTTTCCTCCTCTCTTCTTCTTCTCTCTTTCTCCTCTCTTCTCCTTTTCTTCATTATTTCTCCTCTCTTCTTTCTCATCTCTTCTCCTCTCTTCCCTAACACAGTTAAATACTAGAGAAAGAAGAAAGGAGAAATAATGAAGAAAAGGAGAAGAGAAGAGGAAGAGAGAAGAATAAGAGAGGATGAAAATAGAAGAGGAAAAGAGGGGTTAAATGGTCAAATATTTAACTGTGTTAGAGAGGGGGACTAAATTATTGTAACTTATGAGATTTGGGAGGCAAAATCCTAAATATGAAGATTTGGGGGGCAAAATCATAATATATAAAGATTTGAGGGACAAACCAGTAAATACCCCTTAAATTATATATTGTTTTGTCTTTATCTTTTATATCAGTCTCCTTCATTTATAAAAAGATGGTCATTGTAACGTTTTATACATACTTCAAAATATAAATTTATTCTTCGTTTTCTCTGTCAGTTCTTAATTTTATCATCTCTGGCACAGGAGACGATATATACCTCAGAATCGGTTCTTAGTTTTATCATAGAATCAGAGCCAGGTTGAGATGTGATGGCGCTTGCATTGCTCACTGGCGTCGGTATTACCTTTGCTGATGGCACAGCCATTGCTCTACCCCCTGCGTGCCAACTCCATCGCCTCGTTGTTGTCGGCTGCAACTCCTAAGGTGTATGATGGGTCCTGCTCCGACGTCACTGTCATATTCAAGCGTCACCTTTGTCGTCTCTATCTCGTACTTGGTGACTCCATCTGCTGCTCCGTTGCTGAAATCTAATATGTCGTCTTCGGTTCCTACTCCGTCGTCACCGCCATGTTCAAAGATGCTTTTTTGTCATCCCTGTTTCCTCTTCCGGTGATTTTGTCTGTTTCTTTATCGTCGCCTCATATAATAGAGATCCTGTCTGCTGCTCTATCGCTAAAATCAAGTGTGGGCTCCTGCTCCGCCATCATTGCCATGTTCAATGGTGCAGTTTTGTCTCCTCTTCTGGTGACTTTGTTTGTTACTCCGTCGTCGCCTCTTGTGTCAGAGATCCTATTTGCTGCTCCGTCACCGAAATCTAGTGTGTTATCTTCGGCTCCTGCTCCGTCACTACTGTCATATATAATTATGCAACCTTTGCCATCTCTGTCTCCTCTTTCGGTGACTTCGTCTATTTCTCTGTCGTCGTCTCCTGTCAGAGATCATGTCTGCTTCTTATTCACCTGGTCATCATCATTATCTCGTTTTTAAACTCAAGTTAGCGTATTCCAAACCATATTAAGTTTGTGGAGGGATATTAGAATATCTCACTAATTTAGAATATCTTCCTAAATTAGTATATTTGACAAATCTTTTAATTTATTAGTATATCTCAGAATATCTTTCTAAATTAGTATATTTATCAAATATCTCTAATTAGACTAATTATGTTAATTTAAGATTATATGTAATTATGATTAAACTATATATTCTCTTGTCTTTACTTTTTATATTTGCCTTATTCATCTATAAAAGGATGATCATTTTAACGTTTTATACATAACTCAAAATATAAAGTTATTTTTCGTTCTCTCTGTCAGTTCTTAGTTTTAACATCTCTGGCACAGGAGATGGTATATACCTCAGAATTAGTTCTTAGTTTATCAGTTTTATCATATATAGTTTGTTATTTAGTCTGAGAGAGACTTCACTAAACTATTACGTACGGTGATGCTCAATATTTATTTATGTAGCGGCTAAGATAATATCTTCCACTCTTTTCCACAGCAAGGAAAAACTTCTATTGTGCAATTAGTCGCAACATTAGTTCATGATTAGTCTAAAAGCCTCCTGTAAATCGATCTTTTGCATGTTAATAATGATAATCAAGTGAAGGCTTTTTTTTAATAATAATAAAAATCCAAATTTATTTTACATAATTTCATGATTTCGTTGGAGATCCAAATGCAAACATCAATTTCAAAAAAAATAAAAATAAATAACTATATAATTCACCCATCCTGTTCCACCAGCTCAAAGTCAGGACATTTGACTAAAGTTTGAACTACCAACCAGGTAAATTTTTTTCCTATCGAAACCCCGTCTTATCAGTTATTTAAGACATAGAGATTCCCATAAATCTATCCAATCAAGCAGTCCACAGCTCTCCCTATGCATATAAGGCTTTCGATTTTTTTTTCTTTTTTAGATAAAAACGGCAGACTATTGTCATCCGTATTCTATTTGCGATAATTAATAGAATAAATACAAAACATAGATACAAATAAAATCTTATATCCGTAAATAAATACTAGGTCACTACAAATAAGCTGCAACAACAACGAGATATTACGGTGATACATATAGTGAAGTTGGCACTCCGCCCCGAAAGATAACACCTCCTACACGGAATTTTCTCCTGCCCTCCTGTCCAGTCCTGCGCTAATACATGCACAATTTTGTTTGTCCAAAACGTAATTCAACATGCACATACTTAAACTTGACTAAATCAAATAGACGGAAGGTGGTAGGTACCATCATATGTTGGAAAACAGTAAGAATGCATGCTACGTAAACTAAGATTAATGGTCGACTAAGTTGTTAGAAGGGAATATCTTTAAAATTTCAGCTTAGCAATGAAAGGACATCCCTAACGACAAAATTAGGTGAAGCCCATCATCTAATTTGTACAAATAGACATTTAAATAGGACTATATTTATTCTAATCAGAGTTTTTAAATGGCCAATTGTCATTAAACCTTTTTAATGGCCTAATGTCACATCCCACTATGTAATTAAACGATGTGCTTGGATGTGCCAAGCAATCTCAGAATGTGACTAGAATAGGAATGAAGAAAATTGTAGGGGGGAGAGGATTCCATCGTCATCGATGTTGAAATTTTAAGAATCAGTTGGAGGACACAGAGATTAGTGAGTTAATTAGTGTAGAATAGTGTCGGCTTAATGGTAATGATAATTTGTAGTAGTTTATTGATACTGTTACGAGCGTGTGCTGCGGTCCACGTTGGCATATGGCAACGAAGGGTATGTAGAAACTTACCAGGAGGTGGGGTTCAAAGTCCAGCGGTGGTAACTTTTAGTGGATATGTAGTCAAAAGTCTTGATGCATGCTCCAAAAATCGTTTGTTATATTACAAAATATTGTGGATATCTATTATGCTCCTGAAAGAGTTGAAAGTTGAACATCTTATTGTGAAAATCCACGTTCTTTGGAAAAGTTTCAAGAAGAGATATGACCATCAAAAGACAGTTATACTCCCAAAACTTCACATGATTGGATGAACCAAAGATTACAATATTTTAAAATAATAAATGAGTATAATTCTGTAATACTTCAATTAGCTCTTAATTGAAATTATGCAAAGAGAAAGCTACTAATGAGGATTTATTAGGAAAAAAAAAAAAAAAATTCTACTTTTTCATGCCTCCTCATGTAGCAGAAATGTAGAGAAAAAGAATTCAAGAAATACTCAGAATTGATTTATAGCCTCATTATAAGCAAACAAAATAATGAACTATTGATAAATTAAAAAATCATGAATCTTGACCTAACAGTTCTTCTCCATTCTTTAAAGTGAATGAAAAAACATGTAACAGTATCAAACATGGACGAGGCCGTAGTTGTGGCTGTGGATGCATTCGAGGCCGAAATAATTTTTGCTATCATAACTAGATGTGGAAAAATAAAGATGAAGAAAAATAAGAGAAGTGGACAAACTAAATACTCTAAGAATACATAAAGTATATATTGTTGATGCAATGTGAAGGTAGTACTGTTGACAAAAAAAAAAAAAAAAACAAAAATCATCATGTATGAATACCAATTAAAGTGGGAGTTACATCCTATTAATGAGTGGTTTAAATTAGGGTTACATCTCGTTTAATTGAAAATTAAAATGGGGTTACACCTTTAAAATGAGGGTTACACCTCATTTAATTGAAAATAATAATGGGAGTTACGCCTCCAAGTTAATGAGAGTTTAAATCTCCAAACTCTTATAAAAGTCAAAAAGGCTAAAGAAGAAAAAAGGGGGACCCTCAGGAGATGATCCACACGTCTCTATGAAAAAATCCACCTCTAGTATAAGAAAAATAGAGATTTTTATCTTATGAAAAGTTCTACTCTTTCTTACTCCAAATATTTATATCTGTTCAAGAGTTTTTCTTAATCCAGAGATTTTTATCTCTTAAAAAGTTATACTCTTTTATTTCTAAAGTCATACAAGACTATTTCAACTCGAAGAGATCGGAGTTAAAATTATCAATAGGAAATATGATCATCTCCACCACTATATTGGATAATTTTAATATGAATAATATGTGAATTATCAACTAAAGAGAGATCTATATTTCAAACCTAAAATGACTAACACATGGATCATCAAAGAGATATCCATATTTCAAAGTCTAAAATGGCTAATACGTTGATCATCTGTCATAGAGAGATCCGAGTCTCGAAAGCAAAGAATGACTAAAATGTGACCCTCACAGAGTCTCATTTTATCTCTCAAGATAGCCAAAATGCGATTATTCAGCCAGAGAGATCTGTGAATTGGGCTAACAACCTTCATGAGATGATCCACATACCTCTATGAGAGGATTCACCTCTAGTACAAAATGAATGGAGATTCTCATCTTATAAAGAGTTCTACTCTTTATTAATTCAGAGATTTCTATCTCTTAAAGAGTTTCAACTTTTTCTTAATGCAGAGATTTTTTATCTCTTAAAGAGTTCTACTCTTTCATTTCCAAACTAAAAAAGACATAAGACATGGCCTTCACAAAGTTGTGCTTTATTTTCCATAAAATCTGAGATGCGATTCTTGATCCGCAAACGAAACTGAAGGTCATATCATCGCACCCAAACAGACTACGCAAGCAGCGAATATGTCATTACAAATGATTCGTGAATCTAAAAATGAGATACATGTTCTAATTATAATCAGAGCAGTCATGAATCTTAAATTGAGATCCGCGTCCCAATTGTAATCAGAAAAAACGCGAATCTAATGTTTGAAATTTGTATTCCAATTGCAGTCCAAAAGAACCGTGAATCTAACGTATGAGATTCGCATTCCAGTTATAATCTAAAGGAGCCACGAATCTAAAGTTTGAAGATCCGCGTTCCAATTGTAATCATACCAAAACTGCGAATCTAAAGTTTGATATTCGCATCCCAGTTGCAGTATGAAAGAACCGTGAATCTAAAGTTTGAGATTCGCATTTTGATTGCGGTTTAATAGCAACGCGAATCTAAAAATTGTGATTCGCGTTTTGCCTTTCAGTTACAATCCAGAGGATTAAAGACGTCGGTTACAAATTCTTGAGATTTAATACAAATCCACCAAACTGAAAAGCGAAGAATTAATTCTCAGATCGTGGAGACCAACAGTTGAACAGTTACATCAACTTAAAAGTCTCCAAATCTCTATAAATAATAGAAACTTTGGCAGAAAATGGTATCGAGAGATTTAGTATTTAAAAAAAGCTATTTTTACTTAAATGCTGGTGCTATTAAAAACTCAAAATTTTTGCCAACTAAAATTTTATACAGAGTGTCAACGGAGAGCAGGATCGTCCTCAACAACTACTCTAGACCCAGTTTTAAATAAAGAGGGAATTAGATTTTTCTCATCTTTGTAAACGAAAAACTGTTGAAGTTGTAATCTTTCATTGAAAAAATTCAATAAAGAATCATTTACAATTTTATGACAAACAGAAGATTGACGACTCCACTGGAAAAACCTATTATCACTGATGATAAGATTGTAGCTCAATCTGATAATATTCCAGTTGGTAACATTGTCGAATCACTCATCATTGAGTTCGATCAGGATAAATATGAAGAATTTCTCTCTTCTGGCTCCAAAAGCCCTAATTCCTTACAGAAATGCCATAAGATTTCTAACAACTCAGCCTCTAAAGAGATTTCAAAGACAGCAGTCCAGTCAAAGGACTCCTCAGACAAATCTGGTCCCAACGAAAAATCATCTCTTTCACCAGCACAAGATTTGATGTTTGCTCCACTTGATCTCTTTGAGAGTATGGATCAGGATCCCCATATTAACAAGGAAAAATGACCATTTTTTTATTGTCAAAAAGATGAACCAAAGTACAAGTTCCACTCACTCGCACAATGAGAAGGAATCTTAGAAAAAGTAAAACTCGCGCTCTCCGCAGAGCCATGAAATGAAGAGAATCTGTTGAACCACAAGCGCAAAGACCTCTACTTCAAGTATGGAGGCCAAGAAGCATAGTAGTGGTTCCAGACAAAATGAAAAATCAAAATGCGGATGGGTTTGAGAGTATGGATCAATTTTCAACAAACTTACGTCGTCTTCAGCCCAACCATTAAAAAGAAGAATGACATCGACAGATACTCTTTGAGTTGGAAGCTCTTGATGATAAGCATCTAGAAGCTCAACAAAGCATTGAATTTTACCAAGTACGGATTTTCAAAACCTTCAACAAAAAGGTTAGGTAGAGAACTTTTAAGAAGGGTGATCTGGTCTTTTCAGTAAGATGATCAATCATAACTAATCAAAAATCCAGAGAAAAATTCCAGCCAAAATGGAAAGGACCATTTGTCATTGATGCAGTTTACTCTAATGGCGCATATCGATTGGCGAAATCCAATGATGACAAAATAATGATGTCAATCAATGAAAAACTTCTGACGAAATATTATTCCTGATGAAAGGTTAACTTTCAACCGAAAAGAAAAACCTTGAACTATTCAAAGAATTGAAAAGAAGTTCATTCTTACTGAGTTTTAGCATATTGCAGAGCGCCAAATGAATCCTATGTCTCTATGATTAAGGATAGAGAAAATGTTGACATTTTAAGTCTAAATGAAATTCTTGACAACTCATTATTCTTAGGGGAATAGAATAGCTAGCTAAACGCAAACAGCGACTGGTGAAGAATAATCAAATCTGTTTATAACTAGGGGTTTGTTAAAAATCCTATAAACTTGTCATGGTAAGTTCCTACTTTTGACAAGCAACTCTGGGATAAAAAAAACTTAAAATGCGAATTTTCATAAAGTCACGAAGCATAAACTTTTTCAAAGTCGCACTCTGTCAAACAAAATTTTCTTCCTCCAAAAGTTACTAAGTTAAAAATTACTTCTGACAATTCAAAGAGCTGTTATACTACAAATCACTGAACAGCTGAAAATACAATTTGATTAGGAAAGTTAATAATTACTTCTATCATGTTTAAGAAAATTATTCATTCGTGACAAAATCTATATGGGCGTTTGAATACTGACTTTATATTATTAAGTTAATGATTACTTTTGGACAATATACAGCAAAGAATTAATAATGTATCAAGTTAACATTACCTCTGATCATCAACACTAAGTACATTCATCAAGTTAACAGTTACCTCTGAATGAATGACGACAAATCCAAATTTTAATTTCTCCAAAATTGGTCAAGTTAAAAAGTATCTCTGACAAATCCAAATTCTATTTCTTCCAAATTTTGTCAAGTAAAAAATTACCTCGGACAAATCAAAGTTCCATTTCCACTAAATTTGTCAAGTTAAAAATTATCTCTGACAAATCCAAATTTCATTTCCACAAAAATTTGTTAAGTTAAAAATTATCTCAAAAAAATCCAAATTCTATTTCCACCAAAATTTATTAAGTTAAAAATTATTGCTGACAAATCCAAATTCTATTTCCATTACAATTTGTCAAGTTAAAAATTTCCTCTGGCAAATTCAAATTTTAATTTCTCCAAAATTTGTCAAGTTAAAAATTACTTCTAACAAATCCAAATTTTATTTTTACCAAAATTTGTCAAGTTAAAAATTATCTATTACAAATCCAAATTCCATTTCTAAAATAATTGTCAAGTTAAAAATTAGCTCTTACAAATTCAAATTCTATTCTATCAAAATTTGTCAAGTTAAAATTTACCTCTAACTAATCCAAATTCTATTTTATCCAAAATTTGTCAAGTTAAAAATTACCTCTGACAAATCTAAATTCCATTTCCACCAAAATTTGTCAAGTTAAAAATTATTTTTGACAAATCTAAATTCTATTTTTTCCAAAATTTGTCAAGTTAAAAATTACCTCTGAAAAATACAAATTCTATTTTTATCAAAATTTATCAAGTTAAAAATTAACCCTGACAAATCCAAATTTCATTTTCTCAAAAAATTGTCAAGTTAAAAATTACCTCTGACAAATTCAAATTTCATTTCCACCAAAATTTATCAAGTTAAAATTACCTTTGACAAATTTAAATTTCATTTTCTCCAAAATTTGTCAAGTTAAAAATTATCTCTAAAAAATTCAAATTCCATTTTCACCAAAATTTGTTAAGTTAAAAATTACCTCTGACAAATCCAAATTTTAATTTCTTTAAAATTTATCAAGTTAAAAACTATTTCTGACAAATCTAAATTCCATTTCCATCAAAATTTATTAAGTTAAAAATTATCTCTGATAAATCCAAATTCTATTTCCTCCAAAATTTGTCAAGTTAAAAATTATCTCTGACAAATCCATGTTTCATTTCCACAAACTTTGTTAAAAATTAACTATGAAAAATCCAAATTCCATTTCCCCCAAAATTTGTTAAATTAAAAATTATCTCTGACAAATCCAAGTTCCATTTTCACAAAATTTATCAAGTTTAAAATTGCATTTGACAAATCCAAATTCCATTTTAACCAAACTTTTTCAAGTTAAAAATACCTATGACGATCATGTATGAGAACCATATACAATTATGCATATAAACACACATTACGTAGTTGAGTAAGGTGTAATGATGAGAATTAAATATGCTCAATACTATTACAACCATTGCTTTGACAATACATGAATTTTCCAAATTCTAGCATGATTTCATGGTATGGAAAATAACAAATTCATTTAAAACTTACTAATGTATATATTTTTCTAGTAAACTTGGATTAGTATAAAAAAAATTATGACCAAACGTAATAATTTGTAAGAAAGAAATATTTTAGCAATTGTAAATATTTATGTGAAATGCTATCTTTAAAATATGATTATGAATTAATGTATATATATTATATACAAATTTTCTAATGGCAAGTGGAAAAAAATTTAAAATCATTGCATTATATATGAAGAATTTATATAGAAAATTTTAAATATATATCCAATATGACGAATATTTATAAAAATAGCATTTTTATAATTTAAAAATAAAACATATAGTTTAAATTTACAACTTGTAGTTTAGAAATGAGAGACCATAAATAAAATAATAAATGTGATATATAAACATAGAGTAAAATATAAAAATCATATTTTATATTTTGCATAATTATAGAGATTTTTGTATAAGACATTATCTTTCTATGTTAACAAATCAACGTTCTAAGTTAACTATAAAACATCTTGAAAAAAAATAGAAGTGTGGATATGATTCTACTTTCCTTGTAATGTATTCTTGAAATAGAGGTTGAAGATGCAAGATGATGTTGATATTTGGAAGTTGAGGGAGCTTGGAACCTTTATCTTTTCTTCAAAAAATCTAAATCTAATGTGAGTGTATAGAAAATATGAAGAATGAAGGAGTTTTTGAAAGAAAAATAAGACAAAAGAGTTTCTCTCCCTCTCATTTCAATTCAGTCCATTAATATAAGAGGGTTTGAGATTCATAATTTAGAGAGATGAGGTGTGGAAGGTATGAATTAATAAAGATAAAATTAGTATAGAACAAATAACTAGTAATAATAACTTTTTAGAGTTGTTTAAGGCTATAAAATCTAATTAAACTAATCTAAATAAAGTCAAACTTGATTTTACAAGTCAAAGAAGAGAGATTAGTTAAAATATATGTAGAGTCAACCGGTGATCAAAACAATATTATTTTAAGTGACTATCCAGATAATTTCAAGAAAATCACTAAAAATATATTAAAATGAGACGAATACAACACACTCATTCTGGGATTAATCTGACATCAGGAATGTAAGTTATGATAGAAATTGGATTATTACAATATGTAAGATATTAAAGGTTTGTCCTATGGTTCTGGAGGTTGTTTGAAATGCTTTAGGAATGTGCAGTAGTGTCCAATAGTTGTACTAGTTGGAAGAAGAATTTTTGTAATTAATAGAGCAAAGAGGACTAGAGATTGCCTACACGGATTTGGATGGAAGCAATCAAGAAGGATAAATAGTTGCCAATTTGATAGAGAGATGTCCTTAACATAACTAACGAAAGAAAAGGATTAATATAATTGACCCTATAAATTTTGGATGAACACTTGTCTTGTTGTTGCTGGTACATGTATGAAAGGAAAATTAGTTTTTGCCAAAAGAACTTAATTTCTTATAGTAAAAAAAGTGATCTATAAAAGAATTAGGTTTTTCCATAATGACCTGATTTTATTAAAGAAATAATCTGGCAAAAAGAAATAGTAATAACTAAAAGAGAGTATAAAGAAACTTATTATATTGTTTTACATATTCTTAAGGATAAGAAGAGTTTCATACTTGCTAGAGTTGGACATGGATAGATATGTGTATCATGTCCTGGTGCATGCGACGGTAATTTTTTACTACAAAAGTGTCTCCTTCAAGCAGTTTTTTACTATAAAAGTGGTCTCCTACGAGCAGATTCATGGATAAGTGATCACCAGGTCATATAGTTTTAGTGGAAGAAAAAAAAACTTTTCTCTATACTTCATATTCATTACCAAGCTCACTTGTATATTATGTATTTAGATGCCCACACCGTGTATCAATCTAATTGCTTGTTCTTCCAATACCATCTCTGCAACTTCACAACTATCAGCAATGCAGACCCAACTATTGACCAAGCCTTCTTGAGCCAACACCAAGTTCTTTGTCCACATAATGGTGATGCCTCAAAACGGGCTGCCCTTGACACGGGCAGCTTGACACAGTTTGATGTGAGTTACTTCAAGAACATGAGGGATGGACAGGGTCTACTGGAGTCAGATCAACAGCTCTGGAAGGACTTTGTGACTCAAAATATCGTGCAAAATTATGCTGGGAACATCCGAGGACTGCTTGGCCTGAGATTTAACTATGACTTCCCAAAGTCCATGATAAAATGAGTAGCATTGAGTGAAAACTGAGAATCAAGGGGAGATTAGAAAGATATATTCTAAATTTAAGTGATAGATGTTAGCTGTTTATCAGAAATTGTAAGCATCTAAATACTTGCTATAATGGATCTGTTACATCTCCAATTTCGTGGACTTCTTGGAGTCTCATACCAGTTATCATCTACATGTTGGCGTAGCTCAAGGTGATTCGTATTGAGCCTGGTGGGTCTTGGGTCTGGTGCAGTGACTCACTGGGCCTGATTCTTGCCTGCAATGTCAGTCTTGCACCAGCAGGAAGTTGTCAAGTCGAAAGAAAATTTAACACTATTTCACCGTACTTGAATTTTCTGTCATATTTCTCCTAAGTTCTCTCTACTACGAGGCTATAGATAGTACGAACTACACTAAATCCTAAGGCTAATAAGTAAGACAGAGTATTGCAAACCCATCTCAATACCCAACTCTTAATATAAAGCATATCAAATGCATCTTAATATCCTCTAATCACCGAAGCTCATAGTAACTGTATCATTGATGTTGTTGCTATTTTGTTTTCTCTTTATCTAAATATTTGCATTCAAATAAGATTTTTCAAGAGATTTGACCATTCAAATAAGGAAACTATAAAAAGAGAATAAAACAAAATGAAAAAAAAAAATGACTAAGTAGGAAATGAGTTTCATGGCACTGAAGACCTTACTCATTTAGTCCACATCGGTTACACGCTCTTAATCGTCTCTTCGAAGACATCTGATAAAATTGGAATGGTACAGAGAAGATAAGCATGGCCCCCTGCACGAGGATGACATGCACAAATCAAAAAATGGTCTAAATTTTTTTTTCCGATTTAACTCCTCGTTTTAATTTACTTTTTCTTCTTTTTCCACCTCCTCCCCTCATCCAATTTGTTTTCGCCCTCGAGAGCTCAGGTAACGTTCTTAACTCCAAAACCCTTTCTTTTTCCATTCAAATTCCTGTTTATGTTCGTGCTATTTGCTGAAATATTCTTCCTAATTCCATGAATCAGTTTGTAATTTGGGAGAGATTCTCTTATTTACTTGTGTTGTCGATTTGGAACCCGTGCTTGGTTCAACATTCAATTCATTGCAATTTTATTTTACATATGAAGGTAACAAAAATTGGAGTACTATATTGTGCTTTTTAGTTCAATTTATAGTAGTTTTAGCTTTTCATTCAATCGACAGGTTTGCGTACTTTTTCTTGAAAAAATTTTAAACCGAATTTCTCTTCTAAATTTTTTCTTTAAGAACCCTCCATGTTCTAAAATGAGGAATAAGGGAACCATCAAAAATCAACATCAAAATTATTGTGGAGAAATCAAACTAAGTAGAAGTATTTTAATTCTTGAGGGTTCTTTTCTTTATGTCATGTCTCAGGGATGACATGCAGTTCCAGTATCAAATTTTCAAGGTTGTTCCATTGTTGCAGGAATTTAACTTTCATAACTGATAAGCTAGAATTTCTGACCCCTTTGTTGGTGTTAGGTTCAATTTGTTAGAAAAAAGATAAACTTGAGAATACAGAAGGTTTCTGAGACTGACATATGATACTGTATTAGATAGTTGTTAGGCATTTGAAACTGGATCTGATGCTCTGTATACAAATTGTGTCCTTTTGTCTATTGGTTCTTATAAAAAGATACCGACTGCTGAGTATGTTTCCTCAACAGAGAAACATACATAAGCTTGATCCTTAAATAAGAACATGCAAAGATGTTTATCATTATATACAGGAAGAAGATTTTAGTTAAACAAGAAAATAACAATAAGAATCACAAGAACAAGTCTCTGAACCTAAAGTTTGAGGTCGGCTACATCTACATGAATCTTTTTTCTTCTATTCAGTTTTCTTAAGGGCTATCTCACCACTAAGTTAAGCACTTTCAAGTCTTTTACTTGTATTAAAGCATAAAGAAATAAGTTGACATAAAAATTAGGCATCACGTGCAGCATTCTACTATCCCTGTTTAAGAAGAAGAATTATTTTAAGATAAATTTCTTGACTCCCTTTTCTGTTACGTTTCAATCACTTAATATATCCCCATCCTTAGTTTTTAACTTTATCACATTTTCCTAACTATGTCCTGAACAGATTAAAATCTTCTCTACAAGCTTCTCATTTTGCTGGTGGAAAGTGTGTCAATACGATAACGAGATGGTAACTTTTCTATGTGGCTTCAGCTACCCAGCAAGTTTGCGCACATACAAAACCACTGCATAAAATTTTGTATTAAAAAGAAGATTTCTTATATGCACATGACATGTTACGGAGCCAAATGTGACCTGACTAGTGACGACTACAAAAAAAGTAATATATATATATATATATATATATATATATATATATATATATATATATATATATATATATATATATTTAAAGACTGACGTCTCCTATAGCAAGAAGCAAAATAACATATGAAAACTTGAGCAACAGTTGAGGCCATAGATAATTTTATGTAGGCATACTATAACACCCTTTAGATCTTTATGTAGGCATACAATAATAGCTTTCACTAATGCAATCATAAACACATGTACTAGTTCTTGAATTGTAACCTTTATGAGAACCACTTCTCATTAGTAGCCAAAAATTGCTTATATTCTCTTAGTTTTTCATTAATAGAATGCAGAGGGTTTAACGTGCCGTTTATGCTTCAAAAAAAAATCATAATCAAATGTATGCACCCCAAAGTAACTCCCCAGTACCCATCTAATTATTATCATATAACCTTTATCCTTATGCAACAAAATTTGGCCCGAATTTTTGTTACCTTCATACGTAAAATAAAATTGAAATGAGTTGAATGTTGAACCAAGCATGGGCTCCAAATCGACAACACAAGTAAATAAGAGAATCACTCCCAAATTACAAACCGACACATGGAATTAGAAAGAATATTTCAACAAATAACACCAACATAAACAGGAATTTGAATAGAAAAAGAAAGGGTTTTGGAGTTAAGAACGTTACCTGAGCTCTCGAGGGCGAAAACAAATTGGATGAGGGGAGGAGGTGGAAAAAGAAGAAAAAGTAAAATTAAAACGAGGAGTTAAATCGAAAAAAAAAAATTAGACCATTTTTTGATTTGTGCATGTCATCCTTGTGCTGGGGGGCATGCTTATCTTCTCTGTACCGTTCCAATTTTATCAAATGTCTTCGAAGAGACAATTACAAGCGTGTAACCGATGTGGACTAAATGAGTAAGGTCTTCAGTGCCATGAAACTCATTTCCTACTTAGTCATTTTTTTTCATTTTGTTTTATTCTCTTTTAATAGTTTCCTTATTTGAATGGTCGAATCTCTTGAAAAATCTTATTTGAATGCAAATATTTAGATAAAGAGAAAACAAGATAGCAACAACATCAATGATACAGTTACTATGAGCTTAGGGGATTAGAGGATATTAAGATGCATTTGATATGCTTTATATTGGGAGTTGGGTATTGAGATGGGTTTGCAATACTATGTCTTGCTTATTAGCCTTAGGATTTAGTGTAGTTCGTACTATCTATAGCCTCGTAGTAGAGAGAACTTAGCAGAAATATGACAGAAAATTCAAGTATGGTGAAATAGTGTTAAATTTTCTTTCGACTTGACAACTTCCTACTGGTGCAAGACTGACATTGCAGGCAGGAATCAGGCCCAGTGAGTCACTGCACCAGACCCAAGACCCACCAGGCTCAATACGAATCACCTTGAGCTACGCCAACATGTAGACGATAACTGGTATGAAACTCCAAGAAGTCCACGAAATTGGAGATGTAACAGATCCGTTATAGCAAGTACTTAGATGCTTACAATCTTTGATTACCAGCTAACATCTATCACTTAAATTTAGAACATATCTTTCTAATCTCCCCTTGGTTCTCAGTTTTCACTCCAATGCTACTCATTTTTATCATGGACTTTGGGAAGTCATAGTTACATCTCAGGCCAAGCAATCCTCAGATGTTCCCAGCATAATTTTGCACGATATTTTGAGTCACAAAATCCTCCCAGAGCTGTTGATCTGACTCCAGCAGACCCTGTCCATCCCTCACGTTCTTGAAATAACTCACATCAAACTGTGTCAAGCTGCCCATGTCAAGGGCAGCCCATTTTGAGGCATCGCCATTTTGTGGACAAAGAACTTGGTGTTGGCTCAAGAAGGCTTGGTCAATAGTTGGGTCTGCATTGCTAATAGTTGTGAAGTTGTAGAGATGGTATCGAAAGAACAAACAATCAGATTGACAAACGGTGTGAGCATCTAAATACATAATATACAACTGAGCTTGGTAATGAACATGAAGCATAGAGAAAAGTTTTTTTTATCTTCCACTAAAACTATATGACCTGTTGAGCACTTATCCATGAAACTGCTCGTAGGAGACCACTTTTGTAGTAAAAAACTGCTTGAAGGAGACACTTTTGTAGTAAAAAATTACCGTCGCATGCACCAGGACATGATACACATATTTATCCATATCCAACACTAACAAGTATGAAACTCTTCTTATCCTTAAGAATATGTAAAACAATATAATAAGTTTCTTTATACTCTCTTTTAGTTATTATTTTTTCTTTTTGCCAGATTATTTCTTTAATAAAATCAGGTCGTTATGGAAAAACCTAATTCTTTTATAGATCACTTTTTTTTACTATAAGAAATTAAGTTCTTTTGGCAAAAACTAATTTTTCTTTCATACGTGTATCAGCAACAACAAGACATGTGTTCGTCCAAAATTTACGGGGTCAATTACATTAATCCTTTTCTTTCGTTAGTTATGTTAAGGACATCTCTCAATCAAATTGGCAACCTTCTTGATTGCTTCCATCCAAGTCTGTGTAGGCAATCTCTAGTCCTCTTTGCTCTATTAACTACAAAATTCTTCTTCCAACTGGTACAACTATTGGACACTGCTGCACATTCCTAAAGCATCTCAAACAACCTCCAGAACCATAGGACAAACCTTTAATATCTTACATATTGTAACAATCCAATTTCTATCATAACTTACATTCCTGATGTCATATTAATTCCAGAGTGAGTGCGTTGTATTTGTCTCATTTTTATATATTTTTAGTGATTTTTTTGAAATTATCTGGATAGTCACTTAAAATAATATTGTTCTACTCCCCGATTGACCCTACACATAGTTTCTCTTTTTTTGACTTGTAAAATCAAGTTTGACTTTATTTGGTTTAGTTTAATTAGATTTTGTCGTCATAAACAACTCTAAAAACCTATTATTACTAGTCATTTTGTTCTATACTAATTTTGTCTTTATTCATTCATACCACCCATATCTCATCTCTCTAAACTATAGATCTCAAACCCTCTCTTATTACTGGACTGAATAGAAATGAGAAGGAGAGAGATTTTTTTGTATTATTTTTCTCTCAAAAACTCCTTCATTCTTCATCTCTTCCATACACTCATATTAGATTTAGATTTTTTGAAGAAAAGATAAAGGTTCCAAGCTCCCTCAACTTCCAAATTTCAGTATCATTTCGCATCTCCAACCTCTACTTCAAAAATACATTACAAGGAAAGTAGAATCATATTCACACTTGTGTTTTTTTAACTCAAGATGTTTTATAGTTAACTTAGAACGTTGATTTGTTAACTTAGAAAGATAATGTCTTATACAAAAATCTCTATAATTATGCTAAATATAAAATATGATTTTTACATTTTAATCTATGTTTATGTAAATAATTTATTATTTTACTTATGGTCTCTCATTTCTAAACTACAAGTTGTAAACTTAAACTATATCTTTTATTTTTAAATTATAAAAATGCTATCTTTATAAATATTCAACATATTGGATATATATTTGAAGTTTTCCATATAAGTTTTTCGTATATAGTGCAATGATATTAAATTGTTTTCCACTTGCCATTAGAAAATTTGTATATAATATATATACATTTATTCATAATCATATTTTATAGATAGCATTTCACATAAATATATACAATTGCTAAAATATTTCTTTCTTACAAATTATTCCGTTAGGTCATAATTCTTTTTATACTAATTCATATTTAATAGAAAAATATATACATTTGTAAGTTTTAATAAATTTGTTATTTTCCATACCATGAAATCATGCTAGAATTTGGAAAATTCATGTATTGTTAAAGCAATGGTTATAATAGTGTTAAGCATATTTAATTCTCATCCTTATACCTTACCCACTTATCTAATGTGTGTTTATATACATAATTGTATGTGGTTCACATACATGATCGTCATAGGTATTTTTACACCCTAATACCCACTTACATACGTGTTTATATGTATAATTATATATATAATGTGCAGTGGTTCCATACATGATCATAATCTCCATAACATTTACTCTAGCATTCTAGACTTCATCATTCTTGCACTTGAAATATATATACTAGTTACATGTACAAGATACATGAGAATATGTCGAATTTTCCTGATTAGTAATATACATGCCCTGATAATGACATGAATCCTGACTTGCCTGTTAACTTGACATGGACAATATCTTGCTTGATACTCGGATATTGATTAGATGATATATATATATATATATATATATATATATATATATATATATATATATATATATATATATATATATATGTATGTATTAATCTTGACATGATTAGTTCATCATATTCCGAATTGATTTGTATTTAATATAACTTGAAATCTTGGTTTATGGGAGAACTAAAAAATGCAAAATATTGTATTATGAAAGGCTTAGAATAGGTTGCACAACCGAAATAGGGGTCCATCCGCGGGGGCGCCCAGATAGTACTGAATCATCATATCTTATTTTGTCCATGTTGATGGGACGACCGATTATTCAGTATCGATATCTGCTTGAATGCTTAGTGGCATGACTGGTTCAGCACCAGCATCTTGGCCGATTCCGAGTATGCATGAGTACTTTCATGATACGAGTATATTTTTCACCATTTAATTCAAAAATAAAACAAAATAAGATGTTAATTTAGACTTGACATGCATGTGTATCCGTATTTGATAATGTTACTTGGTCATTTAATCTTTTCCATACGTGTGCATACATTTTATATTCATATTCATATTTTACTTGTTAGTTTATATTACACACTTCCTACCTTTTCTTGTTTTACTTATTAGGTTTGACGCTGAGCTCCTCCACACGCTCAGGTACTGAAAACGTGAGCGAAAATTCGCCATTGCATGACCCATACTTTTTTGGAACAGACTGAACAATAATGGATTTCTAAACCTTTACTTTTGTATTTCTGAATCAAGCGGAGATGGTAAACTTGTGGCATCCGATGCTGATGAGATTCTTCCGTCGCGCCTTCCCAGTGGCACTGACCAACTCGGTCCACCACTCAGGTCCACAGAGTCGCGAGCAGCCAACGGAAGGATATCAACACATGAAACAACCCAAGGGCATACAGCCTCTAACCGAGATTTTGCATCCTCTATAACTTCAAAACCTCTCAGCACAGAGTTCTCCACTGCTGTCCTCTCAGCTGTAACTCCCAAAATCAAGACTGATACATCGCATCCCTATACAAAATGACACATGTCAACAGAAAAATAACTATATAACAGAAGACACTGTAGTAAACAAAACGTATGTCTTCCCTCTTGCTTTACCTACCCTGAACACAACAGTCATGGAAGTGAAGCCTCAGCAAGCCAGCTGCTATGCTGGAGTTTTTATTGAAGTATTTCTCAACAGTGGACCTCACAATGGCCTTGCCCTTGGGACATGACCAAGAGTAGAAACCAGTATGCAGGCCATCTTGCGCATGGGCAGAGAAGCCCATGAGGACCATCTCTATGGAAATCCATAAGAAAGCTGACATCTTAAAGTGTCTTAATTTAAACAAGTGTTACTTTTTTTCTTCTTCTTTTTTCTTGAGAAAGAACTACTACTTGTATCTATAATTCACTCTCTTAGCATGGCATTTATATAGATAGGGCTGCATGTAGGATATCCATTGACGTCCATCCTATGTGCTTTCCTACTGCTTGCCATAGTGGAAGAAGGACCACTGAGTTGCGTTAGGTTTTTTTGTTTCTTTTAAGGGGATGATAGGATACACGGAGTACAGGGCATTCAGTAGTGGCACTACAAGAAAGTGTGCTAGTTTTCTGAATCTTTCTACACCTTTAAGAGCTTGACAATCTTCAAACACTCGTTCACACTGTTTTTATATCTAAACTCCGGAAGGTCAATGGATCATCTTTACTTGCTCCGCATTAACCGAGGTTTATACGTATAAAAAATGTCAAATATCAATTCGGTTTTTGAGATATCCGATATGATGCAAACTCCATCACATTGTTACCAATATTGCCCTTATTACCGATATATGCTATATTTGACACTGCTGATAAGAAACATCCAATATTACTGATTTTCAGTTCCACAAACCATCAACTGATATCAATAGCTATTCCAACGTTTTAAATCTCAATATCAAGGCTTTCCATCCTCAGATGCATATTAAAGTCTATGAGAGAGAACTTGGTGAAGCACGATCAATATCAAGACCACAATGTTCGAATTCTAATTTTTCCTTTGAAAACTTCATATTCAGATAGAATTTTATGTCACATCCAAAGAAAAAGAGATATAAAGAGATGGCTAGATTATAATACCTCTTATACTCTTGTCTTTGTCACGCGCCGCTACCGACAATATATTCGGTTTAAATATACTAAAATCTCTGGCAGGACCACGAAAGTAATGACAATATATTCGGTTTGAATATACAAAAGCCTTTGGCAGGATAACAAAAATTAAAATAGTTTATAATTAACCACGGATTCCTCTCTCAAAAAGGCTAGTTACGATTACTTAATAGCTTCATTGGAATCATTATAAACTATTTTAGTTCTTGTCTCACATTCGATATGGGACTATTGAGGTAGGGTATTACACCTTATCAATAGGAGGATAGCATTTTCTAATTGAAGTTAAAAGAAGATTCCGTGACAAGTCAAGGGGTTCAGAAAGACCAACTTATCAAATCCGAAGAAGTCCCAGTCTCCCAGGTTTATTTGAATTAATGCATTATAAAGGGATGAAGGCTTAAAAAATGAAAATTTAGTATCATCATTTCAGTTAATTGTTAATATTACTTACTTTTAAAGATAGTTTGTCATAGAAATTTACTACGAAACCTACTTTTAAGCTTGTTACCATAAAAAAGAAACCTATATATTTTAACTTATAAGCACATGGCGAAATAATGGTGTCTAACATCATGTACAATAAGAATAATTTTGTTAAATATGATATAACAACAAACCAACAACAGAATCCTTATCACTAAAGTTCGGAGTTGGCTAACATGCATCTTTTTCTTCCAATTAGTTCCATCCTCTTCCACTAAGCTAAGCAGTTTTTGTTCTTCGCAAAATCCTTACTTTCTTCCATTGATTATTTTGATTACAACAAAAAAAGAACAATAGAAAAACAAACGAGAGGATTTATATGTTATCACTCTCTTTTACAATGAAAATTGGTTCTAATGTGCCGATGGGCTCTAATTAGTAGAATATGTTGACGATCCCACGTGAAGATCTCTCTGATTTGATGAAGAAGGTAGACCCTAGCTTCTCTCTCTGTGGTCTCAAGACTTCAACGCTCTCGTGCGTTACTTGAATTGCCAAAAGATCCTCAAAAGTCTCCTCAAAAAGGGTATTTATAGACTTCAGTTAGATATGAGAGTTTCCATAGGAATATGATTAGAAGGTGTTTATATCCATCAAGGATTCTAATCAAATATTTGATTTAAATCTCTCGAGTTTGTATTCTAATTGGACTCAATTCAAATATTAGATAAATCCAAATCTCAATCACAATCGATTTAGGATTCGGAGAATCTACCCACGCGGAATTAATTACTCTGGACGCGGAGCTAAAATTTTAGCTTCGCGTTTTACTCGTTCACAAGAAGTTAAGCTTCTGCTGACGTGAAGCTATGGGTTTAGCTTCGCATTCTGCGAAACTGTTTGC
Organism: Dracaena cambodiana; assembly: GCA_036321105.1. Lineage (NCBI taxonomy): Eukaryota > Viridiplantae > Streptophyta > Magnoliopsida > Asparagales > Asparagaceae > Dracaena > Dracaena cambodiana. Next base: position 28,678,143 of record JAYEPQ010000001.1, read on the forward strand.
TTCTTTTTTGTTTATTTGGAAATTTTTATCTCCAACAGGAACCGCTCCAAAGTTTTCAAAAATGACCTATGACTTGGCAAATTTTTGAAATATTTTGGATCTCTAATTTGATGATTTGTCGACAACGGGAAGCTAAGCCTCCCTTTATCTTCGCTTCAAACTTGCAATACGCGAAGCAAATAGCTTCACGTTCAACCGCTTTAAATCTCCAATTTTTTTAACGTATCAATTATTATAACATGTTTTCCCTATGTTTGGCTAGATCACTAAATACTAACATATCCCCATCCCTTTTTTTTTTTTTACTTTCTCACATTTTGCAAAATATTTGTAGTAGCAGCAGTAAGCTTTAGCAGCAGCAGCACTGCTGCTGCAGCAGAAGCAGGCAACAGCAAGCTTGTTGCCTGCTGCTCTTGCACGAGAGAGAGGGAGGGGGGAGAGAGAGACACGAGAGAGAGAGAGAGAGAGAGAGAGAGAGAGAGAGAGAGAGAGAGAGAGGAAGGGAGTGGAGGGGGAGAGAGGGAGGGGGGAGAGAGAGAGAGAGAGAGAGAGAGAAGGGGAGGGGGGAGGGAGAGAGAGAGAGAGAGAGAGAAGGGGAGGGGGGAGGGGGGGAGAGAGAGAGAGAGAGAGAGAGAGAGAGAGAGAGAGAAGGGAGGGGGAGAGAGAGGAAGTGGGAGAGAGAGACATGAGAGAGAGAGAGGAGGGGAGGGGAGGGGGGAGAGGGAGGGGGAGAGAGAGAGAGAGACATGAGAGAGAGAGAGAGGGGAGGGGGGAGAGAGAGGAAGGGGCAGAGAGAGGGGGGAGAGAGAGGGAGGAGGGAGAGGGAGAGACATGAGAGAGAGAGAGAGAGAGGAGAGAGAGGGAGTGGTGTGCTGGCTTAAAAAATTGGGTGGGTAAAAATGGTGTTAGATAAAAGGAGTACACTTTAGTATAAAAAGGGAATGATAATAATTAACTGTCCACTAACAGTTGTAACGATTTAGGGGGTTTTTTTGAGAGTTTCAAATTTCAGGAGTGTTAAGTGATAGACCCCCATACTATAAGGGTCTGACTGCAATTAACCCTAAAGAAAAATCCCAATATGCACTTGATATTATTTATAGAATCAAGTGATAACCTAACCAGTGACGACTGCAAAGAGAGTGAAGATAAGAATACCACTTACAAGAATGTCCCAAGTACAGGATAATCATCGTTGCCCTTAAACATGGATCACACCTAGCTGGCCACAGGAGCTCTCAAAAGTAGTCTTACGTCTACAGCATACACTATAATTTGTGATGCCAATGTGCATCTCAGATGCAAGAATAAACACGTGCAAGAAAATCATTCTTGGCCAATAATCAAGAAAGCGGCGAGTTCTCCACACCAAAAGACCTTGCACCACGACCTACAAAATTTTCATGACCAAAATCTTCAAGATGCAAAGAATCTAAATTATGATGTCTTCGTAATGAAGAAATGCTCCTAAAAATTATCAATTGTAAGGTAATAAGCAGCCTCTGCTTGTACATTTAATGATAGTACCATGTGGACAGGAACAAATGACCTGCTAATTCTTGGACAATACTATGAATACATATTATTTGAACCACACCGAACATTCTTCTTCTGCTGCAACATTCAAGAACAAGAATCAGTATGTAAAGATTCAAATTAACCAAAGATCAAATATATAAATTAAGATTGATATAAACATCATCAAACTTCCCAATTCACTTTCGGAGATAAAAACATCATCCTATTTAAAACTAAAGATTGATTAGTGATGACTCCTTTATCAAGGCTACAACTAATCTTTTTGTGGGCATACCATATCATCTTTAAAATCATATAAACAACAACAACAACTAAGCCTTTTATCCCAAGTATTTGGGGTAGGCTACATGAACCAAAAAAGAATCACGTCGGATCGATCACTTTGATATTCCCTCTCCATTCATTTCTATCAAGTAATATCTCCTTATTTAAATCTCTAGATTCCATATTTTTGTGTATCACCTCCATCCATATTTTCTTCGGTCTTCCCTTCGTTTCTTTTAACTTGTCCTACATTGATAAACTCCTCTTTTCGAACTGGTGCACTTGTAGGCCTACGTTGCACATGACCAAACCATCGTAAGCAATTTTCTCGCATCTTCTCATTGATGGGAGCTACACCTATCTTAGCATGAATATGTTCATTTCTCACTTTATCTCTCCTAGTGTTTCCGCACATCCAACGGAGCATGCGCATCTCTGCTACACTTATTTTTTATGAATGACGTTTCTTTATAACCCAACATTCCGTGCCATATAATAAAGTTGGACTAATAGCAGTACTATAAAATTTTTCTTTTAATCTTAGCGGAATGTTACGGTCGCATAAAACTCCCATTGCCCTCCTCCATTTCAACCAGCCAGCTTGTATCCTATGGTTTATATCATTATCGATCTCTCTATCATTCTGAATAATAGAACCAAAAATCTAAACTGATTGCTCATTTGTATCTCTTGCCTATCCAGTTTTACAGCATTATAGTTTATGGTCCGTTGTTTACTAAATTTACACTCCATATACTCTGTTTTAGACCTACTCAATTTAAAACCTCTAGATTCTAATATATGCCTCCATAACTCTAACTTGGCATTTACCCCCTCTTTTGTTTCATCAACTAAGACAATATCATCAGCAAATAATATACACCAAGGTATCTCATCTTAAATGGTTTTAGTAAGCTCATCCATCAATATAGCAAATAAGAATGGGCTCAATGCAGATCCTTGATGTAATCCAATTGTGATAGAAAAATTACTTGTTAAACCACCCCATGTTCTGACATTGGCCACTACTCCATCATACATGTTCTTAATTATGTCGATATACTTAATGGGAACTCTTTTCTTCATCAGTGTCCACCATAGTATCTCTCATGGAACTTTATCATAGGCTTTATCTAAGTCAATAAATACCATTGACGTCCATCCTATGTGCTTTCCTACTACTTGCCATAGTGGAAGAAGGACCACTGAGTTGCGTTAGGTTTTTTTGTTTCTTTTAAGGGGATGATAGGATACATGGAGTACAGGGCAAATCTCTATTTCTCTCTCAGAATCGCTCTATAAGTTGACAAAATAAATAAATAGCTTCTGTCGTCGATTGCCCTGGCATAAATCCAAACTGCTTCCCCGATATTTTAACAGTTTGTCGCAATCTATGTTCAATTACCCTTCCCCAAAGCTTCATAGTGTGACACATGAGTTTTATTCTCCGATAGTTAGAACAACTCTGAATGTTACCCTTGTTCTTATACAGAGGTACTAGGGTACTATTCCTCCATTTATTTGGCATTTTCTTAGTTTGCCAAATTTGTTAAAAAGATCTGTTAGCCATCTCACACCAATCTCTCCTAAATATCTCCATACCTCTATAGGAATCTCATCTGGACCAACAGCTTTTCTTAATTTCATCATCTTCAAAACCTCTTTTACTTCAGACTCTTTGATTCTGCGCATAAAACTACAATTCATATCCTCACATTGAATAGTAAGATCTCCCAAATCTTGAGTAAAACTACCATTATATAATCTATCAAAATAATTTTTTCATGTTTCTTTAATCTCTTCGTCTCGAACTAGAACTGTCTGATCCTCATCTTTAATACACTTTACAGTACATAAGTCTTTAGACTTTTTCTCTCTTATTCGAGCAATTCTATATGTATCCTTTTCTACCTCTTTATTATCTAACTTCTCGTACACTTGTTTATATAATTTAGTTTTTGCATTTCGAACAGCTTTCTTAGCCTCTTTCTTTGCTAGTTTATACTTCTCAAAACTTATTCCATTATTATTATTATTATTATTATTATTCAAATCTCTATAAATCTCTCGCTTGATCTTAATAGCATTTTTACCTCTTCATTCCACCATGATGTATCCTTACATGGTGGAGCACCGCCCCTCGACTCACCGAATATATTTTTAGCTATCTTTTAATGCAGCTAGCTATTTTGTTCCATATTACATTAGGATCATCATGATCCCTCCAATCTGCTTCTTGTACTACTCTATCTACAAATTTTTTTTGATTACTTTCTAATCGCCACTACTTAATCTTAGGATCTAATTTACACTTAATTTTTCTAAGTTTCTGTCTAATCTGAATATCTAAAACTAAGAGTCTATATTGGGTAACTACACTCTCCCCTGACACTACCTTACAATCAATACAACTAGCTCTATCTACCCTCCTAGTTAAAAATAAATCTATTTGGCTTGCATTCGATCCACTTTTAAAAGTAACTAAGTGAGAAACTCTCTTTTTAAACCAAGTATTCGCTAAAATTAAATCATAAGACAAAGCAAAATTTAGAATTGAGTTACCTGCTTTATTTCTTTCTCCAAAATCAAATCCTCCATGTACACTATCAAACCAATTACGACTAGTTCCTACATACCAATTGAGATCACCACCAATAAATAGTTTTTCTCTAGCGGGTATTCTTTGTACTATCTCATCTACATCCTCCCAAAATTGATGTTTACTGGATTCATCAAGTCCTACTTGTGGTGCATAGGTGCTAATGACATTAAAAATCTCTCTATCTAAAATAATTTTAACTAATAAAATTCTATCACCCTTCCTCCTAATCTCCACTACATCCCAAATAATTGTTTATCTATGATCACACCTACCCAATTACGATTTCTATCTCTACCCGTATACCAAATTTTATAACCCCAAAACTCTATGATTTTAGCTTTCTCACCTACCCACTTAGTTTCCTGCACGCACAAAATATTAACCCTCCTTCTAATCATAGCATCAACTAACTCTGCTAATCTACCTATAAGCGAACTTATATTCCATGATACCAACCGAAATTTATATTTATGTTTATAAGCTAACTTCTTTACCCCCAGCCGCTCATTAAAATGTGGGAACCCTCTTATATTTGACACCACATCCGAGCGCCGACGTGGCGCGTCGCTTCTGGACGACGACCTAGCAACCCTCACACATTTTTTACTACACCCGGGCTCCGATGTAGCGCGTCACTCAGTAGGAAACGCCCCAACGAAATTCATATTTTGGCTCATTTCATAATATGTGACAATATTTTACGTTGGCTGTCACTAGCCTATTACAACCCTCCTCCTTTATCCGTGTTTGGGACAGACAGTGCATAGCACTGGCGGAGTTATCTTTAAAATCATACAAACTCCAATTAACATTCATATCACATCATATAGCCATTTCCATTTGCAACAAAGTCTGGCTCCGATTTATACAACCAGGATAAGATTTGGACACAAAGGGCATCAAATAGCTTTTCCCTTCCAGTGATAAACACATGAGACCAAGTTTCTAATGCATAATGACCATTTAATACTCTACCATGCATCAGTCTCAAAATCCTTCTTTCGCTTTCTCATATATTTTCAATTTCTGATTTATAAGGTGCCGAAATCTTGCCATAGCTAAAGGCTACATATGCCTCCCTTCGCTCCATTTAAGAACTAATTATCCAATCATCATCATCATCGTTAGCTAAAACCTTTTCTCATCAACAAATTATCGACCGTGGAGGCCAACCCTGTACTGATGTTTCACGAAATATTCGCTGGAACCTAAGGAAGTCAGTCGAATTCGAGGACAAATAAAGAATCAACAACACATGAAATAGAACCTAGCACCAACGGAAGGGTGGAAAGTTTCTATATTATCAATTATGAAAGTTGAATTCTTGCAATTAAGGAATTGCATTTTGAATGGAATCTCATGAAAACATGAGGAATTAGCCACCACTGTTTCTTTTGATTTCTCCACAATAATTTGATCGTATGATTATACCAGATCTTTAGACAGCTGTTTTGATACTGGCTTTGAATCACCCATATAAAAGAAGGGGTATTTACTCGTTTGTCCCTCAAATCTTTAAATATTATGATTTTGCCCCCCAAATCTTCATATTTAGAATTTTGCCCCCCAAATCTTATAAGTTACAACAATTTTGCCCCTCTGTCAACTTTCCCGTCTAGCTTAACGGAAGTCTATTAAATTTTTTTTTTTAATTATAAAATGACAAAAAAACCCTTCCCTTTATACACCCGACATCCCCAAATTTCCTTCCCAATTCGTTCGTTCAATTCGTTCCCAAATAGCGACGGAGAGGCGATCCCTAAAAATACCCTAACCCATTTGTTCCCAAATACTGAACCGAGGAGAGGCGATCGGCGAATCGACGAGTCGGGGATCGGCGTGGGGATCAAGGGAATCGGCGAATCGACGAGTCGGGGATCGGGGATCTGTGTGGGGATCGGGGATCGGCGTGGGGATCGGCGTCGGCGATCGGCGTCAGCGATCTTGGGGATCGGCGAATCGGCGATCGGCGTGGGGATCAGCATCGGAGCGGTGATCTACTTGGGGAGCGTCGACCGGCGATCTTTTAGGGTTACAGGGTAAGTGTAGTTAGGGTTTTTTAAGATTTGTGTTGAATTAAAATTATTATTTGCTATACAATAACGGATCAACCATCATATCTTTGGCAGTTTCAAGAGTACAGAATAAGATTATCAATTACATAATCAATTACATAATTTGGTTAAGTTTGTGTGATTTTAGGTTCTCTGTTCATTGGTTCTCTGTGATTTTAGATTCATTGGTTTGTGTGATTTTGGCTTCTACTGTGATGGCTTTATGCCCAACAAGCCATACAAACCATCATTGTGGACTGAAGCTTGGAGTGGCTAGTGTGTTTCTTCTACTGCTTTTGTCTTCTGCATTTTCAAAGTTCTTTCACGCTGGGGGAGAATTCAATTTGCAATTTGAGCAAACGAAATTTGCCCCTACTAATGTTCGAAGTACTGAAAGGGCTATTCTACTATTATAATTCCTTTTATTTTTTTCCTTTCTGCTATAGATGTCAACAGACAAATTGATACAACTTCTAGCTGCATCCAAATTTCCTTTATTTCTATGTTTATTTAATGCAAATACGGGTTTACAGAGTTTGGAGGTACGATCAAACATCGCCCAGTTGAAGATTTGGCATTTGCTGTTGCACGATTTATTCAGAAGGGTGGCTCCTTTATCAATTACTACATGGTTTGAACTTGTACCTCATTAAACTTCTGTTTCTTTATCTGCAGGACTTGCTGATGCATGAATGTTGTCTCTGTTGGGTGTTGATTTGCTTTCTTTTTAAGTGGAAATATTAGTAATTGAAGTATGTTTGTTGCTTGTATTAGTACCATGGTGGAACCAACTTTGGGCGTACAGCTGGTGGTCCATTTATAACAACCAGTTACGATTATGATGCTCCCATTGACGAATATGGTAAGAGTGTCATGCCGAACACCAGTTTTGTCTTTTCATGTCCTATTGTAGATTGTTGGTACATAGAAATGATGTATCGATATAATATGATTCATGAAAACATTTTCATAATAATCTCTCCGGCATTTTTCTTGGGTTCGATCTCTATTATTTGAACAACATCAAGAAAAATTCTTCAAGCAAGCATTATCTTAAGTCCATTTTAATCATGGCCTTTTCTATGGAACTTTTATGGTTTAGTCATCATTTTTTAGGATTTTTCAGATTTTTCTTGTTTAAAATGTTATTTCTTCCACTTCTGTTGGCTAAATAGTCTCTGTACTCAAATTTTAGGACTGAGTAGAGAACCAAAATATGGACATCTGAAAGAACTCCACATGGTGATTAAGTTATGTGAAAAAGCTTTAGTTTCGGCTGATCCAATTGTTACTTCTTTGGGGAGTTATCAACAGGTTCTTTTATCCCATTCCTTATCATTTACTTCTTATCATAAATTTGCATCTTAAAGTTTTTCGGATAACAGTATAGTTTCCTTTCTGCAATCTCTCGACTTTCTCTTGGTATTTTCAGGCTCTTGTCTTCAGCTCGCAATCGGGAGGCTGTGCAGCATTCCTATCAAACTACAAAACAAATTCAATTGCACAAGTGATGTTTAATAACATGCACTACAACTTGCCACCTTGGTCTATCAGCATCCTTCCCGACTGCAGAAATGCTGTGTTCAACATAGCAAAAGTGAGTGAAACGTGGCAGAAATTAGCTTTAACAGCTCCTATATTTATACATCTCTGTCATTAGCATACCCAAGTCATTTCTAATCAGTAAAACCTGTGCTTTTCATTCTGTGAGTACCCTAATCACCGATTATCTGTTATGCCAACAGTTTTTCTATTTATGCCACAGATTGGTGTTCAAACATCACATTTTCAAATCAGAGGAAGGAGTGTACTACATGTACAACCACATGCACACGAAGATGCACAACCACATGCAGGACAAACTCCGCAGCCACTAACATGGATAGGAAGTTTTGATCAACCATCTCAAACGCAACAATCACAGACAACGCCCCGAGATACAGAATAAGAGCAATATTTGTCAAATATTTGTAATGAGCTTTGTTTATGAATTTGGGCTATCTTTATTTGTCAGGAATTTGGAAAACTTGAGAGAATTGATTTGGTGATGAATATTTGTGATATTGTGATATGTTGATGAATTTGGTTTGATTGATGAATTTGTGAAATGTTGATGAATTTGCATATTTGTGAACATGTTTTCAATGTTGATGAATTTGTGAATATTTGAGATATGTTAATTTGTGAATATTTGTGATATTTGTAAAAAAATTATATTTCCAATACCCAGATCTCTGGACTGAGAACATGTTCTCAGTCCAGAGAACAGGTTCTCTGGACTGAGAACCTGTTCTCAGTCCAGTTCTCAGTCCTGAGAACTGGACTGAGAACAGGTTCTCAGTCCAGAGAACCTGTTCTCTGGACTGAGAGCATGTTCTCAGTCCAGAGAGGGTATTGGAAATATGGTTTTTTTATTGCAGTTAATATTGAATGATACAATTTGGACCTTAGTAAATTCTATATATTTGATTTTAATTATAAATGTTGGGGAAAAATTGATTTGGAGAACTTGAGAGAATTCATTTGGTGAATTAGAGGAAAAATGCATGAACATAAAAGAGTAAAAAATAAGGAAGAAAATGAGAAGAGAGAAGGAAAAGAGAAGGAGAAGAGAGGAGGAAGAGAAGAGAAATAATGAAGAAAAAGGAGAAGAGAGGAGGAAGAGAGAAAAAGAAGAGAGGAGGAAGATAGAAGAGGGGTAAAATGGTCAAAAAATTAACTAAGTTAGGGAGAGTTAGAGAAATGGGCAAAATTGTTGTAACTTATGAGATTTGGGGGGCAAATTCATAAATATGAAGATTTGGGGGGTAAATTCATAATATTTAAAGATTTGAGGGACAAACGAGTAAATACCCCATAAAAGAAAGTTTCAATTTATGAACGCCACTTATAAGGGGAGGAAAAAAAATTAACTTTTCAAGGAAATCCTTACCTAAATCTTTTAGAAACTGAACAAAAGAGCAATACTCCAATTTTAGTTCGTTGTATCTATAAAATAAAATTGAAAGGACAAATCCAATACTTACCCAAGCTAGGGGTACAGCAGATTGCACGGACGAATTTCTCCCAAATTAGAAATCAATAAGCACGAATTTGAATAGAAATGAAAAAATATCAATAAGCGCGAATTTGAATAGAAATGAAAAAAAGTAGGGTTCTGAGTTTATGTGCAGGATCACATGAGGTTCGTCTCGAATTCTTTTTTTTTTTTTTTTCCTCTCTCTCTGCGGCGATGGCTGATTGCGCAAGACAACTTCCCCAAATTATAAAAATGTAAGGACAAATTTGAATGGGAAAAGATTAGAATTTGAATGGAAAACGACGAGGGCTTCGGAGCTTGATTGCAGAAATCACCAGCACGAATTTGAATAGAAATGAAAAAAAGTAGGGTTCTGAGTTTATGTGCAGGATCACGTCTCGAATTCTTATTTTTTTTTTTTTTTTCCTCTCTCTCTGCGGCGATGGCTGATTGCGCAAGACAACTTCCCCAAATTATAAAAATGTAAGGACAAATTTGAATGGAAAACGACGAGGGCTTCGGAGCTCGATTGCAGAAATCACCCGAGATGCTGAGAGAGAAATTGGTAAAGGAAAATTAAACGGATGGAAGGGAAAAAGAACTGGAGAAAGGGTTTTAATCGGCAAATAAATTGGACTATGCGTGTCAACATCCTTGCGCAAGGCCACGACGATCCCTCCGACGTTTTGGGCCCCTAATTAAGCACATACCTTCGAGTAGGCATTTCTCCCTCGACGCGGTTTCCTATATAAAGACAAAATATTCCTAAGAACTGCCGATATGGGACAAAACGAAACAAATCTCAAAATATTCCGATATGGTTTGTTTATTTATTTGAATGATTAAATCTAATCTGAATTTTGTTTGACAACTGAATTTTGAAAAAAGAAGATAAAATCGCAATAATATCCCATACATGCACAACACCACTAATTTCTATCATGCAACAGTGTTCAGATTCCAAAGGTTCGAATTTGATTAGGTACCATATCTTGTAATTCCAATTCAGAGGTAAATACTCCCAAATCAATTTTGTCACTGAAGAACTCAAGTATAATCTACCACAGGTAAAATAAACAATCAAAATGGACATTGCACATAACAAACATTTCTACAAAAATACACAAAACAAGAGAAAATGTGATAATTCAATAGTCCTCTCATAAGAACCAGTTCTCATAACCCATAGGCCCCCTTCTTGTCACCATTATCTGACACGAGAGCTCCAATCTGAAGAAACAAGATTCGACACCTTTTTTCTGCTCAATTGCTTTGTGGCTATTTCTGAATTGACATTGCGAAGGGTGAAGCCAGGCTTAATGAGACCTATGAACTCGATAGACTCCATATGAATCCCCTCCTGTGAAACAATAAATATGATAACCGGCTCTTCCAAATCTTTTTCAATAGAGATACATAATTCATGCAATTTATGCGCATTTATACAGCTTGTATTCAAGGTAAGCTCGCTGATTCAAATGAGGATGCTCGACTGAAATGATTCAAAGTTATAGACTTGACTTTAAGAAATCATCCATATGCTGGAACACAAAATCAAAAATTAAAAGTATGTTTTTGTTTTGCTTTCCATAAATTGTGTGAAAAAACAGGCAGAGGCAATGAGAAACACTTTGCTTTCTATTAACAACTTGTATTTGTTTACTGCGACATCTGCAGTAAGAGGGAAAATGGTGACAATTGTACCATAAATCATGACCAATTGGAGCTTGGAATATAACAAAGTAAGAGATTTCATATTACAGTCTAAATTCTTTCAAATTTTCCTGGAATTACAGACTAAATTCTTTCTAATTTTACTGGGAGTTGGGAAACAGAGTTGAGTTGCAGCTGCAACTCCATTAAAAACCCAAACCAACAGCCCCTTAGCTTATTGATGTAATGATAGTAGATAAAGCCAATGCATATTAGACAAGCTCAAAAGAAATACCTACATAAACAAACAATAGCCCCTATTCAACAACTCATACATATCATAAACACCGAAAGGCAAAACCGTATATTTGCAAGAAATGCAAGTATATAGCTGCTCTCATAACCATGTACTTTCGTATCAAGATTCAAAATTCACACAAGATATTGTGATCTCAAAGAGAAAATGAGGATTGAAATGGGCAGTATGTATATTTCTTACAGCAAAAAGCACACATTGAATAAATGAAATAACCCAAACCTTTCAAGCTTTAGATAACAAGTATCAAAAGTGCGTGTAGTATAAAGATATTGTACATCCTGGTTATGAGTCTCTGAATCTGAAACAAGACAACATGAGATGTAACGGTAGCAAAAAAAAAAGGGAGAACTGGCTGTAGCATCCTCTCTATTATATCGGTGATGACTTTGTAATCAAATACATGGATTGTTGAGCGAATCCCAGCAACGCGTTATGAGTTATAGAGTCTACAGGTGAAGAAGATTATGAAGATCCACCTGGAACAAAATGACAAGAAGATTAATGCTTTGATAGCTAGCAGCAGTATCAAGAATCATTTTTACAAGCCCAACAACCATCCAAACTTCATTGTGGTCATGAATTCTCCTGACTAGCAATGTCAACAAGAATATTCAGAAGAAGGATGCTAGATCATTAAAACTTTCTTTTGTTTCCCATTTGTTAATAAGTTAAATGAGCAAATTCGGCAAAAGAGAGATCCCTTGAAGGAAGAAAAATCTTTCAAACATGTTTGATCCGCTGTTTAACTATGACCCCTCTCATCACAGGCAAATACATATTTAAAAAAAACGAAAAAAGATTCAATTTTTCTCTCCTACAATTAGAACTTAATCTTTGAAGCACATCCATAAAACAGCCTCGTGAGATTAATTTTCAAACAAAACAAGTTCTCCTAGCAGACATACACGAGACAAATTAGGATTTCAAACCTCTGTACTACGTTACAGTGAAGTGAAGGAGTAATTTACTCCCCTCGAAAGTAGGGAAAGGGGACAACAATCCCCACTTTTCTTGATGAAAGAAGATATTCACTATCCTATCAAAAAGTTCTAAGTTACTAATAAAAAAGTTAAATAGTTTAGACCACGAGAGGGCCAAAAAAAAAAATCGAAAGAAACCTAAAGCCCCAGCCTAGAATCTTAGGTAAGGCTTTATCAATAACGGGAGATATATTGTGCGAATAATTTTAAAAGTAAAATAAAAAAATGAATTCTTGGGCCCTTATTGCTTCAGAAAAAACCAAAGATCTTCTCATTTCATACATTTCAAAATCAGTACTTGATTTCTAAAATATTTCCATAATCTGCATCATGGCTGTAGTGCAAATAACACAAAAGCTAAATCTTTTATAAATTTGATTTCACCGTGATAATTTTGATGCTGATTTTAGTTGCTCCCATATTCTTCATTAATATAGAACATGGAGGGATCAAAAGGAAAAAAAATTTGAAGAGAAATTCGGTTTAAAAAATTCTTTGAAAAAAAAAAATACACCAACCTGTCAATTGAATCATAAGCTAAATCTTTTATAAATTGAAACAAAAGCGCAATATAATACTCCAATTTTTGTTACTTTTATATGTAAATTTAAATTGAAACATATTCAATGCTGACCCAACCACGGGCTCCAAAATGACAACGCAAGTAAATAAGAGAGTTTTTCCACATTACGAAGCGATTTAGGGAATTTTGAAAGAAAATTTCAGCTAATAACACAAATATAAGCAGGAATTTGAGAAAAAAATGAATTGGATGATGGGCGAGGGGGAAAAGAAAAAGAAAAAGGAAAATTGGAACGAGGAGGTCTAATTGGTAAAATAAAATTTGGATCATTTCTCGATTTGTGCATGCCATCCTCGCGCAGGAGTCATGCTAATCTTCTTTGTACTATTCCAATTTTATCGGATGTCTCCAAAGAGACGACTGTCCATTGCGCATATCTCTATATAAAGGTAGATTATTGCGGGCGTGTAGCCGATATGGGACTGAATGAGTAAGGTCTCCAGTATCATGAGACTCCCCTCCCTCTCAGTCTTTCTTTACATTTTGTTTTCTTCTCTTTTTATGGTTTGCTTATTTAAACTATCGAATAAGTTGAAAATTCTTATTTGAATGCTGACATTTGGATAAAGAGAATAAAATAGCAATACGATCAATGATAGAATTACTATGAGCTTTGGTGATAAGAGAATAATTAAGATATATTTGATATGCTTAGATATTAGGAGTTGGATATTCAGTTGGGTCTGTGATTCTACACCTAGCTCATTTGCCTTAGGATATAGGGTAGTATGTCCTATCTATAGCCTCATAGTAGAGAAGTTAGGGCACGCATGACAGAAAATTCAAGCTTGGTGCCCCACAGGAGCGGGTGTAGCGCCCTGCGGGAGCGGACATTTGACGCTCTTATTTTAGTGGATTATTTTATTTTCTAGTGCCTACAGAACCCCTCCAAACATTTTGAAATTTTGTCATTGATTTGTAATAAATTTCGAAATACTTTGGACTCTTTTAATTTTGGCTCTGTAGTCTTGATTGTGTATCGCGATTTTTATGGTGTACTATGAACTATCTTTTGATGTCACCAAATTCTTGATCCTTTAGATCTTACTGGTGTACTGCTGAATCATGTAGAGAGCCTTCGATGTGTCTTGAATTCTTAGTCCCGACATTTTTAACGATGACTCAAGATTTGCACCTGAGATTAGGTTAAAACTTAGATTCACCTCTTTACTTTTTATGTGAGTACACAATCTTATGTTCATCATTGTTGTTTGGGAGCTTCAAGGTCCCCTGCTGATTTGTTGACGCTTGTACTTTGCGAACTATCTTTCAATTATTTGGTTGTTCATGTATACTGTTGAACCTTTATGGAACTTGTCAAATCTTATGCACAAATTTTCTTAATCTTCATGGGTATACTGTTGAAACTCTTTGATGTATCAAAAATTGCTTACAAGGAAATATTCATGATGCTGGAATAGTACAAGATTTTGGCCTTTGCGCTTTTGCCTTCTAGCTACTTTTGGAATATTGATAATCAAAACACTGTTATGCCATTAAGAGCTTTTTAACCTGAGTTATACTTCAATTGTAAAGTATTCTAATCTAGATTTCAACTTGTAGTCTTGTTTTCAAAAAAGTTGTGGCATGAAACGTTCTAGATGTTTGTTCAAAGGTTAAAAGCAGATAGATAAAGGGAGATGGATGGAGACTTAAATTATACAGAGATTGGATGTAATACAAAGAGGCTTCAAAAGAGTAATTACCTAACTATTCAGTGACGTTTATTATGAAAAATTAGGAGATATAGATCATGGGCAGAGGTATGATGTTAGCATACTCTATTAAGTATTGAGTCGAACTATTCATAGGTTTTGGTCATGATAGACGAGAGTTTACAAAAATAGGATCGTAGCTGTTCAGTGACATCCGGTATGATGGATTAGAAAATGACAAAAGTATCATTAAACATGTCTTGTAGTTCAATCTGTTCTGAAGTTTGAGACATGATAGTAATGAACAAATTAAACAGCGGTAGGGTTTAACATGTTTAATCCACCCGTTCAGTGACATCTAGTATAACCAGACTTGAGTGAGGATAGATGTATCAGTAAACATGCCTCAAAACTCAACCTATTCAGAGGATCTGCATAATATGAATGAGCTGGCTAAACAGATATAAGGATTAATGTGTTTAGTCTTGTGAGTTGAACTATTAGAGATAATTGTTAACTTGATAGGGATATGATTTTCGTTAGAGGTAATTGTTAGCTTAACGATGTTAAGAATAATTTCATCAGAGGTTGTACTATTGGAGTTGATAAATTGTGATTCTATCTTTTCTATCAGAGTTGAAAATTTAACATGACAACTGATTTGGTTGGATTTAATCTCATGGAGAAAATTGATTTGCATTTGTATTCTGATGTCAGACATTTGATTTTAACGTGACAAATATTTTGGAGGGTCACTCGCTCTACTGGGAAAAAAGTGATGAGGAAAGGTTTTTTGTCTGAGGTAAGATTTAACTTAACAGGTAATGTTTTAGAACTTGGACTCAAGTCATTTAGAAATGATTGTTAGAGGTAATTATTAACATGACTATTCTGACTGAGAAACTGTGGCTGATTAAAGCATTTCTTTCAGAGGTAAAATCTTAATATGACAGGAGATTGACCTCATTAGGATTTTTAGTAAGCCCTCAGCTAATAATGAATTTGGTTTTCCTTTACCAACTACCATTTGAGCTGGACTAGCCATGCTATTTTCCTCAGTATTATGGGTTGTTGATGATTTATTTAGGCTTACATACCAAACATTTTCTCCTCCCTTCACTCTAGTAGCTTTGGGTAGTGATGTATCCTTATAATTGATGTTGTTCCTCTCAGCATGATGAGATTGTTGAGAATTTCATTTGGGTTTACCTGTCAAACTTTACCTCTTCCATTTACTTTAGCAGCATTGGACAGTTCATATTTTTACTCTCAGTATGATGGGGCTAGTGAGAATTTTATTTTCCTCCTCTTTGCTGTAGTGATATTGGTCAGTTCATGCTTGTACGCCCTGCATGATAGGTTAGCAAGAAACTTGTTCACTTTCCAATACTTTAGCAGCGCTGGGTGATTTATGTTTTATCACCTAGATATAGGTTAGCGAGAAACTTGATCTCTTTCTGTTGTTTTAGTAGCATTGGTAGATTCACGCTTTATCCCCTAGCATAATATATTAGCGAGAAACTCGTTCTCTTCCTGTTGCTTTAGCATCGTTAGACAGTTCATACTTTTACCTCTAGCATGATGGGTTAGAGAGAAATTTATTCTCTTATCGTTGCCTTGGATGTGTCTTTCTTCGATGTATCATTCTTTGTTGTTAATACCAA
This sequence comes from Dracaena cambodiana, assembly GCA_036321105.1. NCBI lineage: Eukaryota > Viridiplantae > Streptophyta > Magnoliopsida > Asparagales > Asparagaceae > Dracaena > Dracaena cambodiana. The sequence goes on from JAYEPQ010000001.1 coordinate 28,694,475, forward strand.
CCGAAGGGAAAAAAATATGGATTTCTAGAGGCAGGATGACCTCTCATCCATACACCAAGGAGAATGGTATGGCTCTTGTCGGTGTTCTTACCGTTGTGCAATAAGCCCATAGTCAAGCTCCCAATTTTTCATCCCACTCACATTGACTTGTGGTGACGAATCTGTAGAAGTTTCATGATAGTTTTGTTGAATGCTTCTGTTTGGTCATTGGCAGCCGGGTGTAGGGAGATGAAACACAATCTATATTCTAAATTTATCATAGAATTTGATGAATGCCCTACTAGTATATTGAGAACCATTGTCGCTGATGATCCATCTAGGAACATGGAAGTGATAGATGATGTGGTGTTTGATAAAGTTGATCACGTCCACCGTTTTCACTTCTCTTAGAGGGATAGTTTCTGCCCACTTTGAGAAATAACCAATTATAACTAGTATAAACTGATGTCAACGACAAGATGGTGGAGTGATGGGCTGATAATATCCATTCTCCATGTCTCGAAGGCCAAGTAATCATAGTTGGATATAGGTACTCTGGAGCCCGATGTATGTAGTTGGCACACACCTGGCATGCATGGCATATCTTCGCATATGTCATTGCATTTGCCATCATCATCGGTTAGCTTCGTTAGCCATATTCACTTGAACCACCTGGTCTTCGTAAGATAGTTCGCACTATTCAAAGTGAATGTTCCATTGAGCATCAGATATTTAACTAACACTTCGTCTTAGGAAGGAGTTAGTTCATCATTTTTGTTTGGAGTTTAGCTAGAGGTGTTATGTTTATTGCCAGATCCTTAGATAGTACCCCCCAAGTTGATATGTGAGTCCCAATCAGAGTTTTCTGCATTTTGGCATATCATGTCATCTATATCTGAAATATCGGGTGTTGTGAGATATCCCAACCCCCTACCAATTATGTGATAATAATCTGCTTCTTTCCCTTTGGACACGAAGGAGTGGAGTAGGTTTAACACTCTCTGCCGAATTTAATCTTGGCATTTAGATTAAGTCATTCCCCATTTTCCATCATTCGAAATAATTTTAGTCCGTAATAATAGAACTGAGGGCTTTCTGAACTTCATCTTTACTATCATAGGGTAGGGTCACACATGATCAAACCCTTCTGAAGAGAATGGGTTTTTGATCGACCTAGCGAGCAGGCATAATGTGTTTGTTAATCATGGAAAATAGTGGTAGGATAACTACAACCAACATCAAGATGTCCGCATGTATGTTCTTATGATTTAGAACATAAATGCTCGTCAGCTTGATAATTGTTTGGAATTAGGATATCAGATCATAATACCTAACTTTATCTTTCTTTAGCTGGTTAAGATTGAGTTTAGAGTGATTTAAGTGTCAAGCTATTTGATGCTCAATTTGATAAGTTGAATGCGATAGGAGAACGTTATACCCCCACTTCAGACAATTGAAACATCAATAGTTTTCTCATGGATGCCGATCGTATTTCCACAATCTTTTCAAAAGAATGTGAGAATCATCCATAGTGATGCAGACACAATGTTCGTGAGCCTCACACAAAAATTTAGCTTTTTAGCAGGCTCAAACATGACGTCATCGTCACATAACTTTGATTATGCGAGAGCTTTAGAGAGGAAGTCTCTTTCACGTGACTTATAGACTACATGACCTTAAAGATAAGCTTGTGCTTTAAGCCTTGGGTGCGAAATGGATGCAACCCTGAAGATGAGCCTCGTGTGACTATTTGAACACACTAATGCCAATTTGAGTCTCTTGTGTGGAATGAGACACGCAAGTGTCATGAAAAACCTCACATGCAACCTGAGACATGCGAGTGTCATGACAAGCCTTGCACGGGAGCTGAGACATGCAAGTGTCATTTTGAACTCTGTATTGAGTTTGAGAAGCTCTATGTGAAACTTCAAGCTACTTGAGTTGCACATTTTCATATTGCGATATCTCTTGCCAGGATAGATATTTATCTTGAGATAGAGCTACGTTGGCTTGGTTGAATGTTAATTGGGGTGCTGGGCACGCCCAGGTGGGGCGCTGCGCACACACCCAGTTGGGGCGCTGCGCGTGTGCCTAGAGTTGGGGTGCTACGCGTGCACCCAGAGTTGCTGCACTGTGTGCGCCTAGAATTAAGGCGTTGTGCATACACAGTTGGGGCGTTGCACGTGTGCCCAGAGTTGGGGAGCTGCGTGCGCACCCAGAGTTCAGCATCGAGCACCCCCCAAGAATTGGAGCGTTCTGTGCATCCAATTTGGGGTTAGCCCAGAGTTGTCCTTTCCTTGTGCCAGTGCTTCAGACTCTAGGTTCTCAACGAAGGTCTCTTCTGTACGCCTGAATTTGATGAACTTCTTTTCCTATTGCACCACCGTTTTCTATTTAGTGAAGAGAGGCTCTCATTGCGATCGCAAACTCTTGTACGCCTGAATTTGATGAACTTCCTTTCCTTGCCATTAAAGGAGATTACAAGTAATATAAAAGAAAGTTACAACTATCAATTCGAAATACAGGAGTAGAGAAAAGAGATGACTCTATTTTCCTTTTTAATTTCATGGGATATTTGGTAGCAGTGGAAGTCGTGTCGCGTCTTCCATTGACGATCCGAACGTCATGTCAACTAATTTCTTCGGCAGAAATATATGTGTATGTATCATGGCCTAATGTCTAAATTCTGCACAGTTGTGGTGTCAGACACCACCAAGTCCAATTAGGAGTCCGAAAGATGAACGTGTCTTATTCATGTGTTAAAAACATAAATATCAGGTTAAAGATTGCAGAAGATACAATATGAATTATCCAAAATTTCTTCGAAAATTGTATGAGGGATGGTCAGGTTTGATGAGCCAATCCTAGATGGATTTGCATGGACCAGATTGAACAGGTCAAGATGGAAACAATCAACTCAAAGATTGGGTTCAGCCTTCAAGTTAGTGAGAAGTGGATCAAGAAGGATAACATGAGCTCAGTCTAGATTCAATTAGCTCAAATTAATTGATTCTGTGGCCTGCAAAGCTTTCAGAACCAAAATCTTAGATATGCAAAGAATCTAAATTATAATGTCTTCATAATGAAGAAATGATCCTAAATTTTATAAATTGTAAGGTAAATAAGCAGCCTCCGCTTGTAAATTTATTGATAGTACCATGTGGACGGGAATTATGATGTGCTAATGCATGGATAACACTATGAATACATATTATTTCCACCATATAGAACAGTCTTTTTCTGCTGGGACTTTTGTGAAGAAGAATCAGTATGTAAATATTCAAATTAACCAAAATCAAATATATAAATTAACATCGATATAAACATCATCATTGCTTAAAAATTTATCATTTCACTGTCTATTCCAAGTCAGGATAAAGGAGGAGGGTTGTTGTAGGCCGGTGACAGCCAACGTAAAATATTATCACATATTATAACATAAGCCAAAATATGAATTTTTTTAGGGCATTTCCTACTGAGCGGAGCCTTGTATAGTAAAAAATATGTGAGGGTTACTAGGTTGTCACCCATAAACGACGTGCCACGTCAGCGCGCAGATATGGTGTCAATTGTAAGAGAGTTCCTACATCTTAATGAATGGGTGGGGGTAAAAAAGTTTGCTCATAAACATAGAATTCAGTTGGCATCTTAAAACATAGGTTTCCTTACAGATAAATTAGTAGAGTTAGTTGATACTATAATTAGAAAAAGGGTTAATATTTTGTACGTGCAGGAGACTAAGTAGATCGGTGAGAAAGCTAAAGTCATAGAGTTTTGTGGTTATAAACTTTGGTATATGGATAGAGATAGAAATCGTAATAGAATAGGTGTGATCATAGATGAACAATTACATGGGGATATAGTGAAGATTAGGAGGAAGGGTGATAGAATTTTATTAGTTAAACTTATTTTAGATAGAAATTTTTTTAATGTCATTAGTGCCTATGCACCATAAATAGGACTTAATGAATATAATAAATATCAATTTTGGGAGGATCTAAGTGAGATAGTACAAGTAATATCCGCTAGAAAAAAATTATTTATTGGTGGTGATCTCAATGGGTATGTAGGAACTTGTCGTAATGGGTTTGATAGTATACATGGAGGATTTAGTTTTGGAGGAAAAAATGAAGCAGGTAACTCAATTCTAGATTTTGTTTTGTATTATGAATTGATTTTAGTAAACACTTGATTTAAAAAGAGAGTTTCTCACTTGATTATTTTTAAAAATGGATCGAGTGCAAACCAAAAAAGTAATTAGGAGGGTAAATAGAGCTAGTTGCATCGATTGTAAGGTAGTGCCAGGTGAGATTATAGTTACCCAATATAAACTCTTAGTTTTAAATATTCAGATTAGAAAAAAACTTAAAAAGATTAAAAATAAATTAGATCCTAAGATTAAGTAGTGGCGATTAGAAGGTAATCAAAAAATTTTGTAAATAGAGTAGTACAAGAAGCAGATTAGAGAGACCATGATGATCCTAATATAACATGGAACAAAATGACTAGCTGCATTAAGAGGGTAGTTAAAAATATATTTGGAGAGTAGAGGGACGGTGCTCCACCATATAAGGACACATCATGGTGAAATGAAGATGTAAAAAATGATATTAAAATCAAGCGAGACCTTTATAGAAATTTGAAGAAGAATAATAATAATGATGGAACAACATTTGAGAGGTATAAACTAACTAAGAAGGAGGTTAAGAAAGCTATCCGAAACTAAATTATATAAACAAGTATAAGAGAAGTTTAATAATAAAGAGATAGAAAATGATATATAAAGAATTACTCGAATAAGAGAGAGAAGTCTAGAGACTTATATACTGTAAAGTGTATTAAAGATGAGAATCAGACGGTTCTAGTTCGAGACGAAGTTATTAAAGAAAGATAGAAAGATTATTTTGATAGATTATATAATTATAGTTTTACTCAAGATTTGGGGGATCTTACTATTCAGTGTGAGGATATGAATCATAGTTTTATGCACAGAATTAAAGAATCTGAAATAAAAGAGACTTTGAAAAGGATGAAGTCAAGAAAAACTATTGGTCCAGATGAGATTCCTGTAGAGGTATGGAGATATTTAGGAGGGATTTGTGTGAGGTGGCTGACAGATCTTTTTAATAAGATTTGATAAATTAAGAAAATATCAAATGAATGGAGGAAGAGTACCCTAATACCTTTGTATAAGAATAAGGGAGATATTTAGAATTGTTTTAACTATCATGAAATAAAACTCATGTATCACACTATGGAGTTTTGGGAAGAGTTAATTAAGCATAAATTAAGGCAAACTGTTAAAATATCGGTGAATCAGTTTGGATTTATGTCGGGGCGATCGATGACAGAAATTATTCATTTATTTCAATTTATAGAGCGATTCCGAGAGAGAAATAGAGATTTGCATATGGTATTTATTGACTTAGAGAAACCTTATGATAAGGTGGCACGAGAGGTACTTTGGTTACATTGATGAAGTAAAGAGTCCCCATCAAATATATTGATATAATTAAGGATATGTATGATGGAGTAGAATATGTGGTGGTTTAACAAGTGATTTTTCTATTACAATTGGATTGCATCAAGGATTTGCATTGAGCCTGTTCTTATTTACTATAGTGAAGGTTGAGCTTACTGGTGCTATTCAGAATAAGATACCTTGGTGCAGACTATTTGCTGATAATATTTTCTTAGTTGATGAGATAAGAGCATGAGTGAATGTCAAGATAGAGTTATAAAGACACACATTAGAATGTAGAGATTTTAGATTAAATAGGTCTAAAACAGAGTATATGGAGTGTAAATTTAGTAAACGATGGACCGTAGACTATAATGTTGTAACATTGGATAGGCAAAAGATACAAATGAGTAGTTAGTTTAGGCATTTGGGTTCTATTATTCAGAATGATGGAGAGATCGATAATGATGTTAAGCATAAGATACAAACTGGCTGGTTGAAATGGAGGAGCACGGGAGTTTTATGCTATTTTAACATTCTGTTAAGGCTGAAGGGAAAATTTTATAGGACTGCTATTAGATCACCTTTATTATATAATACGGAGTGTTGGTCTATAAAGAAACGTTATTCATAAAAAATAAGTGTAACAGAGATGCACATGCTCCATTGGATATGCAACAATATTAAGAGAGATAAAGTGAGGAATAAAGATATTCGTGTTAACATAGGTGTAGCTCCCATCGATGAGAAGATGCGAAAAAATCGCTTACGATAGTTTGGTCATGTGCAATGTAGGCCTATAAATATATCAGTTCGATGAGGGGAGTTTATCAATATAGGACAAGTTAAAAAAATAATGGAAAGACTAAAGAAAATATGGATGGATGTGATACAAAATGATATGGATTTTAGAGGTCTAGTTGATGAGATATTACTTGATAGAAATGAATGGAGGACTATCAAGGTGATCAATCAAGTATGATTCTTTTTTTGTTCGTGTAGCCTACCCCAAACACTTGGGATAAAAAGCTTAGTTGTTGTTGTTGTATACTTTCCCATTTCACTTTCCCATTTCACTTTCAGAGATAAAAATCATTGTCCTTTTTAAAATTAAAAGATTGATGAGTGATGACTCCTTTTTCAAGGCTACAAATAATCTTTTTGTAGGCATACCATATCAGCTTTAAGATCATACAAACTCCAATTAACATTCACATCACATTATATAACTGTTTCCGTTTGCAACAAAGTCTTACTTCGATTTTTTTTTTTTTATAAATACTAATAGACAACAAGGACACAATTAGGACACAAAGAGCATCAAATGGTTTTTCTCTTTCATGTATCCGAATGCTTCTGTCATTATCAAGAATATTACACCACTCTGAATTTGACATGTTCATGTAGAAAGTTAGTGGGCACATGCCTCAAGATTTCGTTAGTTGTTGATAGATTGTTCAACATGCAATTTACTATGGTCCTAAGAAGCGTCTAGATTCGAGTATGCAACTACTATTATTTGGATAAAATATTCATGATTAACACTATCACGCCTACTAATATGAGTAGTGATAGTAAGACCACAAGTCTACAAGCCTGAGTTAATTTCTCGGCTACAAATATTCTCACTTTACAAATTTTTTCGCTTCTGCCAATCAACATATAGAGTCAACAGATCCCTAACTTTATTAGCATTATTCCATCAATTGTCATGCTACTATTTCCTAGTTAACCAATAAACAATTTTACGACAAAACCAACGCACATGATGCAATTTCTATCAAAAACTCCACACCAAATTGCTTGTAAGCCCTATCATACACATTTACCCCATTAAATTTACCAACATGGTAAACTTACCATGCACTATACACATTTTTAAAAATATTTCTACCAATTATACGCAAACAGTAGTGCTTTCAACAGCTCTACAATATGGATATCAGTAAACTTACTTATCATAGCGAATTTTCACCATAAAAATTCAATATCTTTAGAGAAAACATAAAATTTTGCCGGGCGTAGTAGTTTTCTATAAGTATCATCTCCCCATGGAAATCTACAATCTCCTTCCTCACCTTCATCAGCCCCTCCTTCGACCCCCTTTCCACCGCCCTCGCCACCTCCTCCTACAGCTCTTGCATCCAATCACAGCCCGCCACATCATCAGATCGACGGAATCTCACACTATGAAATAAGAATCTCCCTTTCTTCAATCATAGCAAATTGGAGGATGGCAAATTGTGATTGGTCCAACTAGACAAAGCAATGTATCAAATTAACAGAAGGAGAAGTCTCAAGTTTATTGTGAATTTGTGCATTCTAAAGAGATCAAGACTTGAAACTAAATTTTTTATTACTATCATCATTTGAGTTAATTATTAGTATTGCTTCCATTTCACAAATATTTTCATTCATAAATGTTATTTAGACATTAAAAAATGGGGTTTTTACATATCGATACTTTAATTCTTGAATATCGATCCCTGAAAACTGCATATTTTGATTTTAGTCCCCAAAACATTTAAATTACCTAATTTAGTCTCTCCGTTACCCATATAAACTGTGCTTTTATTATTTTATATTTTTATATGTTAGTAAAATGATCTAAATACTCTTGACCAACTACATTGACCCAAGCATCGCAAAGTGACCACCACCATCATCTCCACCTCCGTTGCTGCTTCTTCAATCTCACCCCCTCGCTCCCCCCAACTTGACCTCACCTCGACACCCACAATGGCCATGGACTCCTCCCCCGGGCCCACCTACCCAACCTACCCTGTAGCCGCTGCTGCTGCCTACCTATCCAGCTACACCAAGTTCAACTCCGCACTCAACGCCGACCTCCTCAACCCGATGTCCCCTCCCCCGGCCCCATTCGCATATGTATCGTTTAATTATAAAAACATCTCTTATGAATATGGTGTTTGAAGATATTAATGATTGTATATAGTGTATTTGTAATAGCTATTTGTATTAGCTATTTGTAAGATGTAGTAATAATATGAATATATCGTCACTGATAAATGTATTTGTGGCAACTAACAATGTTACAGAATTTGTATTTTAGTGACAATAAATATTGTAATAAATTGTAACTTTTAGTGGCACTATTTAAAACTTGTCATTAATAATTACTTATTTGTGATAATATTTGTTGTCACTAATTTTGTAGATAATGTCATTATAATATATATATATATATATATATATATATATATATATATATATATACACAATTAGTCATGTTTTTTGTGATGAATTTTATTATTACAAATTAGATTTAGTGACAGTCAATGTCGTCACTAAAGAGTTGCAATAGTAACTATATGGTAACTTTTCTGTGACAAGTATTGTTATCACAAATACAATTTAGTGATGACGAAAAGTCATCACTATAGATTCATAAAAGTGACTATGGAATAACTTTTCTGTAACAAGTGTTATTGTCACAAATACGATTTAGTGATGTTGAAAGTCGTCACTGAATAGTCGTAATAATGATTATATAATAACTTTTCTATGACAAATGTTGTTGTGACAAATATTAATTAATGACGATAATAATTGTCACAAAAAGTAACGTTATAGTCAATCTAGTTAGTATTTTGTGACAAGTCATAGTTGTCACTGAAAACTATTTTCAGTGATGGGTACTAAACGTCGTCACAAAAACCTTCAGTGATGGCCACATAAACTATAACACTTAGTCGTCACTAAACTCGTCACTAAATATTTTCAGTGACAACTTGAAGACGTTCAGTGACGACTTTTGTCGTGACAAAATGCCCTTTTTTTTTTTTGTAGTTAGGTTTCGAATACTTATCACACTTTAGATATTTAGTTTAACATAAAAACAAAATGGTTTAATGATTTTAAGAATGGAAGTAATATAAATAAAAATAAAACCAACATTTATACAAACTTTACAAAGAGTTTAACTATAAAAAAAAATATTAGAATCCATTTATTTGACTATGTTAACACTCCTTCGTTATTACTAAGATCTAATTATTTAATATTTTTCTAAGAATCTTCACAAATAAAATGAAGTTAGTGGTAGGATTAAGTGAATTATCCATTATATGTTAAGTAATCTTTCAAAATATGCTTAATTATTATAGAGATTCAATTATACTAGGAGACAAACAATAATAATTTTTATTCTTAGACAAGAGACAATAACAACTATAAAATGATTATTATACTTTAATAAGTTCTTAGCACTAAAAAAATTGAAAATGAAGAAGGTTGTAAGTTTAACTCTCTTTTTTTTCTTATTCTTGTGGGTCTTTGTAGTTTCACTAAGTGTAGGTCCTAAACAACTCTTGCCTCCAATTTAAAGTTTTAGATTGCAACCTTTTAATAGTATCATGAATTTTCTTTTTCTTTTTGAGGTTTAAAAGATGACATAAGAGATTGTGATCATAATTATTTATTGTCTAATTTATGCAATGTTATAAAATTTCTCTCACAATTTTTCTTAGAATAAAAGAAAGAACGTTCTTATTTATGTGAAATTTTTAATAAGTATACAAGTGATGATACGAATCAAAATTCAATCTTACTACATTCTTATAAAAAAGCTAAATTAACTTTTACTTTACTATACTCCAAATATGGAAAAATCATCTATTCAAGTAAAATTATTAAAGTGTTTGATCTCTGTTATTTTTCTTGTAGTTTTTTGATAAATTAATTTTAAAGAGTATCTTTTCTTTCTCACTTTCTATTTCGAGGTTGTTTTTTTCTTCTCTTATTTATGTCATTTAAATTATATTTTCTTGCATCCAATTTTTAACTATATCTTCTTTCATATGTCATTTGAATTTTATTTCTTTATTATGTACATTAAAAATAGATGAAATTTTTCTTGCTTTAAAGGATAATTTTATTTATAGACACTAAAAAGTAAGATTCCCATAATTACTCTATGAAAACGTTGCATGCCTTATTTCTTTGTGTAAATACTTCATAATCAGGTTTATAATTATATTAGAATTAACTGTAACGTATCTAAAAATAATGGCATATCGATATCTTCTGCAACAATATGTTGTTCTCAAAACACTGAATAATTTTTCCATTTTCTTGTATATATACACATGCACACACAAACACACACGTCATGAATTAATATCTATTTGCTTGGCAAGCCATAATATTGAGATAAACACCTTGAAGGCATCAAGTATGAGGGGCATAATAGCTCGCTTCATTTAGCTTCCTTGTTGTCTTCCTCATCACACGTGCTATAATGATCAAGGTATAGAGGGAGCCTCATTCTATTTATCGAACAGTCAGTGCTATTATTTTTCAGGTTGTTAAGGCGATATTTCGTGCCCTCCCTGCAAGGCGGAATGATTATTACAAATGTTATGTAATGAGAAATATTAATAACAATAAAATGATAATAGGAATAAGTATCTTCTCCTTAGGCCAATGAGTCTTGGCTCAAGTGGCATCACCCCTCTCTAATTTACGAGAAGTTCTGAGTTTGTCAAAATGTGTGTGTGTTTGACTAGCAAAAAAAAAGTATCTTTTGTTGTACCATTATGCAACATTGGTCCATATGTGAAATAATCATGTATTGTAAACTGTCTAATATGGTTGAATCCAATTAAAATTGATCTAATTAAGTTGGGTTTTAATTTATTTAATAGGGTGTGGGCCTTTTATGTGTAGAAATCTAATGGGTAATTTCTGATTTTATGATGGGTTAAATTAGAAATACTAATAAACAGATTTGTCTATAAAAAGGCGGTTATAGTGTCACTGTTTTATTCCTTTCTATTTTCCATCGACAGAGAGAAACTAGAGAGAAAAGTTAAAAGGGTTCTCTTAGAAAACGTGTAGATCTGGAAGGCCAATCGCACGGCTCTACAACGTGATTATTTGTTATAGATTCAGGTATGCTTCCGCATATTTTATATATAATTTCTTGGTGATTTGACATAAAAATCTATTATGCAATTTTCGTATGGTATCTCACATCTTCTCCTTATAGCAATTTTTCTTTTTGCCTTTATTTTGGTTTTTATTAGTTTTATAAAATATTGATAATAATGGGCTATGGAACTCGTTATATTACGTTATAATACTTAACGAAAACTCTGTACCATCTAATAGTAGAAAATAACTCAGTGCTCCATAACAATATATTTTTTACATTATTTTACGCTATTTTATGTTATATTATGCTATATTACATTATATATACTATATTATGTTATTTACTATGATATTTGTGAGTAATTTTCAAATTGCTGCAAATTATTTGCATTGCTTCAATTTATTTATTTATTTTATCACTTGTTCCTTTCCTGTTTGATTGCCTATGGAATTTATAATTTGCTGTTTCGTTATTACTTACATTTTTACTTATTTTAATTCCTCTACAGTTGTTAAAATTTCATAATTCCTATTGATTATATAGTACTCTCATTTAAACTAAAATAAACATAAGATATTATGAATTAAGCATTATACAATATAAATCATGACCTTCATGATGATAAAATAAATAAAATTAAAAAAAAAATCTTGTCTAGCAATGGCTGAAATTACATTTTGAACTTAAAATAATTTATAAAAATAGAATATTAAAATAATTGTGAAACTTATTAGAAACTTATATAGTTTTGTGTTATAGATTGATTTTATATTTTTTAAATTTTTTTAAATTTATTTTAGAGTATAACAATGATTATATATAGTTTTATAAATATTTTTATTAAATAAATAGAAAATTGTGAAACTACATTATGCGTTTTGTTGCATGTTATTATGTAATGAGGGCAAAGCATTGCATTACCATTATTGCTATTTTAAATATTTTTTGAATTTGAACATCATGACTGAAATCGAAACTTGAATTATCTTCCTATCAAAAAGAAAAAGGAATGAGAAAAAATTGAGAACTCTCCCTAGAAGAGAAAATACAATGGTTGTAAATTAAATTAAAATGTAATATTCTCGGAAATTTTTATTCAACTCGTTATACATATACATACTGAGTTAGAATCTCGGATCAGGTTTCATATATTTATCATGCTTAAGACATTTGTAATATAAAAAAATAGGTTTAACAATTTCTAGAATGAAGTAAGACAAAGAAAAAATAAAAATGACAATAACAATTATACAAAAACTTTATAATAGGGTTTAACTAAGGAAAAATTATAAGTATAATAAGAGAGTTGCTTCATTATGATATTATTCTTACAAAAATTTCAAATTTAGTGATATTTTATCTCGAATATAATATTTGTATATTGTTATTAGATCGGTGGTTATTGATTTAAGTATATTTAAATCTAAATGCGATAAGTTTGGATGTGGAGTTGGTAAATCCAAAGCTAATCCAAAATTTTTAATAGGTATGAAGTAGCAAAGTGCTTCCAAGGCACCTGCCAAATTACTATGGGCGCCCATAAAAATCTTTTAAAAAATTACCTGTTTATTATTTTTGGTACAAGTTTCCTTTTTTCTTCTAAACCAACTCATCTTAATTGGGCAAAATTGACACACTGGAGAGGATAGGACTGTAAGAGAAGGCAAAGGAGGAATCGGGGTTGGTGGGGAGAGGAGAGGGGCAAAGAAGGAGGGAGGCGGTGGAGAGGGGAAGGAGGAAGGAAGGGTCTGGAGGGGGAGGGGGATGGGGGCGTATGGGATAGGCTTGGGATGTAGAGGGGAATGCAGGGACGAAGGTATATGTGGCTGAGGGGAAGCAGTGAGAGGGAGGGAGCGTAACGCCTCACGATTCAGAACATAGATAGTTAAGTTGCTTCACAACATGTGATAACACGATTAATCTTGATTTTACAATATAGTCAACCATAGCAAATTATGAGTAATAAAATAAAATATAAATCTGTTGTTGTTGCTTGTTTATATCTCTACATCTCGAAGTTCTTCTTCACTCTTGTAAATGCCATCATGTTCAATAAAAAAGCAGTCAACGCTAATAGCCTTTTCTTCTCAATATTTTCGATATGCTCTGAATTATATTAGTTCTCAGTTTTGTTTTTAAAATCCAATATGCACTTATGAGGCCCCGATATTTCTTCCTAACAATAGACAACTTCACAAGTATTGAAATATAAAATAGGATGTGAATATAAGAGAGAACTATAAAATTTGAATTTAAAATCAGAAAAAGGAGTGAAATATGATTTCAAGAGATTTCCATATTCGCTTGTTTATGTAAACATCCACCTTAATTTTATCATAATTTCATTTGCAATTCACTTAAAATCACATATTTTGTGTTATTATATTTTGTGATATTAATAGACATACAAATGTCAGTCTAAAAGTAAAAGAAAGAGAAGGATGTTACATAATCTACTCATAATACTCTTAGTTATTAGTGAGTTCTATAATATTCATATTTAAACACAATAACCTTTAAAGATAATCATATATACCTCCGTATCTACTAAGTACTTGGAGCCATTTGCTTAAAGTATTTAAACGTAGATTTGGTCTCGATTCTATTGTTCCTTGTTAAAAACCTACTAAATCAATAAAATTCGTTGATTATTTCAACGATTTTAGTGAAGGATTTTGTGCTGATGTGATATTAATTTTGCACTAGTTTGAAATCTACTTGTTTTATGGGGAACCAACTTAAATGGGAGTTTTGGATTTTTTTTTTTTTAATTATTAATTAAAGAGGAGAGAAAGTGCAATTTTTTTTATTAATTAAAGTCATCATTATCCTCAATACCATATCCCTTTTCATGATGGCTTTTCTAGGTAACATTCCATGGAAAATAAGAAATAAGTCTTTTTATCATCAAATTCTTATCACCTTTCTATGAAATAGAAAAGAATTTAGTGATTAAATATTTTGTTAATAATATTCACTTTCATAAATCCATTTCTCAAATCCATGAATTAATCAGACCTTAATATATATATATATATATATATATATATATATATATATATATATATATATATATGAGAAAAATGGAAATGAGCTGACAGCTCATACAAGTTAACTGAGCTACAGTTCATTTTCACTATCTCCAATAATTTTTTTAAAAATTTCTTTTGGATTATGATCTCGATCCTTTAGAATTCACTCAAACCCAATTTCTTCGATTTTAGTTTTGATTTGGTCTTCCATCAAATTAACACAAAATTAACGGTTTTCAATGAACAAAACATTTTATATTTACTTGATGAAAAGATAGATGAACTCCGAAATTTATAAAATTTAATTCAAAAGAAGTTTAGGAGGTAAAGAACTTAATTGTAAAAAAAATGAAGAAAAATCATTAGATCATTATAGTTTTACCGCTAACTCATGTAACTTTTCCTGAACTAGCTGCTCACCTACAGTATATATATATATATATATATATATATATATATATATATATATATATATATATATATATATATATATATATATATATATATATATATATATATATATATATATATATATATATATATATATGGGATTACTATAGGTGAGCCGCCAACTTAGGAAAAGCTACGTGAACTAACGGCAAAAGTATAATCATCCAATGATTTTTCTTTAATTTTTTTTAATAATCACTATCTCTACCTTCTTAACTTCTTTAGGATTAAATTTCATAAATTTTGAAATTCTTTTACCCTTTCATCAAGTGCATACAAAATGTTTTATTCATTGAAAACCATTAATTTTGTGTTAACTTGATGGAGGATCAAATCAAAAATAAAACCCAAGAAATTGGGTATGAGTGAACCCTAAGGGGTCAAGATTATAATCCAAAAGAAAATTTTTAAAAAAGATTATTGGAGATATTGGAAATGAACTGCAGCTCAGATAACTTGTGTGAGCTGTCAGCTCATTTCCATTTCTCTCTCTCTCTCTCTCTCTCTCTCTCTCTCTCTATATATATATATATATATATATATATATAAAGGGCTTGCAAGAAAAAATTCTAAAAATATTTGAAAGCTAATAACCGTGAAGAACGAATGTCATTTGGAATTTTAGACATGTTATTTATTCAGTTTCAGACATATTAATTAAAAATCGAACACTATCCACTTTATTCGGGTTCTAGCTATCTTCAATATATGTAAAAGTAATAATTTCCAGAAAAGACCAATATAGGAAAAAAAAAAATTAATATCATCATTTACATGGTTACTTTATAATTACAGTTTAACTAGCAAAAAAAAATATAAATATAGAGAATATTAATTTATTAGAATATTATTCTTGCAAAATTTATAAGCGTTTCATCTTGGAATCATGTGCCTCTATAAAATTTTAGATAATATTATCAAGACGATATATAGATATAAGTATATCTAAATCCTACCCCGATAATTAAAATTTAAATCCAATAAAAATTATTACTCAATATGAAATTAGTATTCAAATCCTAAATTCAAATAAGAATAATCGGCCTCCATTATCACCTCTTAGTTATTAACAAGATCTATTTATTTTAGTTAATGTTTTTGATTAATTTGAATCAGCATAAATGAATGAATATAAAATTATGTAGATTTATTGAATTTACTGGTAGATTCACAGTGAATCATCCATGACATAATTAGTTGCTACAAACTGCTGTAAAATGCCTAATGTACTTTGTTGCAAGTCCTCAGTGCTAAAAAGAAATAAAAATGATATAGGTTAAGCTTAACTCTTTTCTTCTTTGTTCTTGTGAGTTTCTTTACTCTCAATCAATATAAACCCTAAACAACTCTTGCCTCTAATTTATGTTTCATATTTGCAGCATTTCAACTAGTATATCATGAATGTCTTTATTTTTTTTTTAGGGTTAAAAGGTGACTCAACAGACTATGTGATGAAGATCTTTGTTGTCTATTTCCTATAATGCATTAAGATTCTTTCACAAATTTTTAAAGAAGAAAAGAGGGAATATTTTTATTTTGTATAAAAATTTTATATTTCTAATATATAAGAAATTATTGTTGATACTAATCCAAATTCAAGCATAATATATTATTTTGGAAAGACAAATTAACTCTGACGTTGTTATACCACAAATACCCAAAAATCATCCATTCCAGTAAAAATATTTAAGAGTATTTTGTTTAGCTTCACCGGTTTGACAGTTTGAGAGAGCCTATAGGATGTCCTAAATCACACTGATGGGCCCGTGTGTCCCAATAATGCGTAGAGTGTCACCGTCGAGCACTCTCAATACCAAACTGCACGAGGCTATTATAGCATGCAATTGTGAGTAAGAGATACGAAGCACACAAATATGATACACACATACACACACACACACACACACCTCATTTTGAATCTATCAGCTACAACATCATAGGCATGAATATAGTAATATCCAAAAATATGTATATAGAAGTAATAAGTAATATGTACATCAAAATGTTGCTCATATAAAGTTAAGTACAATATAAAGACGGAGCAGCATAAGTATGAATATATACAAGAGTGTCCGGATACCATGACAAAACTAAGAAGTAAGATACATATGCACATATAAGTTGTAATAGCATTCTACTCAGAATGTTGGATAGCCAAGTCGTTCGGCAGCATACTAGTAAAAATACGCTAAACTTCAGTATAATATCAGTCATTGCAACAATTAAATATACAGTAATAATTTAAGAGAAAATAGAACTTTTATTCAGTGGACAAATTTGGATTATAATTGATAATGATAGAAATAAATATAGAAAAATAACTAAGGGCAAAGATAACATTTTAACAGTGAAAGTAATTTAAAATAACAACGGTCATGATTGAAATGAAAGAACGGTAATATATGGTCAAGATCTCCATTGTATCTATTTCAAAATCTAGGCATGCACACCCAAATCATCAGATCACGACCAAATAAAAGAAAATAATACTCATATGAAGAGATAAAGAGTAAAAGTAACTGAATTAGATATGAATACTAATATGAATGTAAAGATATAGAACATAAATTAATTTATTAACTAAGTTCTTTATAATATTTATTCTTATTATAATTATGCTTTAGTCTACAAGTTAAATATTTCAATTAAGGTGTCATGATTGTTGAAAAATGTAATTGATGCTCTATATTTGTGTTTCGATTACCTTCTGTACAGCCCTAAAAAAATGGTCACATGATTGTCTGAAACTAACCCGGACTTGCACAACAACAACAGTAGTATTATGATGTGATCCAATTAATCACTACGCACCCATAATGTGCACAAAATCAGTTGTACAACTTAATAGTACAGCTGAAACACAGTATTCACATCAATTAAAGTCTCCCCAACCCAGTATTGTTTACAGTTGTCAATATCGTATCAAGTCAGTACAATACATTTCCAATCAATATGATCTTGATTTAGTTCGAGTTAAAGTATAGTTCAAGTTCATTATAGCTTAGTGACTCTTATATAGATGCTTTCAATTATAACATATTATCGAAATATCAACCATTAATTGTTAGGAATTTTTTACTGCATATTATAATGATATACAGCCAAGCAAGAGTAAGGAAGTGGAAGGTTTTTCGTGCACATAATCATTTTCCTTTAGAATTCTTTTCTAGACACCGTTGTCATATAGTATTATAATTATTATCACCATAAATAAGCATTCTGATTTATTATTTATTTAATTATTAATCAGTATTATGATTTATATTTTATTTGAATAAAATTTTGAGATTATCATATTTCATGTACTTAAATGACAAATAATTGTAATAACATGTACAAATAGGTAAAATGAGAGTATGGCATTTTTGGAAATAAAATTATACTTTATTTAAACAGTTCTTATTAAAGAAAACAGCCTACTATAGTGTGAACATATATAAACAATTCTATTTAAAAAACTTAAATATAAATTATACCTATCTAAATAGTGTATGATAAAGTAAGTTCATGAAGGAACTTAGCTTAGCCTGGTAATACATTCGTTAAATAAATTTACTCTCAAGTTTTAAATCAAATTCAATATTTACAAGTCATTACAAAAGTATTAAAATAGGTAAATCTAGATTTTGGTGATTTTAGAAAATTCTTGTTGAATTTCAAAAGTAGAAAATATTTCCCTTCTTTTATTTGGTCATAAAAGGCTAGTGGATTTAAAATAGACAAAAAATAATTATAATCATCATATTAGGTCTATAAGATGAAGGGATATTATTTTTAATTAGGTTATTATTGGATTTATCTACCTACATTCAATAAGATATAGGTTTATTAAAGAATAGATATAGATCCTACCTCTTAACGAATTCCAAGGAAGAAAGGAAGGAGTTGCTCCGTAAGAGGCTCCAATGAGGGTGGTTGTTAGTAAGGCTGCTTAGGCATGATGTATGTTTGAGCAGCAAAGATGGCTCGCAACATAGATCCTCTGGTAGTCGATGGCATTCCAGCGGTTAGCGGTGCTCCAACGGTCAGCGGCACTTCAGCGGGCAATAAAAGAGAAGAGAAAAAAAATTTGGCTTGAAAAGGAAAAAGAACTAAGGTGAATGGAGAGTTTACAGAGGAGTTAGAAGATTTGACTGAAGAGAGATTAATAAAATTAATGAGGGTTTGAAATTGGGTCAACTGGCTCATAAATTGGAAAAGTTTAGAAGGATTTTAAGCATATATTTGAAATTCGTCAAATCTCATAATTGTAGTTAACTAGGGATTTTATAACAAGTTTTTTTTGAAAATGGATTAAAATAAGCCAGATGCGCTCATTAATATAATTGACTATTGTAGTTGACTGCAAGGTTTTAATGTCAAGTTTTTAAATTAGATTTAAATGGGTTCAGTAACAAATTCATATATTTGAATAATAAGAGATTTTAGGAGAGGAAAATGAATAGGAAGGTAAAATAGAAGAAAGAATTATTCTCATATTATTTCATATTAAAAATTGACTTACCGATTGGATGTAATTTGTTGGGATTAATTAATGGTTTAAATCTTATATTATTATTATTATTATTATTGCTATTATTAATATTATTATTATTATTATTATTATTATTATTATTATTATTATTATTATTATTATTTTGAATTTGGGCCATGGGAATGGGCTTGGACTCTCATGAGATAATAATAGTTTATGGGCTTTAATATGTTATGAGTTTAAAATATTAATTTTAAAAATTTACTCACCCTAAGGATACAATAATATGTGTTAATAAATAAATTCATGTATTGGGTTGGGATAGTTACACAAGTCAAAATGATATATATATATATATATATATATATATATATATATATATATATATATATATATATATATATATATATATATAAGATGAGAGTCCTGCAAGAAGCTGACTACTGACACTCGGCCTACTCCTAGACATATAGATCCAAGAGGGGTGAGTTATCCCATGCAAGCACTATAATCACAGCTGTTGGTTCTAAAGTGTGATAATTTCAGGGGTTAGAATCCAAATAAGAATGCAAACACAAACTTATGCAATGTTATACAAATCATATCAAAATGTGGCATGCTAGTAGGAGCAATGTTAAAGGTGTATGCATGTGAATCATAAAATATGCAAAATATAAAATGAATCATGGCATACATAGTATATATGATATAACGTGATAAAGTAACAAAGTATATAAAATTTAATCTGGATTATGAAAAACATAGTATATATAATATAACATGACCATACGTATGGGCAATGTTGAAAATAACACTTTATGAAACCCGTTATATTGCGTTACGTAACATAACGGAATTTCAGCGCTACGTAACAATTAGAAATAACTCAGTGCACCGTAACAGTACGTTTTTTATATTATTTTACATTATATTACGTAAGGTTACGTTAAATTACGTAATGCTATGTTATTTACAATTATTTTTTTAGTAATTTTTATATTGTTGCTGATTATTATTTTGATTATTAGCAAATTGATGTAATTTTCTTACTTTTAGTTGGCTTGTATGATTGCTTGTGGAATTGTTAAGTTGTTAATTTGTGATTGTTTTCTTATTCACTTATTGTAATTCCTCTCTGGTTGCTAAAATATCTTACTTGTTGATTCTATTGAATTTTTAACCCGAATTGAAATCAATAATTACAAATAAAATAAATTGAATGTTACAAAATATAAATTACAATAATGATAATAAATGGAATTGAAATAAAAAATCAGAATCTTATTTTCTTATTTAAATGATGAGTGGAATTACGATTGCAGACTTAATATAATTTATGAATATAAATGAAAAATATTGTAAAACTTAATATAAAATTAGAATATATTATGTATTACAAAATAGGACATTTTAAATTTATTTTTTAATTTATAAAAATTATTTTATTTAGTTTTACATTTATTTTATTAAATAAATAGGAAATTGCATAACCTACGTTATGCGATATGCTATTTGCGACATAACCTAACAGAGACAAAACGTTATGTTACCATTATCGCTATTTTAAACATTGCATATGGGGTATGAAGTATAAGGTATACATACGAAAATATGAATCATGAAGAAAATGGTATATATAGTATAATATAATCAAGAAAATAGGTGCAAAATCTATCCTATTAGTTTGGAACTGAATGGTAAAAATATTCACGTATTTAGGAGTGCAGCATACATGCTCGATATTACGGTCTCAAATACCGATCTCCATATGGACCAGATAGTTGTTGCTAAGTATACTGGATATCCCGTACATATCCGGGATCACAACCTCATATACCAGTCTCTACACAAGTCGGATAACTACCGATAAACAAATTTAGAACCGATTGTGCCAGTATATAGATTGGCAGATACATCCCAAACAGAGTTTGACAGAATTAAAAACTCTCATGATACATGTTTCATTCTATCATCCATTTTTCCCATTTTCATAATGTAGTAAATACTAGGTGTCAATATATCAAGGTATCATATGAAATAAGAGTGCATATATCAATAGCCATGTCAATATAAAGCTATATGCACGGCAATATTGGAAAGTACAAGAGTAATGCTAGTATGTACAAGAGTTACAGAATATGTTCACGTACGTGATGTATCATTTCCAAGTAAGAATAATATGTACAAGTAATAATATACGAAAATAAACACGTGTGTATGTATATCATATTTTAAACCAAGTCTGCAAAAAACATGGCATATATACCTAAACATGAGCTATGACAGGTCTGCACTCACCATATACAGGTGATAATAAGGGTGATTTAAGATATATGCATTTATATCATATCATAAGTCATGTGGCATAGCACGGACATAACATGTGTGCCTAAATACAACAATTCAGTGTACAGTCAGACTTCAAGATCTTGTTTGACTAGAATAAATATGGAATTTGAGCCTAAGATTTAATTATAGAAATTTAAATATTTTTTAATGAATTTTAAATGAGTTTAATTGGAGTTATATAACAAAATTTATAGTTTTTTTACTATGGATTTGCTGTTACTGCTATGGAGCTAGTATAGCTGAGAATTTCAAGTTATTTTTGACTAAGATAAAATTAAATTTAGAGCCTAAGATCATACTTAGTTCTAGATAATTTAATTATTTTTCTAATGAACCTTGAATGAGCTGAATTAGAATTTTAGATCAAAAGTTATGGTCATTTTACCATTGACCTATTATTATTGAGCTGTTGACTTGGAATAGTAGCTATGATGCAAACTCCATGTTATTTTTTACTAGGAAAATGACTAAATTAGGATTCACAACAGTTGGAAGAATTATATCTTAGTAAACCATCTTTATAATGGTAGTGGAATGAGGTCAATTAGAGTTAAAATGTATAAGTTATAGTAGTTTTAAGATAGACTACTTCATATACTTGGACAACAATATGGTATGTGCACATATAACATGCATGGTGTGACTCATACACTAGAACTAAAGATAAATACAAGATTGAACATGTATAATTATGAAATTGGATTTAAAATATATCTGATATCATGTGAGAGGAGATTACATCAAGAAATTACAATTTAAAGGATTTGAGAGTGTATTCTTGTCTCTTGTTAAACCCAAATCAGAAAGAACGATATTGATGTGATTGCTCCTCACAAGTCAAGAAATTGCCCAAAAATCACAATAGAGAATAAGGACAAGTGTTGGAGAAGGTTTCTTTATATTGATGGAGGAGATTAAAGCTCATTAGAAGACGGAAAATTCAAGAACAAAGCCCATAAAGCAATATAATGGATTTTCAATACATCTTCAGGCTGATTATTTGGTGATTGATTAGAGGGAATTTGAGTAGGATTTAGTATTGGAAGTCTAAATAGAAAATAAAAGAAACATGAGAGAAAGAAGCTTGATTTGTTTTAGACTTTTCTGAATTTATTTGAGGGATTAATAGCTGTTGGAATATAAATTTGTTGTCATATTAAAAACCCTTAAACTTCATCTAAACTATAAATTTGTCAGCCAGTTAACTTCTATAAAAAAATAATCAAATAAGAATACTAGGCTGCTAAATATAGATATAAAGTAGTGAAATGGTTAAAATTGAAAATTTAGATTTAATTTGATTATTTTAATCGGGTATTTGCCTGAAAATTGACGGATCTAGAATAATTTAATAAAATTTTAAAAAAATCAAAATAATAAGATAGGAGGTCCCACCTATGCATAATTTGAAATTGAAAATTAGAACAAACGATATATCTCAATTTACTCAGTATCCGCGTATATTAGTGTCTAGGTTCCTGGACTAGTATATATGATACGAAATAAACTGATACAAGGACTTAAAAGTTATAGTCATTACAGACTACCCACTAATAAAAAATTCATTCTCAAAATTTAAATCAAGAATGGAAGATAATAATAAGGTAGATGGTGAAATTTGTATGGCTTAATAATGAGTTTAAAATATAGGGTGGTCCACATGTATTATGAATACTCAGATAAGTAGAGAAAATTCCCATTAAGTATAACATGGCAATGTCATCCCTGCAGAGAATTCAATCTCCATGTAGTACAATATTAATATTTGATAAAACTAATGGGTAGAAAAATTTGCTTATTATGGAAGTATATCATAAACCTGGGACTACGGATCATGTCATGACAAAAGATTGAATTTCATATCTCAGTATAAGCTGAAATATCAGGTTATAGTATGAGCCGAAATATCAACTCACCATTGCAGACTAGATTAATAGCAATAGAAGGTGTGTCGATCAATTAATCTTTGATATCTCCCATAAGGTATTGACAAATCCACCTTTCTTAATTGCTCAAAATGGTTACTAGTATAGGCTTTCAATCACGATTACCAAAATTCTAAGTATTGGATATCGGGATCATGTCAGATGCATAATTTTCCTATCTCATAGCGGGATATCAAATTATAATCCGAGATATGAAATATAGGATTTTTTATATTTTATCGGTAGCCGTCCAAAATAATATACTGAGCGATATTCGTCGTTGCCGATATTTAGAGCAATAGAGATTACATAATCTTTCTTATTATTATTATATATTTTTTAGTTTAACCATTTTTGCAATATCTTAAATTTTCTTCGAATCCAAAGTTTCAAGTCTCAGACTTCTTCCTAGTGGATGAGTAACTGATATCTCTCGTGACTTAAATTATATATGTTAAATTCCGGACTACCTATATATCATTGGCACCACATATAAGCTTGATACTTAAGGACTTAACTCATATAGACTTTGTGAGCCGATCAACTATCGCCCATAAGCTTGGTGGTAGTTCATGACATTAAACAATGAATATTTTCTCTGATACATATTTCAAACATATGAGTTCCTCCTATGTAGATATCATTGGTATAATATACATTGTCTAATGATGTGATAATTTAACTGCAAGCGCACAGTATCAGTATAGCACTTTACAGGTCGTCCCACAGAGATCTCAGGTGTTTTTGCTTTCTCGCTATTCCTATTAATTTAACGGACTAACCAAAGATTCTAATTTGAAGTTGAGTTGATCTAATTAGCCTAGGATATAGAATCAACTAGTTTCCAACCATAAATTACTTCTGTTATCTTCTTTCTATTATAAAAATTTGATATTTTAGTATTAATCTTTACTTAAAATATTCTAAGTATGAGATATCAAGTAGTATGCAAGTATTACTCATCAAAGAAACTACATTTCATAAAAGCAAACTAAATCATTAGATAATTCGATGAAGAAGATAAAAATCAATAATCCCAAATCCTAACTAAGCATAGGCTATCAAGAAACATAACTCAAGTATAACCTATCAAAGTATTAATCTACGAGTTCTTGTATTTTAATTTTTTCATAGAAAAATCATATATTTATTATTTTAATTAGGGAGAAAATACTAGAGAGCAAATACATGGTGAATTCTAGTTTCATCTACATCCTAGAGCTAAGCTAAATTAGCTACTCATAGTTCTAGTTAACAAAATCATATTTTTACTCATGAAAGTGATTAAATCTAATCTAGAAAGCAATATAAATCTAAACTAGAAAGCAATTAGAAGAGATTAGCTAAGAAAAATTGATGAACAGCAAAGGTTATCTCTAGAGTCGGTATTGTCGTCGTCACCCCTTCAGCAAACCCTAATTTTTATTAATAAAATCTAAGTACAAATTATCTCCTACTTCCTCTATGATTAATCTTTATATATTAAACCCTAGAATACAAAGATACGGTCAATATATAGGTTTCGAAAAATCAAATCATAATTTTGATACAACTGGAAAACTACAAAATTACGTAGAAACCCTCACAGAAAAATCACCCAGAGGGGCCCACTTTCTACTGCCAATTGGCTGCTAATGCTGCCAAATAGCGGCACAACTCTGATTAATTATGCTGGTTTTTCTCCTGCATGAGTCTCTTGTCTTATTCTCTTGATTCTCCTAACTATATTGGACTTTGACTCATTGCAGTATCACTGTCTTGTAACTTTGCTCTCTTTTAATTATTTTTTGGGCTTAATCTCCTAATCGGGCTCTGATTTCATATCATCTCCTTGTAGGACTAGGATTACCTAAAAAACAAACTACAAATACCCGAGTAGTATTATTTATATACAAAAATAAATAAGATGGATGTTATAAATATGCAATATATGGCACTCATTACACCCCCATACTTATCTTTTGCTAGTTCTCGAGCAAAATCTAAACCTAAAAAGAAAAAGGAAAATCCTAACTCACTTTTGCAGGAATCGCGATTGCATTTAGCATGTGCAACAAGCTTTTAAACCCCTAGGTTACTCTAGTAGACGAGTTGTATCTCGTGAAGGTTTGCAGTGAATATACCCACAAAATTTGTGAAGAAAATAGATTAAGGAATAAAGAAAAGAAAAATAAGGATAACCAAAAATCAAGAAAAATAAAAATTTTATACAACAGAAAGAAATTTTTTTTTTTAAATATTTTCTTCAATTAATCTCACTAATATACAAACTCAAGAACGCATTTAGATTATCAATTTTCAAATCAAACGTCATATCAGATACACTTATCATTTTAATCAAAAATTTAAATCATATCTTTCAATACCCACTATTAAATAATTCATTGGCTCATATACATCTATGTGCACGTGTAATCATGACAATAAAAGGGGTCTTCTACGATGGTTGATAAGCGTTGCCTTAGAAATCAAAACTGTTGCTATATTTATTTGCAATGATTTTGAAATCCATTATGCTTGCCACCATTGCAAATAATAATAGTAACGGTTTTGATTAAATATTGCAAGGGTTGTTTGACTTGTTCCGTAAGAATAAATTTGTAATGGTTAAATATAACCATTGCAATCTTCGATGCAATGGTTATTATAACTGTAGCATTAAAATATTACAACTCAATAGTAAGGGTTGTAGATAAATGTTACAATATTCCTGCAATATTTATTAGAAATTATTGCAATTCATACTAACTTATTACAATGGTTATGAAAACCATTGACAATTAAACATGTCTATTACAATGGTTAAAAAAACCATTGCTATTTATACATATTTATTACAATGGTTATAAAACTCGTTGCCAATTAAACATAGAAACTTGTGCATTTTGTGCCTCAACAACAGAGTTTCTTTGGTTCTGATGACACGAGCACCCGTCGAACCCCAACTAAGGCTTTCTTCTATGTCATTGTTGGGCACTGCCCCACCTTTATTTTCCTCGATGGGGACTACTGCTCCAAGAACTCATGGATTTTGTGCCTTAGCAACAGGGTTTTTGTGGTTCCAACAGCTGCAGAAACCTGTCAAACCCCAATTGAGGCTTTCTTGCATATCGTTGTTGGGCTCGACCCCACCTCCATTTTCCTCAATGAGGACTATCACTTAAAGAACTTGTGCATTTTGTGCCTCGGTGATAGGATTTTTTTTTGTTCTGATGATTGCGGACACCCGTCGAATTCCAGTTGAGGCTTTCATGTATGTTATTGCTGGGCTCTATGCCACCTCCATTTTACTCGATGGAGACTATTGCTTCAAGAACATGTAAATTTTGTGCCTCAGCGATACGGTTTTTCTGTTCTGATGACTGTAGGCACCCGTATGGAGGCTTTCTTGTATGTCGTTGGGCTCTGCCCGACCTCGATTTTCCTTGACAGGGACCATTGCTTCAGGAACTTGTGGATTTTGTGCCTCAGCGACATGATTTCTTTGGTTTCGAATACTACGGGCACCCGTCGAATCCAACTAAGGATTTCATGTATGTCATTGTTGGGCTTTGCCCCACCTCCATTTTCCTCAATGCGGACTATCACTTCAGGAACTTGTGGATTTTGTACCATGGCGATAGGGTTTCTTTGGTTCCGAAGACTGTGGACATCCATCAAACCCCAACTCAAGCTTTATTGTATGTCGTTGTTGGGCTCTACCCCACCTCCATTTTCCTCGACAGGGACTATTCAGAAACTTGTGCATTTTGCACCTCGGCAATAGGGTTTTTTAGGTTCCGACGACTGCGGGCACCGATCAAACTCCAACTGAGACTTTCCAGTATATCATTGGTGGGCTCTGGCCCACCTCTATTTTCCATGACAGGGACTGTTGCTAATGGAGTCTTATTACCGCAACGGGTTTCGGTATATCGAAACGGATCCAAAATCTGTCCAAACCCATTATAATATAATATATATATATATATATATATGAGGGTGTTGCGGCTAGGGCATATAGCCCCGAAGTTATTTTCTTGTTTTGTTGGGTGCGGCTGCAGCAAACAAGGAGGTTGGTGCTGTTGTTTTTGGCTGAAGGAAAGATAAAAGGGGAGTTGCTTTCTTTGGTTAAATAATTTGGTTGCGGCTGAAGCAAGAAAGAAAAGGTGGCAGCTTTCTTTAGTGGTTGGGAAGTAGGAGAAATTTGCTGCAGACTACTATTCTTTATTGTTGCTAGGTAGCTGGAATTATTGAACAGAGGAGGGCTTTGGCTACTGTGGCAAATGTGAGTTGAGAGCCTTATCTCATATTTAATTGTAATCTCTCTTGTAGTTGAGAGACTAGAGTACTGTAATCTCTTTTAATATAGTGAAAGTTTTCGATCGTGTCCCCGTAGACGTAGGCACATTGCCAAATCACGTTAAATCTGCGTGTTCTATGTCTCTACTATTTTTCTCTTCGGTTAACTATTTGATTCCGCTGGTTGTTGCATTAGTATTATTATGCTATTTTTGCTAACAATTGGTATCAGAGCCCTGGTTCCGGTCAGATTTCACTCAGATCGGTGTTGATCTTGAGTGGGAGTTACGGCAGATGATAGGCAGGGAAAAATTAAAAATTTTGATGGGAAAGATTTCCAATGGTGGAAATTGCAGATGGAAAATTATTTATATCAAAAGAATTTACATCAACCACTGTTTGGAGAAAAGCCAAAAAAGATGACAGATGGGGAGTGGGAATTGTTGGAAAGGAGTGCTTTGGCGCAGATTCGATTGTGCCTGACAAAACAAGTTGTGTTCAACGTCTCCAAGGAGAAGACTACTTTAGGTTTGATGTTAGCACTGGCTAAATTTTATGAGAAACCATCTGCTTCAAATAGACTATTTCTAATAAAAAAGTTATTCAACTTGAGAATGCCTTCTGATAGTTCAGTTGTTAATCATTTGAAATGAATTTAACACATTATGGGTACAACTTGAATCCTTAGATTTTGTCTTTGTTGATGACATCAAAGCTTTGATATTTATGTGTTCGTTACCGAATAGTTGGAATAATGTTGTTATGGCCATCAGCAATACTTCCAAAACTGCTCTTAAATTTGATGATATTGTGAGTACAATCATAAATGATGAATTGATAAAAAAGAGTATGGGTAAGAGCACAGTTTCTACAAGTACTGCTCTGTCTGTTGATAATGATAGAAGAAAGGAAAGGGGTAGAAATTTAAGTAGGGAGTCAAAGTAAAGAGGGAGATCAAAATCTAAGGGGAAATTCAAAAAAAAATTAGTGTGATGAAAATATGAGACAGAGGGTCATATAAAGAAGGATTGTCCAAACAACAACAAGGAAAGAGCGAATATGGTGAATCCAAGTAAGGAGTATGATGACTTGTATTTGTCTGCTCATACAGAATCAAGGTCAGATCTGTGGTTTGTGGATTCATAGGTTTCGTTCTATTGCACTGCTCGTAGAGAATGGTTTGAGAATTATGTCTAAGGTGATTTTGGACATGTGACTGTTGGTAATGGGAAAGAATGTAAGATTGTCGGTAAGGGGACAATTCAGTTAAAGTTGCACAATGGTAAAAAGCTATTTTTATAAGAGGTCAGGCACATTCTAGATTTGAAGGAGAATTTGATATCAGTTAGTAAGCTGGATGGCGAAGGTTATCAAATATTATTTGAGAGGAAACAGTGGAAGATTAGCAAATGAGTAATGATAGTGGTCAAGGGTGAGAGAGTGGGAACTCTATATTTATTCTCAAGCTTTATAGATCACGTTGTTTTTTTGGTCACCGTAAAGGATAAGAAGACTACCTTATGGCATCAGAGGCTCGGTCACTTGAGTAAAAGCAGCTTGAGGGTATTGCAATTCATAGGTATGTTGATAGATATGAAAGATACTAAGTTTGATTTCTGTGAGAACTGTGTGTTTGGAAAGTAGAAAAGAGTTAGTTTTATGAAGGATGGTAAGGAGAAGAAAAACGAGAGATTGGAGTTGGTATATACAGATGTATGGGGGATTTCTTTGGCGAAGTCTATGTTGACAGATATGAAATATGCTAAGTTTGATTTCTGTGAAAATTGTGTGTTTGGAAAGTAAAAAAGAGTTAGTTTTATGAAAGATGGAAAGGAGAAGAAAAACAAGAGATTGGAGTTGGTATATACAGATGTATAGGGGCCTTCTTTGGCGAAGTCTCTTGGAGGTAATTCTTATTTTATCACTTTCATAGATGATGCAAGTAGGAAAATATGGGTGTTTGCACTTAAGCAGAAATCTGATGTTTTCAAGATCTTTAAGTATGAAAAACTCTTGCTGAGAATAAAACAGGTTTGAAGGTGAAATGTCTGTTAACAGACAATGGTGGGAAATTTTGCAATAGAGAATTCGATGATTATTGCTCTACCCATGGGATAAGGAGAGTAAAGACTGTACCAAGGACATCACAGCATAATGGCATAGCTTAGAGGATGAATAGAACCATTTTGGAGTGAGCTCAAAGTATGAGACTACATGCAGGTTTGCCTTTGCAACTTTGGGGATCCGCTGTAGATACGGCAGTCTATCTGATCAACAGGAGCCCAGCTAGTGTTTTAGATGGAGGAATTTCAGAGGAGGTGTGGTCTGTAAGATTGTGAATTATTCATTCTTAAAAGTATTCGGTTGTACAGCATATGCACATGTGGATCATAAGATGAGAAAGAAGCTTGATTCTAAATCTTATAAGTGTGCATTCATTGATACGGTGGCGACGAATATGGTTATCGCTTATGAGATTATGAGCATAACAAGGTGATTCGTAGCAGAGATGTAGTATTCAATAAGGGATGTATGTATAGAGACCGAATGGAGAGTAAGAGTGAGAAAACAGTTGAGAAAGAGCATTTGGAACTGAATGAGCTACAGGATGGAATGGATCTCATGAATAAAAGAAAGGAAGAAATACCTACATATGAAAGAGAAGAAATGGCTACACATAAGAATACACAAGTTTCAGATGAGACCGAACAGGAGAGAGAGCCACTGACTGAAGTAGATAGTTCCAGTACTTCATCAGAGAGTGTTCCCACTTTGAGGAGGAGCACGAGGATAAGAAAGCCAACTCAAAAACTTTGTCTTCCTTTATATCATGTTTTGTATACTGATGCAGGTGAACCAGAGAGTTACCAAGAGGCTATGCAGGATAAGTTTTGTCTTAAGTGGGAGCAAACCATGCATGATGAGATGTCTTCTTTGGAGGAAAATCACACATAGAAATTGGTGAAGCAACCGAAAAAGATGAAAATATTGCATAACAAGTGGGTATACAGAGTAAAACATGAGGCAGGAGGGACACAAAGGTTCAAGGCTAGACTTGTGGTAAAGGGATACGATTAGAAAAAAAGTATTGATTTCAATGAAATATTTGCACCTATTGTCAAGATGACTTCTATCAGAACAATACTAAGTATTGTGACTGTGAAAGGATTGTATTTAGAGCAGCTCGATGTGAAGACTGCTTTCCTTTATAGTGATTTGGAGGAGAAAATATACATGGAACAGCCGGAGGGATATAAAGTTAAAGGAAAGGAGAATTGGGTATGTCGACTAAAAAGGAGATTGTATGGATTGAAACAGGCACCAAGGCAATGGTAATTGAAATTCGACAAGTTTATGTTGGATTCGGATTTTGTCAGATGCAATTCAGATCATTGTGTATATCTACAAAAGTTTAAAGAAAGTAATTTTATCATACTTTGTATGTAGATGATATGCTTGTGGCAGATACATGCATGAAGAAAATCAATGATCTGTAAAGGAAGTTGGCATCTCTATGAAAAACATGGGTGAGGCTAAACAACTTCTTGGGATGCAAATTACCTGAGATAAGAAAAGCAAGAAATTATGGTTATCTCAGGAAGAGTACATCAAGAAGGTGTTAGAGATATTCAATATGGATAATGCAAAACCGGTAACTACAACTCTTGGTGGTCAGTTTAAACTGTCAAAGGAGAAAGGTGCTAAGACAGATGAGGAGACGAGACACATGGAGAATGTGCCATATTCATCGGCCATTGGGAGTCTCATATATGCAATGGTGAGTATAACACCAGATATTGTACATGTAGTGGGAGTAGTGAGTAGATTCATGAAGAACACTAGGAAGGAACATTGGCAAGCAGTAAAGTGAATTTTCAGGTATTTGAAAGGTACTTCAAAGTATTGTTTATGTTTTGGGGGTGATAACATTGATGTGCAAGGTTTTGTGGATTCGGGCCATGCGGGTGATAGAGACAATGGCAGGAGCACCACTGATTATGTCTTTACTGTAGAAGGGTCAGCGGTAAGCTGGATTTCAAGATTACAATCAATTGTTGTTTTATCTTCGATAAAATCTGAGTATGTTGCAGTTGCATAAGCAAGTAAGGAGTTTATTTGGTTGCAATGTTTGATGCGTGAGTTGGATTTTGATGGAGTGGATTGTAGGTTATTCAGTGACAGTCTGAGTGCAATTCATCTTGCAAGAACTCAGCGTATCATTCATGAACTAAATATATTCACTTAAATTATCACTTCATTAGATCCTTGTTAGAGCATGGCCAACTGAAGTTGGAGAAAATTGAAAGCAGTAAGAATCCTGCAAATATATTGATAAAACCAGTTGATGGGAAAAACTTGAACTATTGCTCAACTTTGGTGCATTTATGTTGAATGCTGAAATTGAGACTTTGAACGATCGAGGTAAAAGCCTTGGACACTAGGATTATCATATATAGAGATTATAATTTTTTACAATATATCTCCAAGTGGGAGATTGTTGCTAATGGAGGCCTATTAACACAACGGGTTTTGGTACACCGAAACGGATCCAAAACCTGTCCAAACCCGTTATGATATAATATATATATGGGGGTGTTGTGGCTAGGGCATGTAGCCCCGAAGTTATTTTCTTGTTTTGTTGGGTGCGGCTACAGCAAACAAGAAGGTTGGTGCTGCTGTTTTTGGCCGAAGGAAAGAGAAAGAGGAGTTGTTTTCTTTGGTTAAATAATTTGGTTGCGGTTGAAGCAAGAAAGAAAAGGTGGCGGCTTTCTTTAGTGGTTGGGAAGCAGGAGAAATTTGTTGCGGACTACTGTTCTCTATTGCTACTAGGCAGCTGGAATTATTGAACAGAGGAGGGATTTGGCTACGGTAGCAAAGGTGAGTTGAGAGCTTTATCTCATATGCACATGGTGATTTAATTGTAATCTCTCTTGTAGTTGAGAGACTAAAGTACTGTAATCTCTTTTGATATAGTGGAAGTTTTCGATCGTGTCCCCATCGACGTAGGCACATTGTCGAACCACGTTAAATCTGCGTGTTCTCTGTCTCTACTATTTTTCTTTTCGGTTAACTATTTGATTCCGCTGGTTGTTACGTTAGCATTATTTTGCTATTTTTGCTAACATGGACTATTGTTTCAGAAACTTGTGCATTTTGTTCCTCAACAACAGAGTTTCTTTGGTTCTGATGACTTGGGCACCCCTCAAACCCCAACTAAGGCTTTCTTTTATGTCGTTGCTGGGCGCTGCCCCACTTCCATTTTCCTCGACGGGGACTACTACTTCAAGAACTCATGGATTTTGTGCCTTAGCAATAGGTTTTTTTGGTTCCAACAACTGCGAGAACCTATCAAACCCCAATTGAGGCTTTCTTATATATCATTGCTAGGCTCTATCCCACCTCCATTTTCCTCGACGAGGACTATCGCTTTGGAACTTGTGCATTTTGTGCCTCCATGATAGGATTCTTTTGGTTCCGATGATTGCAGACACCCATTGAATCCCAATTGAGGTTTTCACGTATGTCATTGCTGGGCTTTGTCCCACCTCCATTTTCCTCGACAGAGACTATCGCTTCATGAACTTGTAAATTTTGTGCCTCAATGATAGGGTTTTTTTTGTTCCAACGACTGCCGGCACCCATCGAATCCCAACGGAGGCTTTCTTGTATGTCGTTGTTCGGCTCTACTCGACCTTGATTTTCTTTGATGGGGACTATCGCTTCAGCAACTAATTGGATTTTGTGCCTCGGCGACAGGATTTCTTTGATTCTGATGGCTACAGGAACCCATCAAATCCCAACTAAGGATTTCATATATGTCATTGCTGAGCTTTGCCCCACCTCCATTTTCCTCGATGCTGACTATCACTTCAGGAACTTGTGGATTTTGTGCAATGAAAATAGGGTTTCTTCGGTTTTGATGACTGCAGACATCCCTACTGAGGCACTCTTGTATGTCTTGCAAAGGGTATGCCCTCACCTCCATTTTCCTCGACGAGGACTATCGTTTCAGGAATATGTGGATTTTGTGCCTCGGCGATAGGATTTCTTTGGTTCCGATGACTGCAGGTACCTGTCAAACCCCAACTGAGGCTTTCCTCGCTCGCCTAACATTTGACAACGATGAGCTACCTATTAGGGATTTATTCCCTAATGAGCAGCTATTTTCCATTATGATAACTCCATAGAACCCTAGTATTATTGATTTTCTTATTGCAGGTGAGATGCAAGTCATTGAAATGCTCAAGATAAGTGACGATTCCTATATGAGGTATGTTGTTTCTTTTATGATGATCCCTACCTATTCAAGTATTGTCCGGATTGGTTGCTACTATTTGAAATTATGTGTGATGCAAGCCATATGTGGTGTAGTATGTTAGCAAGACCCTCAATGATGTGCAAATGAATTAAACGCCAACAAAGAAGGAGCTTGTAGCTGCAGTTTTTGCTCTTTATAAATTTCGTTCATATATTTGGGCTCACACGGTTGTTTTTATAGATCATTCAGTGCTCAAATATCTCTTATTAAAGAAGGATGCAAAACTATGTTTGATCCGATAGATACTGTTGCCCCAAGAGTTTGATCTCAAAATCCAAGATAAAAAGGGAGTGGAGAATATAGTTATTGACCACCTCTCTCCTCTAACATTTGATAACAATAAGCTACCACTTAGGGACTCATTCCCTGATAAGTAGCTGTTTTCCATTAGGACAGTTCCATGGTACGCTAATATTATTAATTTTCTTGTTTTAGGTGAAATGTCAAGTTATTAAAATGCGTAAGATAAGCGACAATTCCTAAATAAGGTGCGTCGTTTCTTTTAAGATTACTCTTACATATTTAAGTATTGTCCAGACCAAATCATTAGGCATTATGTGCCTAATGATGAGATCTAGAGTATCATAGCTTTCTGTCACACAGAAACTTGTGAGGGCATTTTTCATCTAAAAAGACGGTGGACAAGATTCTTAAATATGGATTTCACTGGCCACATTGTCTAGAGACATGCATGAACAATGTAAACATTGCATTTCATGTCAAAAATTAGGTGCATTAACCCAAAAGAATGATATGTTTTTGTCATCTATTAGGACAATTGAAGTATTCGATTGTTGGGGTATTGACTTTATGGTGTCGTTCCCTATTTCTAACAGATATACTTAAATCCTCATAGTACTTGATTATGTCTCTAAATAGGTGGAAGTCGCTGCATGCAGAAACAATGATCAGCAAATAGTAATCAAATTTCTCAAAGAATACATATTATCTAGATTTGGGGTTCTTAAGGCCATAATAATCAATGAAAATTCTTATTTCTATAGTAAACCCTTTGAGAATTTGATGAAAAAATACCATATTACATATAAAATTTCCTCACCATATCATCCACAGTTAAATGGACAAGTTGAATTAGCTAATGAGAAAATTAACAAATCTTAGATAAAATGGTTAATTCGTCTCACATATATTGGTCATTTCAACTCGTTGATGCTATATGGGTTTACCGTACGACATACAAGACATCTTTAGGCATGTCTCCACATATAATAGTCTATAAACAAATCTTGTCATTTACACGTGGTGATTAAACATAAAGCATATTGGGCAATTAAAATGATTAATTTACACCTAAATTCTGTAGACCCATTATGAAAATTGCAAATGAATGAATTGGAAGAATTAAGATGTGATGCATATGAAATTTCACGTATTGTTAAGGAAAAGATGAAAATATGCATGATCAACATATCCATGTCGTATCTTTTGTCCATCCGATAAAGTGTTTTTGCATTACTTATGGCTTCATTAATTTCTAGAAAAAATGCGTTCACGTTGGACCAAACTGTTTATCGTTAAAACTGTATATCCTTATAGCACAATTGATATTGAAAATCCTAAGAATAGTCACATATTTAAAGTGAATGGAAAACGTTTGAAATACTACTTGGAATTCCCTGAGCACACAGATGAATCCCACAATTTAGTGAATCCTCTGACATCTTCATGTACGAGCTTAGTGATGAAACATTGTATATTATGTATATTATTGTACTAATGATTTTTGTTTTGTCGTTGATACATCATGAGTAGAGAATCAAGGTAATATATAAGCACTTCCTCTCTTGATTTTACTTGTTCTTAATGGATTTATTAAAAATATCAATTCATTGAGCACAATATGTATTTAAAGTTGAAGACGCTTATGAAATTAACCTTATTTTAATAGTAGCTGATATTAAAATATGTTTAATATTATGTACTCTACATACGAAGACATGTAAGGTAACAAACAACCAAGTAATAAAACCCCAAACAACAACGTCTAAGCGAACTAATGTAAAGAATAACTTATTTTCAGGTTTATTGTTTACTAGAGAAACTAAAGTATATCACACTTTATTTTATGAACTGCATTATTATCTTGGTTGTGCCTTTGTGGAGACTAATTTGCAAGAAAGATATGAATATTTTGATATTTTAGGTTGGTGCAAATCACAGAAACATATGTGCTTTTCAATATGTATGATAAACTACTCTATGGTGGTAAGCACACTAGAGATGTGCATGTGCTTAAAAGATTGACTGGATGTAGAAGATAGGAATCCAAATATATTACAGTTTTCATGTACTATTAAACTCACTAGAAGATGATTGTAGCATGAAGACATCCAAATATATTAGAGTCTTCATGTATTTTGTGTACGTCTATATTAAATTTATATTTTTTTTCACTTGTAACTTATTTAAAACTTATAATTATCTATGAAATAATACAAAGAACAAGTTGAAAGTGACGGTTAGTATTATCTCCCCTCTCTTCAGGTTTTGTATGATATCCAAAGCGTTTTATAGAGACAAATTGTGAAGTTTGCCAAAATTAAATGAAATAGAGTTTTATTTTCTTTTCCTAACTTTTTTATGTTAATTAATCACTTATCATTTATGCCTTA
The DNA here is from genome assembly GCA_036321105.1 of Dracaena cambodiana. Lineage (NCBI taxonomy): Eukaryota > Viridiplantae > Streptophyta > Magnoliopsida > Asparagales > Asparagaceae > Dracaena > Dracaena cambodiana. The sequence goes on from JAYEPQ010000001.1 coordinate 28,731,274, forward strand.
TTTAAGGGAAAACAAACTTTTAAGAAAATTGAAAATAAAAGACTTAGATAAAAATAGAAAATAACACCCGGCGGGCCGGCCCATGCCCAACGGGCCGTGCTGCTAGGCCAATCCCGGGCCACTGCCTAGGACTACATGTCAAGCCTACAGCATGGCATGCCTATTTTGACAGTTGGGCCATGCCAGACACGACCCACTAGCCAGTCATAGCTAAACTAAGAACTAGGGGCTTTGATACCACATGTTCTGATTTTCGGCTGCTATTAAAACAAAATGCGCTACCAGGCACACACAAAATTTAAACAGTGTACACAAGACTTTAATTTGCATCCACATTACAAGCACATATCAGAGCATGCAGAGGAATAAAATAAGTTCATTACATGACACAAGATAGGAAATAACTGCATTTTCATTTAAACAAGATAAATACAACATGATATGTACATGATACAGTATTAGTATATGAAACACACTATAAGAAAATAGGGTTTTCGTGTCAAAATTTTTGTGAGAACTGTAAAATTTGTCACGATAGATGGGCATTTTGTGACAATAAATACAAATTATTACAAAAAATGGATTTTATGTGATGAAGATAAATATTCATCATGTAATCTTTTTTTAGTGACAAGAGATTAAATCTTGTCACGAAATATTTATTTTTCATGTTGATAAATTTTTTTGTAACAAAATTATACTTCAGTGACGAGTTTTTTGTGATGAATTAAACATTATCACTAAACGAGAATATTTTTGTGACAACAAATCAATTTTGTCACTAAAGTTTAGAATTTTTTGTAACGAAATTAATTATTAGTCACGTTATCCTCATATTTAGTGACAACAGATTAAAATTTGTCACTAAATATTTTTTTTTTTGACGAAATTAAGTATTAGTCACGTAATCATCTTTTTTAGTGACAACATACTAAACTTGTCGCTGAATATTTTTTTTGTGACAATAAGGTTTAGTTGTCACATATTTGTACTTCAATTGCGAATTTATTATAAGGAATGAAAAAAATTGTCATCAAACGGGAGAATTTTGTGAAAACAAAAAAAAAAGGTGTCACTAAAAAATATGCATTTTGTGACAAAAAATTAATTATTGTTAGTTAATGTAATTTTTAATTTTTGTCATGATAAATATTTATTGTCACAAAATACAATATAGGTTTTAATATTTATTATAAGTATAATATAGTTGTCACTAATAGGTTTTAGTGATGAATAAAATTGTCACAAAATATTAATGATTTTTTAATAAATTATTGGATATCCCTAAATTTAGAATTTGAAATTGACTCGGTACCCTTTTATGACTCTAATTGACTCAGTATCCCTTTTTGAATCTAATAAAGTTGGGTATTCGATTTTAGTGTCTCTAAATTTATTTTCCGTAATCTTTAATTGGCTCATTTATCCTATCCAACACTAATTTATTCCCCTTAATTTGTTTTTTATTTTCATTTTCCCCAAAAACCCGGCCTCTCCCTTTAGACTCGCGACGTGAACAAACGAAGATCCCGTTTTCTTTGCCCCGCAACAGCCGGTCGCTCCCACCGGCCCCGCAGCAGCCAGTCGCCCCCGCAGCCCTGCAGCAGCCGGCCACCCCATATCTGCAGCAACCCCGGCCTGCCGCCTCATCCCTACAGCAGCCCCGGCCGGCCGCCCCCGATCCGCTGCAGCAGTCGCGGCCGCCCCCGATCCGCTGCAGCAGCCGCGGCCACCTTTGATCCGCTGCGGTCGCCCCTTATCCGCTGCAGCAGCCCCGGCCCACCCTCGATTTCCTCTCTCACAGCACTGCGAGAGCGCCGCAAGTCTGATCGAGGGAAATAATTTGATCAATTCGGTATTTTCTCTGACTAGTTCTTGATTTGTTGTTCTTATGAAAATATTAATGAAGAAGAGAAGCAAGCAACTGTTGGTCCTTATTTTAGTTAATTTCTTGGATAATCCTTAATCCCCTACTAAATTTAGGTTTTCCAAGTATTTCAGGATTTATTTTTAAAAAAAAAAATTCAGTACTTCATCATATCCATGCAGGAAGGAGAGGAGAAACTCACATACGCAGTATAGGATTATATTGTCACTCATCACCAGGTATTTTTGAGTTTTTATAATATATTTTTCTTTCAAGATATCAACATATATTGTTGTTTATAGCTGTCCTTGTTTGTTTCATTTTAGTTATTTTACCTGCAACATAGTTAAGTATCTACATACATGGGAACGTTATCGCCAACAAGACCCGCCTCTCAACACGTATGATCCGCGCTCAACTCCGGTTGTCCCTCCCTTGTCATCTTGCTCGTTGAATTGTTCTAACGGTCTATTGCGCTTCTTCTTCTTTTTATTTTTTATTTTTTACAATTTATGCTCATGTTGCACGTTCACTGTATAGAATTTCATTATGCATAATTTTGATCCTTTACTTAGAAAATTTTAATCATGTGCTATTTGGAAAAAATTGAATGCATTTTAAAATTGAGTGCATTTTAAAGCAAACAACATACAATGATTTTGTGTTTTTCTTTGAAAAAAAATTGTTTTTTGTCAAATAATAAAAGTATTAATTAATACTGAAACATTTATCCCTCCTTGTTCGTGATTCTAGATAGTAGGTTAAATTGAAGTAGACATATGATGTATGTGACTTGGAAAAACAATATTGATTAAAAATATTTAAAAGCCACACACATGACCGCTTCACCTTTTGGTAAGGCAAAATTTTGTTATTGTTTTTTTAGAAATACAATATTCATTCGTTCATTATGTATTTTTTAGCAATAAATTTAGTTATAATTAGTCATAAATTATTCCCTTAAAATCGTGTGCACGTTGAAGGGATGTGCGCTTAGGTGTATGCCTTTATAATTTTCCAACTATTAAACTTAATTATGTCTAGAAATATTTCATAGTGGAAGTTGAGCCTTAAAAAAGGTCGGTTCAGGAGAATAATGCCTAAAAAAACTTCATAGACTATCAAGTTGAAGCAGTCTAGAATAATCTTCTGATATATATTATATTAAGGAGGTTAATGGATGTAAAAGTAAAAGTAAATTGACATGTTCGAAACTACTCAAAGTAATAAATTTAAATTAGTTCTTTTTTATATAAAATACTTATGGTTGTATTTGAACTTATGTAAAAAATGATGGGAGATAAGAGATGGACAGACATTAGCAATAGAGCAAATATTGAATACATAAAAGAAGTTGATGAGTTTCTCAACTATGCTTTTTCTCATCCTGGTGTTAAAGACAAAATTCGTTGTCCATGTAACAAATGTAGAATACAGTTTGCAAAAACAAACATGACGTGAGAGCTCACTTATTTCAGAAGGGATTTGTAAAAAGTTACAAAGTTTGGGTGGTTCATGATGAAATGTTTGAAGAAAGGCTGAAGTCACCAACTATTAATAGTAATGTTGATGAATCTATAGATAATAATATGGATCGTGATGATATGATTGGAATAATTCATGATGCATGCGGTTACTCAAACAAGACAGTTGATGCAAATGATGAAGATGGTTATCCTCAAGAGCCAAATGAAGAAGCCAAAAGATTTTTCCGGTTACTCGGAAATGTTGATGTTGCATTATACCGAACTTGTGAGAAGTTGTCCAAACTATCCTTTGTAGTGAAATTGTTACATTTAAAATGTCTCCATAACTTAAGTGACACATCTATTGATGAATTATTAAAACTTTGCAAAGAAGCTCTTCCACTTGATGCGGCAATTCCCAATTCATATTACGAAGCAAGGAAGACTGTCCGGGATTTAGGTCTTGACTATATAAAAATAAATACATGCAACAATGATTGTATCTTGTATTGGAGAGAGCACGGGAGTGCACAAACATGTCCCACGTGTGGTTTTTCTCGGTGGAAAGATGTTAACCAACGTACAAAACTTCCTCACAAAGTTCTGTCCTACTTTCTACTAAATTCAAGATTATAAAGGATGTTTATGTGTAGACATATTGCCAAGAAAATGAGATGGCATAAAGAAAAACGCATTGATGACGGCAAAATGAGACATCCCACAGATTGGATTGCTTGGAAATTACTTGTTGATCGATACTCTGCATTTGCTTTAGATCCAAGAAGTGTTAGGCTCGGTTTGGCAAGTGATGGGTTCCAGCCATATGGTAATATGAGCTCTTCACACAATATTTGGCCGGAAGTTCTTATTCCTTATAATTTGCCACTATGATTGTGCATGAAACATCCTTACTTCATGATGTCACTTCTAATTCCAAGGCCAAAATATGCTGAAAATGATATCGATGTTTACTTAGAACCACTTATTGAGGAGTTAAAAAGAGTTATGGGAAGAAGTGGATACCTATGATGCTCATACGCAACAGAATTTTAAATTACATGATGTTGTTATGTGGACTATCAATGACTTCCCAGCATATGGCAACTTATCTAGATGGTCAACCAAAGGAAACTGGCTTGCCCTTATTGTCGCAAAGATACTTCATCTCTTTCAATTTGGAGCAAATTATGTTATATGGACCACCGTTGCTTTCTGCCACCAGATCATCCGTGGCGAAAAAATACAAGTTCCATTAATGGGAAAAAGGAGAACAGACTTCCTCCACAGATGTTAACAGGAGAAGATATTCTTGATCAACTATATCCCTTTAAAAATATTATTTTTGGTAAGGGACATAAGAGAAAGAGGAGTGATCTCAACATTATCTATAACTGAAAAAAAAAAAGTATATTTTTTAGATTGCCTTATTGGAAAACACTTATGCTACGTCACAATATTGATGAAATGCATACAGAAAGAAATGTATCTGATAATATTTTGAATACAATTATGGATATAAAAGGGAAGACCAAGGTCACATTGAAGAGTCGGTATGATCTTGTATCTTTGGGAATACGAAAGAAGCAACATCCTTACATTGATGATATGGGTTGTTTGCGTTTACCACATCCTTCATATGCTTTGTCTTCCAATGAAAAGATGGTATTTTGTAATTTTCTGGCAAATCTAAAAGTACCGGATGGATTTTCATCGAATATATCTTGATGTGTGAATGTTAATGGAAAAAGCATATCTGGTTTAAAATGTCATGACCATCACATGCTTCTGCAGCGAATACTCCGACTTGCCATACGTCAATTATTACCGAATAATGTATGTGAACCATTGAATTGAGCTAAGTAACTTTTTCAAGTGTCTATGCTCAAAATCATTACAACATGATGACTTAGATCGACTTGAAAAGCAAATTGTGATAATATTATGTAAACTTGAGACAATATTTCCTCCTTTCTTTGACGTGATGATTCATCTACCAGTCCACCTAGCAAGAGAGGCTAAAATTGCTGGACCAGTTCAATATCGATGGATGTATCCAATTGAAAAGTAAAATACTTTTTTTGAAAATTTATTTCAGTAATACATAATATAAATTTATACTATTAACCATATATTGATTATAACATTGTACATTAGGTACCTGCGGACATTTAAATCATATGTTCGTAATAAAGCTCATCTAGAAGGATCAATTGCAAAAGGATATATTGCAGATGAGTGTTTAACATTTTGTTCAAGATACCTACACGGTGCTAGAACTAAATTCAATCGAGTGCCTCGAAATGATATGAACATATTCACAACAATGGGTTATCAAATTTTTCAAGAAATGGGTCCGTAAAAAGAGCTTTCAAGTCTTACTATCTTAATAATAATAAGTTTGATCAAGCACAATATATGTACTTCAAAACTGTGAAGAAGTTTGGCCATTTATTGAGTAAGTTTAAATTATTATTTTTAAAATTTATATTAAAATTTTTTAATTAAAATCTATTAATTCTTGGGAATAATTATTGTGGTTATCTAATTTTTTTTTGCAATGAGCATAAAAATATTATCATGAGAGAGAGTCCGAAGAATGTAGTTGAGAGACACACTAAAGAATTTCCAAACTGGTTTTACAAACATGTATGTATTCGTAGTTATCCCTTTAGATTATAGTAAAATTAAATTCACTATATTTTCAAATATTTGATTGACATAGTTCATTAATTTAATTGTGTCTTAGATATCAAAGTTTCATTCAGATGGCCAAGCAATTCAAGATCTTCTAAACTTAGCCACCGGTCCAATGAAGTTGAGTCATCGATATACAATGTATCTTGTGAATGGCTTTCAATTTCATACAAAAGACTGTACAATGGGTAAGAGAACTCAAAACAGTGGTGTTCTTGTCAGAAGAGATGATAAATCTCTAGATAAAGAATATTATGGGGTTCTGAAAGATATTATCAAATTATCATATGTTGGAGACAGAAGAGTTACTCTTTTCAAGTGTTATTGGTGGGATGTGGCCCGCTTAGGAAGAGGCTACAAAGTTGATAATTATGCTTATACAAGCATAAATATTCATGAGTCTTTGAATAGTAACGAGCCATTTGTTTTGGCATCTCAAGCAGAATAGGTCTTTTATGTTGAAGATATTTCATGCAAAGACTGGCTTGTTGTTGTTAGAACCAGTCCTCGTGATCTTTATAATATGCTTGTAGACAATGAGAGCTTAGGCGATAAAGCTACAGATTCTTCTGAAGATGAAGAAGATGCTTATCAAGAAGAGGAGCTTCATCATTCCATTGAAGTAAATCAAGTCATGGAGAACGATGATATTTCAGTCATACTTACAAGGGATGACTTAGAACCTGAATATCTTCCAGTTGATAAAGAAAAAGTCAAAAGATGCTCTTTACATGAAGATTTTATTAATGATATTTGTGATGATTTGGACAATGAGTCACTCGATGCAGATGATGTCGACTATCAAAAGTTTTCATCTAATGATTATATATCCACTGAATAAATTTTGATTACAAAATGTGTTACTTATTATGTTTATCATTTATTGTTAGAATGAAATTATGTTATGTTTTTTAGATTTATGATGAGTTCATTTTTTTTGTGTTTAAGCATTTCATTGATTTACTTTGTAGAGATTTAAATCTTATAGTACAAATGGTATATAATCTGGTGAGTTCTTTATTTCTTATATTATTAACAAAAATCTGCTCATAAGTATTTTTTTGAAAGACACGCTTCTAATGTATATGATGTTACTAAAATGTTAAAATCTTATTATTATGCAGGATATGGGGTCAAGAGGGAGATGGGGATACGGTGCAACTTCTAGATGGGAAAAGGGCAAGGCTCCTCTTAATGAGGCTACATCGCCACTATAACTACAATCGGAACTGCAAAAATGAAGCCAAAGGTTGTTGCTACGACAATCGGTGCAATCTCAAGCTAAACATCATATTGATAATTCGAGGCATCTCGAAATGGAACAAATTTCTCAACTACCTCTAGAAAACAATATTGAGCAACAAACTAGAGACTCTCCTAGTAGTGCAGGTATAGAAATATCTAGAATTATATGTTTGATCAAAATAGTCATATTTGTTTTGTTCACACATTTACAAAATTTGTCACAGCCTCTTGCATCGCTAATAAAAGAGCAGTCAGAGGAAAATATAAAAGCGTTAGGCTTGATGAAAAAACTAAAATATCTAGTCAAAAATTGAAAGTTAATGTCCCAGATGATATTCTCAGAGCAGTTGGAGAAAATGCTAGAGATGTTGTCAACTATTATGGTTTTATAGTTAGAACTTTGTCTCCAGCAACAGTAAACACTTGGCAAGATGTGGTTAATTTTGTGGGGCCCCAAATGGTTCAACAAGTGAAGATAAAATTTTAATTAATATTTTAAATTTACATAATTATTTAGTAGTTTGCACATTTTAGAATTTTCTTTAACATGGTAATTAATTTTACAGGAAAAGTTTATGGTTGATGAACGCAATGAATTCGCTTTGAAGCCTTCATCTTGTCTACTATGCAACGTTTACACAGATGTTGGAAGAGTCGGCTATACTCTACGTATAAGCAATTCAAGATGGATGAAGAAAGACTTATCAATACTCCTGATGACATTTCACCTGAAGGATGGGCTAAGTTGATAGAGCATTTTTCATCGAAATCACTTCAAGTTATGTTATTATCTTGAATGATTATATATATATATATATATATATATATATATATATATATATATATATATATATATATACACACATACATACATACATACATACATACATACATACATATATATATACATACATACATACATATATACATACATACATACATATATATAATCATTCATATTTTCATTATTGATGAATTTCTATTTATTTTTGAAATTCAGAAGAGGAGAAAAATAAATTCAGAGAATAGAGCAAAACTGCTCACTAAGCATACTTGTGGGAATAAATCATTCGCTGAATTGAAGAATTAACTGTAAGTTTTACATAATAATTAACTTAGTAGTTATGTACTTGATTATACTTGAACATTATGATTATGATATTAAGTCAAATGACTTATTATAGAGGGATCCAGAGACTGGGGAGAAGGCACGAGCTAATCGAGTTTCGCTAAAACAACACACTAAAATGACCAAAGATAGAGATTTACAATGGTCGGATCCAAAATTTAAGAAAGAAATCCATGTAAGTCTTTTTTAACCTTTTATATACACTGCATATAGAAAACTATGAACTTTGGAAATGCACTTTTAGTGAACAACACAAAAAGAAAGCTTAAAAACTATTTTCACATTTTATTGTAATGTTTTAAGTCAGTCTCATATAAACACATATATTAGATGTAGAAAGAAATATGAATGTCCTACAAAATTGCACATATATAACCTAAATAATTGTCTTCTAATCTATTAGTCTTTGCTGTCAAGTCCTAAAAAATTTATACATATGCACAAATCATGAAGAAAGAATATTACAAGAGTTTAAGAAAGCAATATGCACATGTTGTGCATTTCATAGGCATGTTGGAGACCTATGTTGTGCATATTGTAGGCATTATGGATATTGTGTATGTTGTGCTTTTTATTGTTTTGTTTTTTGTTGTACTTGTATGTGTTATGTTGTGTTTGTTATTTTTGTTGTGTGGTGTTTATATAGATAATGAGAGGAAAAAGAATCTAAAATCTAAGGTTGTGTCAGTGTTGTATATTTTAAGTATGTCTATTTACCTATTGTGGGCTTGTTGTATATAAGAAACCCAATATGATGGGTCTTTTAATTATGTTCATAACATGTTAATGGAATTTTAAATAAATTGGACATGCACCTTTTAAGTACCTCTATACTTTTATTTTCATGGCATGTATTTTAATTTTTTAAAAATAGACAAGAGTGGTATGCATTATTACACTCCAAATGATGAGAGGTTTTCTTGTTGAGCTTAAGATATTATGTTTATGTAGTTGTTGCATTCATTAAACTGACATTATTTAATGAGCAAAGTTTAATCCCTATTTTTGAAAATTAGTGCAATAAATATTATTGACTTGTTTTCCCATTATAGAAACTCTAATTAGTTCTATCTTATGTTAGGACGAACTACAACAGTTTGTTGTGCAGCAAACATAGGAGAGTTAACCATAAATGACAAATGATGAGATTTTGATTTGTAGTTTGGGAGAGAAATCAGGTTATGTCCGTGAAAAAGGAGCAGGAAAAAACCTCCAACTAAAAAATCAAAACAAGATGTGGAAGAGCAATTACAGAAGGTTTCTGAAGTCAAAGATTCGATGAGGGAAGAATTTGAAGAAGTCAAGAATGCAATAAAAATGGTGTTTGAAGAAAAAATTTGAGAGGTACAAACTGAGGTTCGAGTTTCGACACACGTTGAAATGAAGTCATAAATTCGAGCTGAAATACAAGCTGAGTTTGATTCAATGCTTCAAGAATGAATACCTATTTTATTCAATTCTATGCAACCACCCAAATCTTAGTTGTTTAGTGGTTAATTAGTATTATTCAGTATTTGATCATAAACTATTTTTTTTCAATGGTGAACTTATTTAACATTGGGACAAAACTATTGAATATTTGTAATGTACTTGAACATGTTTTTTTATATGCATATTTCTATTAGTAAACATGTTATTTTATATGCATATTTCTATTACTATAGGACTTGTTGATTCAAATATTATGTTGATAATATGTTGTTAAATTATATGTGATTGTTATTAGATTAGCTTTGATTATATTTAATGTACTGTAATTAATGTAAATGTGATGATATTTATATAAGTGATATATATTGTCACAGAAGATGTATGTTTGTAACATGTGTCATTGTTGTCACTGAAAAAAAGTTTGTGACAAAATTATTGTCACTAAATCAGGTTTTAAGTGACAAAATTTATTATGAGTAAATCTCTTCTTTAATGACAATTTTCTATTGTTGACACTAAAAATATATATCGTGATGATAAAAATTGTCACTAAAAGTGGTAGTTAGTGACAACAACGATTGTCACGAACTATGTTTTTAGTGACAATATATATCTCATGTCACTATTTATCTTTCGTGACAATAAAGTTTCTAACAAAAGAGAGTATCACGTGACGACATGTATCTTTTTGTGACAATAGTATATCGTCACATAACATATATGGTGACCAATACTTTTGTCACCAAAGTCAGTATTTTAGTGACAATGAATAATGTCACAGTACACATTTTATAGTGACGATATTTTCTTGTCACATATTGTATATAGTGACAATTGTCATTGTCACTAAAGGCAGACATTCAGTGGCAACAATTAAAAGTCGTCACGAAAGTCGTCACTAAAGAGTTTTAGTGACAATAATTATGTATTTGGTGACGACTTTTCTTGTCATGAATTCCCTAATTTCTTGTAGTGACATGATACCACTTAATATAAATAAAATTTCAAAATTACAATATAAATAAAAGTTCAGAAGCACAAAAAAATAAAGATCCTCTAAAGTCGGTCTTTCTGCCTATCATATAGCTTCGACCTAGCATAAGAAGCCGGGATTTTCTGTTAGCAGTGGGGTGCATTCTTAGAACTCCTTACATAGGATATGAAAATACATAGGATTAAATCCAATAAGTAGAAACAAAAGCCATGAAGTTAAGTAGAAGATAAATGTTTTAAGCCAAACGTGAACTGGTTATATCAGATAATATTACTTGGGTGTAGTTATGATTGAGGTGTCAATAACATGCATGGTCTAAAACACAATGTAGTAAACCCTAATATCACACACATACTATGTATATCTAGAAAGAACAAGTGATAAAGAGCTTTATGAATTTCATTCGTTGTGACTCGTCGAGGGACCTAAAGGTTGTTCACACAAAAGAGATCACTTTTCCTTGGACCGTGCAATACTTGTCTCTAAGTGGTCTTGCAATACTTGTCTCTAGGTGGTCTCCCTAATTTTTGCTTGATGAACAATCCCATCGTGACTCAAAGTTATTGATTATTAACTATGTTATTTGATACTAAAACAATAGTAGAAGATCACGTGTTTCGGGGTCTCATGCATACATGTGACTACGACCTCAAGACCTTGACACTTAAATGCGGGCATACCACTAGCTAGGTATTAATGGATGGTGGATTTAGAGCCTACACCCAGAATTTCTATTGTTGGGCTCTCAAGATATTAGTACAATTCAGTATATATATGTGGGTGTGGGTGTGTGAATCCTAAAAGTTTGCTCGAATTTCCACTGTTCAGCTTCCCCCATTATCCCATATTTAATTTATGATCAAATAGTTGCACAAGTTCCCAACACTATAAATCTTGTTCAAGCAGGAATAGGAATATTGCATGGTATCAAGTTACAATTAGTTGGACAGTAAAACAATTCATTGAGATATGCAATATGGTGTAAGTGTTATCATGAGTTGTTATGTTATTATGGAATCATGACATTATGTATTTCATAACAAACTACAAAAAAATGAGTTTTTTGTTACGACAAAAGTCGTCACTGAACGTCTTCAAGTTGTCACTGAAAATATTCAATGACGAATTTATTGACGACTAAGTATTGTAGTTTATGTGGCCATCACAGAAGGTTTTTGAGACAACTTTTAGTGCCTGCCACTGAAAATAGTTTTCCGTGACAACTATGATTTGTCACAAAACACTAACTAGATTGTCACTATAACATTTTTTTGTGATAACTGATATCATCACTAGTTAGTATTTGTGACAATAATACTTATCACTAAAAAGTTATTATATAGTTACTATTACGACTCTTCAGTAACGACTTTCAACATGACTAAATCGTATTTAATATAATAAAACTTGTTACAGAAAAGTTATTACATAATAATTGTTATGACTCTTTAGTGACGACGTTCGTTATCACTAAATCGTATTTGTGATAACAATACGTGTCACATAAGACATGGCTATTTATCACTATATGTATATAAAATATTATATAATGACATTAACTACAAAATTAGTGACAACAAATATTGTCACAAATAAGTAATTATTAGTGACAAGTTTTTAATAGTGTAACTAAAAGTTAAAATTTGCAACAATGTTTATTGTCGGTAAAACGCAAATTTTGTGACACCATTAATTGTCATAAATAAATTTATCAGTGACAATTTATTCATATTGTTACTGCATCTTCAAATAGCTAATACAAATAGTTGTTACAAATACAATATATACAATCATTAATATTTTCAAACACCATATTTACAGTAGATGTTTTATAATTAGGTGATATATATATATATATATATATATATATATATATATATATATATATATATATATATATCAATGATGTGCAATAGAAAAATAAAATTCATCTCATAAATATGCTAAAATATTCATAAGAAAAAAGATCTAGTGTTGCACAAACTATGACTTGTTTTTGTTCGAAGCAAAGTATTAAATCCATATAAATACATAAAAATCAATTTTTTGATTGTGATATAGAACCAAAAAAAGACGTCACCTGCTCTTGAAACATGGACTCGAACTCAACTTGCATCTTAACTCTAATTTCAGCTCGTATCTCTTGTAACTTTTTCTTCAATTTCATATCTGACTCAGATAGCTGTGTCTTTAATTTCTCATCTAACTCAGCTAACTGTTTCTTTAATTTCTCATCCGACTTAGTCTGAACTTCTTCTCTAATTTTTTGAGTCACTTCAACTATCATTGTCTCTTTGGCATCACTTATAGCCTTCTCTCTACTTTCTCCTGAATATCTTGCCAAGGTCTTTTACTCAGAGACCTTTTCACTGCTCATTTTCCTCAAAAATATCCTAATTTCTAACTAAGCATATAAAGTAATATGTCATCACGAAACATTTGAGATTCATCATCATGTGTTTGTCTCACGACAAGCTCATATAGTTTTTCCTGTAATTAAATAATAATAACTAAAGACATTAGTAACAATGGTCAAAACAAACTCCAAAAAATAGAATATAAATTTAAATTAGAGGGCAAAATCTCAAGCAATTAATATGAATTTTTATGAGAGTATCATAACATACTCTAAAAATAGAATACAAATTTTTATATGTGATCCATAGTGATTTGATATAATTTTTGTTCTATATAGTCTATAGATCCTACACTATACTGATACCGGCACAGTTGACAAAACATATTTAGTTTTATATCAAAATATCAACCAATTACATTGAAATTTTTAGTGTAAAAATATACTTCTAAAATAGAATATAAATAGTTAACGCAATCTATGGTGATTTGATAGAATTTCTGCTCAATAGAGTGCACAACTCATGCACCTGACCGAAACCAGTGTAGCTAAGAAAATATTTAGTTTGAGATCAAAATCACAACCAATTAATGTGAAATTTTTATTAGAATGTAAAAATATTCTCCTAAAATAGAATATAAAATTTCAATGTGATTCATGGTGATTTGGTACAATTTTTACTAAATAAAGTGCATAACTCAAACTCCGGACAGATATAGTCGCAGCTGAGAAATATATCTAGTTGTTAGTCAAAATGTCAACCAACTACTATGAAATTTTTATGAGAGTATTAAAATACACTTATAAAATAAAATATAAAATTCTAAAGTAATCCATGGTGATTTGATAAAATTTTTGCTCAATTAAGTGCACAGCTCATGCACCAAACCGATACCGGTGCAGCTGAGAAAATATTTAGTTTGAGATAAAAATCACAACCACTTGATGTGAAATTTTTATGAGAGTATAAAAATACTCTCCTAAACAATAAGATAAAATTTCAATGTAATTAATGGTGATTTGGTACAATTTCTACTGAATAAAGTGCACAACTCAAGCTCCGGACAGATATGGGCGCAACTGAGAAATATATCTACTTATCAGTCAAAATGTCAACCAAATACTGTGAAATTTTTTTGAGAGTATAAAAACACACACCTAAAACAAAAAATAAAATTTTAAAGTAATCTATAGTGATTTGGTACAATTTCTGCTTAATTTAGTGCACAGCTTATATACCAGACTGATACCCGTGCAGCTAAGAAAATATTTACTTTGAGATCAAAATCATAACCAATTAATGTAAAATTTTTATGAGAGTGTAAAAATATACTTCTAAAACAGAATATAATCTCTTTCCTTTTATTTTCACTATCAATATAAAACAAAGTGATAGCAGTCATTGTAGACCGAAACTTACCCAATTTATTTTCTCTTGCACTTTAAGCAGTTGAATGTATTGTAAACAAAATATAAACATGTAATGCAATATAGACATTAAGTATGTCTTGGGAAAAGATAATGTCAGACAAGAAGGTTTATATTGCATTACAAGAACATGTAATGCAATATAAACAAAAATCTTTTTAGTTTTCAAGAATGGAGTGAATTTATTCTATTGTCAAACTATTCAATATATAAGCACAAATACTGACGACATACAAGAAGGCTGTTTTCCTTTAAATGCAGTGATCATGCAGCATTGTACAAATTCCAGTTTCACATAAACAAGAAGGTTGCTTTCTTTAGTTATTTTGTACACAATGCGGATTGAACTCTTGGGCCTCCGCAACCTAGGGCTTGAACCGTATCAAACAATTTTCTACAATTTGAACAATGATATCTTGATTTGTGCTAACTTCACAATGTCTAATACTAACAATGAAAAAAAACTGTTCAGATTAATTTCACAGCAAGACCTTTTCATTTTCACTATTATCTGATCAGGCATTATGTAGTCAGAAGTTCCTAAAGCAATGACTTGTCATATACCTAGAACATATTTTTCAAAGACTTCTTCAAGCAAAAGACAAAGTTCAAGAAAGGTTTAAAAGCAGATAGTTTATAGTATCAGAAATTGACAATATTGGACATTATCGTATCAGCAATATCACATATATTGGTAAAATATTGGCAAATTAGCGGTATCGGTACCTACTTCAGATCCTCAAACTCAGGGCACCTCTAACTGAATCAAATTCAGCATAACCAGACTAATTTATTCAAAAAAATATTTCACAGTACATCCTCCATAATATATCCCAACAACAAAAAGTTCACCAGATGAATTAGTTCAGACAAACTTTGTATATCATCATTTGTTAGCATACATGATGGTGATGAAGACATAGGAGAAACCAACTATTTTTAGCACTAATGAGAGACTTCAAAACTCTAGTTTAGTGACAAACTAGACGACTTAAGACCCTTGATGACTCTTTGCAATACTATGTCAAACCAGTCATGTCAATAACTCATGTTGTCACCATTAAACTTCCCCATTGATCGCTTTAGGGAAGATGCTATGTTCAGATGGTTCAAATTGTCAAGATGTAAACAATTTGGTCAACCTGACTGGTATATTTAAACGTACAAGAACTAACACTCATCTAGGTGACCACCAATTGGAATTGTTCAACATTTGTAAGTGCATTTGATGCCAAATCTAAATTTTGTTTTTTATATTTCTTTAGCTTCTATCATAAACCATATTCATGGTAACATTGTTGGATGTCATTATCTATATTTTGTTATCTATCCGTTATGATCTTTTGTACTACTAAACTGAAATCCCTGTGGATTTTTTCTGCTACTTGAAGGGAGTAAGGAAAACAAAAAGGGGTACACATGCAGACATGAATATAACACAAAAAGGGATATAGCCTGGACGTCTTGACATTCTTAATCCTTTGAGATAAAAAACTATCAGCTTATAAATTGTGAATTCGAGTTGACACTAAGGTATAATTGTTTTCGTGTGACTTCATACCTAGCGATTCCTCGCGGATCTGTTGGAGAGCGGCCGAACCTAGATAGCTGCTCCTTGCAGATCTAAGGGAGAGCGAGCATTGCTCCTTGCCGATCAGATTTGAGGGAGAGAGAGCGGGCGCTACATCTTGCGGATCTAAGGGAGAGCGTGCATTGCTTCTTGCAGACATGAGGGAGAACGGGCGCTGCTCCTTGCGGATCCGAGGGAGAGAGGGAACTGCTCCTTGCAAATCTAAGGGAGAATGGGCGTAGGGAGAGCGGATCAGTTGGAGAGAGGCCGAACGTGGGAAGCGACGATCAGATATTATGAAGTGTACGTGGAATTTATTGCGGCTGGTTAGGTTTTATATAATGATAATAATTACATTTGTATTATAACTATAATTCTATTCGTATTATAATTATACTAGATTGAGGGGTTATTTTATCATAGGATCTGGATAGACGGCTGAGATAGGGTTTAGGTTAAATATATAGATTAGGTTAAGAATTATAATTCTATTCGTATTCCAATTACAATAGATTGAAATATTTTATCATATAGTATCTGGATAGACGGTTGAGATAATGTTAGGTTAAATATATATATTAGGTTAAACATTGTAATTCTATTTGTATTATTTTTATAATATATCAAGAAGTTATTGTATCATAGGATATGGACAAACGATCGAGATTAGGTGTAAAAAAAATAAACAAAAGTTGAAGTTTCATGATCGTTGTAAGTTGATAATTTTATAGAAGTAATTAAAAATAAAAATAAATTTGACAATATAATCTCTCACAAAAAATTTTATATGACCATTAAAAATAGTTGTAATTGATTCTCATGTGTTAGCGGCAACTCTATTTCGTTGTAACTTAAAAATTTGTGTATTAGTTATAATATTTAATTTTCGTCACTGAAAACTCATTTTTAGTGACAAGTTTATTTGTTGATACTAAAACATTTTATATTTTAATGATAATATTTATTTTTCATCACTGAACAATTAGTTTTAGTGACAAGTTTTTAAGTTGTCACAAAAATAATGTATGTTTTAGTGATGGTATCTAGTTTTCTTCACTTGACACTTAGTTTTAGTGACAATTATTTTACTTGTCACAGAAAACATCTATGTTTTAGTGACAAACTATAGTTTTCTTCACTGAATACTCAGTTTTATGATGTGTTTTTTCATTGTCACAGAAGATATTTATGTTTTAGTGACGACATATAGTTTTTGTTACTAAATACTCAGTTTTAGTGATAATTTTTTTAGTTGTCATAGAAAATATTTATTTTTTAGTGACAATTTGTAGCCTTCGTTACTGAAAATTATGTTTAGTGACAATTTTTCTTTATTGTCACTGAAATATTGAAGTTTTAGTATGTTTAGTTAGCGTCATTGAAAACTATTTTTTAGTGATGCGTTTTAGTCGTCGTCACTAAAACATTTATATTTTAATAGCGATATTTTATTCTCATAACTGAAATCTATATTTTTGTGATAAACTTTTATTAGTTGTCACAAAAAATTATGTTTTTGTGACAATTATTTATCTCCATCACTAAAAACATAATATTTGTAGCAACATTTAATCTTTATCACAAATACTCAATTTTAGTGACAATTTTAATACTTGTCACTAAGATATTATAACTAAAGATCCATTTTCTTGTAGTGAATAAAGATACTCAGGTTGACATGACAAGTATTAGGGAATTTTAATTGGGTCTAACCTGGTCTAACCACTGGTCAGCGGCATTGACTGTTGCATAGTCCCTTTATCTTCCAAAATACTATCATGATCCTCGTAGCAAAATGACATTTGCAGGAGATATATCATAAGGTTTGGCGAAAATCTGATCACTTCTCAGTGATAGAACCAACCAAATGATAGTCCTCTTTGGTCAAAACCACATGGAACTAGTTCAGGGATTCCAATTATTAGCATATAATATAATTACATCTTCCAAGTGAATTTTGTCCTCCTGTGATCTCCTAATTATGTAATTTAAATTAATCTTAAATGTAATAACAACTTTAGGATAAACATTACCTAACTTTCTGCATGAGTTTTTATTTTTCATCCAATCAATCAATTAAATAAGCAGACTATACCTGAAATATAAGGATCCTAAAATAATCTGAGACATAAAATTTCAAAGGAATTAGGCCGGATCGAGCTGCTACTTGGCAATAGATGCTACTGGTTAGCGATCTTGCCGTGCCCATCCTTGATGAAATTTTTGGTGCATGATAAGCACATGATAAATATAGTTTTGTAGGAGTTTTTGTATTTTTTTTTATAGGATTTTTATTTTTATTTTCTTTTTAGGTTTTTTGCTTTTTAGCATTTTTGGGTTTCCTTATTTTTCACATGGGGTAGGCTTTAGGTTCATTTAAAAAAAAAAAGAAGAGATTTTTGCTTTCTTTTAAAAAAGAAAAAAAGAGAGAAAATTTTAAAAAAAAAGTAAAAATTTTAAAAATTATTTGCTGCAATAAATCTTCCTAATCTACAAAATTAAGAACATATTTAGATTAATGATTTTTCAAATTAAGTTTCATATAAAATACACTCATCATTTTTAATTAAATTTATTTTTTAATACCTACTAATTAGTAATTATTCGGCTTGTATACATTACGTGCATATGTGATGGTTTATTTCTATTTGGAACTCTAACTCTAACTCTTGATTAATTTTTCTCTCTAAATATTTTTCTTTTCTTCTCTCTTTTTTTTTATTTTTTTGTGAATATTTCACCTTTCAAGTGTATTCACGATTGCTTGATGCAAATATCCGATTACTCGAATCATATTTAATTTCTTAAAAATACTATTCGTGTGAATACATACGCTTTGTAAGGCACACATACCAAATTCCTTAGTAATTCTTAAGAAATTTATTTATTTTTAAAGAATCATTGTCTTAATATCAAACTTATCTTTTTATTTATTTGTTTCTTTTTTTAGAAGAAAAGACTACTCAATTATTATTGTTTCCATCCTTAACCTAATAAACCATTGTAAAGTGAAGAAATAAATGTATAATTACCTCAAAATTATTATTCTAGGTGTCTATTTTTCGGACTTTAATTTTTTTATAAAATTCTTAGTGTGTTATCTAATCTAGTTTCCTATCAAATCTCAAATCTAAATTTATTTTTTTTATTGATTTCAATAGAATGGATCATACAACAAAATTCATGCATGATGAAGAATGATAACATAATTACAATAAATATTGAAAGTAAAAGATCCCACATGCTCTTTGTAATTGCTTTTAATTCTAATATTTGTTGTAATTATGTTATCATTCTTCATCTAGGATATTAAAAAAATATATATATACATATTAAGAGAATGCTACATACAGCAAAAAAAACAAAATTAAAAGAAAGCTACATATTATCTAGGATATTAACTTGATATTTAATTTGTACCAAAATAACTAGGACATCAAAAGAAAGCTACATACTAAATTTGAAGAGATTTAGCTTTAAATAGGATCACTTACTGTCTCCAAGTTGGTATATATAGATGTATAATACAATGGCAAATTGGTAATAACTACAACCTCCAAGTTGTCTTTCATACTTAGACATCATGATTTTATTTGACTAATTCTCCATACTAGTCTAAACCTATAACCAGCATCTCTTAAGCTAGCAAGAGTTGAATATGTCTTGATTCCTTACTTATTATAGAAGGCAACAAATTAGTTATAATGATATCGTAATTGGTGAATCAAATGAGGTGAGGTAAGGATGAAACAAAAGATAATGGAGAAATGGGTGGATTTTGATGGAGGAATGAAAAGAAATAAAATGAATTAATTAATTCTATTTTTTTGAGTCCGAAAAATTCTATAGTCCCAAAAAATATTAGATAAACAATAAATATAGAATAAAGCGAGATGATTTTACCATAATTAGAAGAATATTTTTTAGATCTATAGATTGCAAGATAAGAATATCAGTAAAGACAACATCGACAAATCAAAAATTGGACATTTTGTCAATTCTGGAACTTTCTTAGAAAATTTTGAGAAAATAACTAAAATATAGATAAATAGGAAATTTATGACTTCAAAATAAAAATTTTAATTTTGGTTATGAAATTCAAGTTTGAGTAACTAAATATTAAATCGATACTCAATTTAGCTCTCAGTAACCCCAAAATATGGCATGACTGATACAAAGATTAAATAAAAATATAAGATGGAGTCAATATACTCAATATCTAGTCATCATCAATATCTGAACTTTGGATTGATATAATCAGTACAGAATACACTGGTTTAAGAGACTTAAGAGATTACGAGTATAGCAGTATTAGTCTATAATTGCTCTATATTCTTATATAACTTTCAGTACAACTTATATTGAATTCCACTTATTCTCAACAACAAGGGGAATTTTTTATATTTTACTTTATTTCTTTTGCATATTTATTTAAAAATTTAATCATAATTGCAAGCCTAGAAAAAAATTCTAATATTTTAAAATTTTCTTTCGTGTCTCTAATATCATTAAGAACACTTGCAACAATTAAACTAAGAATGTGAAATACATTAAATTTGGAAGAAAAAAAAAACCATTGACACCAATACAAGTTAGTGACAAAAAATTTCTTATATGCTATATCACTACATTATTATCAGACAAATTGCTTAGCAAAAGAATAACAATTTCCTGTATTAATTTATGATTGTCAAATTATGCTAAAATTAGATCTACAATATTCTATATCAGTGTGTGCCTCATCAAAAGGATTAAAAGAAATTACTTTTTTTTTTCATTTTTTACTTTTTATTAATCCAATATGTAGTAATAGTTAAATATGCAATTCACTATAGAGATGTCCAAATATTAGAAATAAGAGAAATTTGGGAATTCAGATTTGAAAAATTAAAAAAAAAAAATTTTATTCGTATCTATAATGTTTAATAATATCACGTGGCAAGTTTAATGAGAAAATTTATCAAAAGCTAAACTAAAACTTCTTTTATCATTTCTTCAACTTTACAATATTTTACCGTATTAAAACACAAGTTTCTAAGAACAAAATACTCACAACTGTTTTTTAACTTTCATAACATCACATGATAATGAACCAAGATTTAATGTTGAGGATGAATGATAGCATAGCTTGGCGAATATCAAGTTGGATCCTTGTCCCTTACCGTGGCATCCCATATACATTTTAAATGAGTTATCCCATTTGTGTGATGGCATACCAATAACTTCTTACAATATGGTACCTGCATTGATCATCGTCACAATACCGACGTCATTCTTGATGGTGATCTTATCAAAGAAACTCCACATGTTGGATTGTGCCCATTTGGAAGTTGGATGTAGTTTCTCCAAAGGGAGAAGTAGAAAATATTTTCTTGTAAAGTAGCTATGGGGAGTAATCTCCTCATTCTTATTGACATGATTAAAAGAAGATGTCATAGAGAAATTAAAGAAATTGAATTGAAAGTTTAAGATAGGAGATGGAGAGAAAAAATTATCGAGAATTTGTTGATCATATAAGAGAGGTTAAAGACTACATGAAAAAACAGCGAGATGGAAGTTATTTATAGAATTTTTTTTTTTTTGAGAAGGAGAAAATTCCTTTAACCAAAAACTCCATTAAGCACACAAAGAAACACAATATCTAAATGTCAGAAATATACACAAAATCTAACATTTAAAGCCACCAAATTCTTGCCATATTATAATATTAACCAAAAGATTCATCAAACGAGTTTTCAACAGCATTATGTTTTTATAAAACAACCACAGTTATCAGTCCAAAAGGACAATATTTTGAAAAGAGATACTTATAATTGAAGAATAACCAGTGTCAGTCTCAGTAGAAAAGTCATTACCACAAGATATAGCAACACCACTATCACCAAGATTAGCAACACCACTACTAAATCCAACAGATCCTCAAGAATCCACATCTACGGAAGAAGCAACCATCAAATCAGCCACCCTTTTAGGATTTGAGCTTTTATAAAATTTGAACATTTCCCTTTAAAGGAGGATTTTTAATCTAAAAAGAAATGAACAAATTAGTGGTTGACAATAATTGTAATGAAGATCTTTTTTTTTTTTTTTTAAATCACGTTGTTCCTCTCATTCCAAATACACCATATAACAGTCATAACTGTCAAATCTCATTCAATTTTCATAGCATAATAAATATTATCACATCTCCAATTGGTTAACAACTCTTTAACATTATTAGGAAGATTACTTATCTGTAAATTGAACCAGAGACTCCTCCAAATAGATCTAATAAATGGATATTGTGAGAAAATTTATCACAAGATTCAATAAAATACACAATTTAAATCCTGAAGAATGACACCTTTTGCTGACATTCTATCTCTTATATGTAATTTTCCCAACAAAGTAAGCTAAATTAAAGTTTTTACCTTTTTATTTAATTTTCCCAGCAAAGTAAGCTAAATTAAAATTTTTTACCTTCAAAGGAACTGATGGTTTCCAGATGTAAAAATAAACAAATGAAGCTTCATTCACCAACTTAATATGATATTATTTAACTGAAAATATTCCTTATGTAGAAGAAACCCAAACTCTTTTATTATCTGATAAAGAAAACTGAATAAAAGATATTAAATTATTCAATTCAAACTATTAATTTATCAAATCTCCTGACAGATTTCTTCTAAAATGAATATTCCATCTCCAAACATTATTGTAACAGAATATCATATCATATATTATAACATTAGACTCAGAAGAAAGCTCAAATAAATTAATAAAAATCACTGCCAATGGTCTATCTTCACACAATTATCCCACCAAAAGGAAGTGAAAGAGTCATCACCAATACTAACTCTAGTATTTTCCAAAAAAATATCTAAGGAATTCAAAATTTCTTTCCAAAAATGAGACAAACTAGGAAAATATTTAGAGATATCTCTAAAACCTTTATTCTTATAGTATTAAAATTTAACCATTTTATACCAAGTAAGATCATAGGACTAACCGAATTTCCATAACCACTTCCTCAGTAAAGCAAAGCAGTATTCATACTCATTAAATATAAGACACCCAAATCTCTAAAACCTTTGGGCTTACAGACATCCTTCCATGTGACTAAACACAATAAACCTTTATATTCTGTATCTCCTTTCTAGAAAAAACTTCTAATTTTATCAATTCTCTTAGTAACCCATTTAGGAAATTGATAGAAAATGGATATTACCCTTTCTGATAATTAAATAGAAAATCAACCCTTCTACCATCATCGTCATTATCATCCAATTGATATACTAAATTTTTATGAAAATTAATTTTCAGACAAGAAACTAGCTCAAGTCCATATAACAATAATTTTAAAGACCAGGAAGTAGATGAGTAGTATTAACAAAAAAACAGTATCATTTGTATAATGTAAACTTAAGAGTTTGCCATTAAAATTAAAAGGAGTTAAACCGGAAATAATTTAATTCTGATCTACCAATCTTAATATTTTAGTAAAAGTTTCTACAGACAAAACAAATAATATAGCTGATAAAGGATCTTATCTTTATCTCAATTCTCTTTTACATACAATAAAATTACCAACATTACGATTAACAATAATTTGAGATTTTCCTTCTAGCAATATCAATTTCATCCAAACAATCCATTTATCACCAAAGCCTCTAGCATTTAAAACATCAAAAATAAAATTTCACTCCAGCATATCATAGGCCTTAGTAAAATCCAACTTCAAGATAATACCCCCAATCATTTTCTATCCATTCCAAGTAGACATAAATTCTTGTATTACAACAATACTATCAAGAATAAACCTTTCTTTGATAAATTCATAAATCAATCAAAGTATCCAAAACAGAAGTCAGCCTGATAGTCAAAATTTTAGTAATAATTTATACACAACATTCAATAGACTAATAGGCCTAAAATTTTCAGAGAATTAGCACCATTTTTTTCATGTAATAGAATGATATGAGCATAATTAAATCTTTTGATAAGTAAACAGTCATAATAAAATTCAGCCATCATATTAATCAAATCACTCTTCACTATATGCCAAAATTCTTGAAAAAATAAAGCAGAAAATTTATCAGGACTAGAGAACCATTAGCATTTAATAAAAATTCTGCCAATTTGATTTCATCTTCTGAAAAATATTTCTCAATAAACTCAGAACTCCAACTTTGATTATGATATAACTCCTGTTAGAATAAATCAGCTCTATGTTTCATATAATCACCAAAGATCTGTTTAAAATAACTAGTAAAAATTTTATTTAACTCAGCTTGATTGGATATTTTCAAATTATTATGAAAAATACAATCAATATTGATTGATTTGAAACATGTCATTAGCTACTCTATGAAAATGGAATATACTAGCATCACTTCTTTTAGCTAATGTGTTTTAACCTTTATTTCTATAAAATTTCTTTCTGAGCAAGAATATTATCAAGATAATTTTCTATATTGCATCGTCTGTACTTTTTATCATTAGACAAGGATTTTTGTTTTTCAAACACATTAACAGCTTAATTTTAGTACTTTTGATACTGTTAAAATT
The DNA here is from genome assembly GCA_036321105.1 of Dracaena cambodiana. Classification (NCBI taxonomy): domain Eukaryota; kingdom Viridiplantae; phylum Streptophyta; class Magnoliopsida; order Asparagales; family Asparagaceae; genus Dracaena; species Dracaena cambodiana. Next base: position 28,756,001 of record JAYEPQ010000001.1, read on the forward strand.
ATTTTAATCCAATTTTTAATCTCTTTTCTCAATAATCTGTGTTTTAAAATAATTCTGACAGCAGCATCCCCTTCAATTAGACAATTAAGCCAAAAGCTAGAAATAAATTCTTTAAAACCAGAAGTAGACAACCAACATTTTTCAAATCTAAATTTCTTAGGCATAGAAAAGTCTAAGATATTAAGTAAAATAGGACGGTGATCTGATAGTTGGCTAGCTAAATATTTTTTAATGGAGAAAGGAAATTTAACACTCTATTGTGTAGAGTAAAGAAATTATCCAATTTAGTAAAAAAAGGAATTTCATGTTTATTTGTCCATGAAAATTTTTTTGTCATAAAGAGAAGGATTAATCAATTCCATATTTCTGATAAAATTACAAAAATCAACATTATCCATGACATGAGATCTTTTCCCTTTTATCTCATCATCCGACAAAATAATATTGAAATTTCCAACCAATACCCAAATTCCATAAAAAGAAGTTCTAAAATTTTTCAACTCCTATTAAAGTTGTTTATCATTGAATTCAAGAGAACCTTATATATTAGAGATAGCTAAAATACTCTCTTTATTAGCAGATTCAATTATAACTGTCAAGCAAAAATTAGTAGACATATACTAATTTTTCTCTAGTATTGACTTTTTGGCCAATTATCAAACCACCAGAAGATCCATTAGTATTTTTTCAATCCAATCATTTATAAAAGAACCAGACAATGATCTTAGAATAAAATCATTATAACATTCTAATTTTATTTCTTGTATGCATATAATATCAATTTTATTTAATTGACAAAAATATCTAATGCCTCCTCTTTTAACTGAATCACCAAAACCTCTAATATTCCAAGTTAGTATAATCATTTATAAGAAGCTCTTCTCCTTTTCATATCCTTTATTTCCTCCACAGGATTAAAAAATGATTTAGAATATAAATTAAAACCACATTTAGCACCTAAATTTAACATCTGATCAAAAGTGGTAATTATTAAAAGAAAACATAACTAAAGTGGAACCCAGAATGTTAGAATTACCTCCTTGACGAACTTCGATTTTTCCCAGACTTTTAATAGCAGCCCTGTTATTAGTTTTAGTCAAAGTAGACACAACCTCATAACCCAGCAGTCTTCCACTTCTCCTCACCATGAATATGGTAGCTAATGGCTTTATTTCATTCTCAATTATCTGCGAAGGAGTAACAAAAATAGAGTCATCAACTACTTCATCAGAATGCTATGGGACATGACTGCTTAGATCATCAACAATAAATATTTGTTTGTCTTGATTGTCAATATATTCTTACTTTTCAACAATATCTATCACAAAATTAATATTCAGACATCTATTCAAATTCCAATCTAACATATTTTAAGAATGAAAACATCTATTAAAATTCCACATGAGCTAGAAATTCTTTATCCACAATATAAGATGGATCAGGAGAATTAGACAACGAAACATGAACATCTGAATCAAATGTAACAGATATAAGTTTTTTACTCTAAGGATTAGCAGGATTACTCCTGTAATCAGCCTTTCTTCACCCATTTCCTATCACCAATGTTCAATCTTTCCTCTTTTTGACTATCTTTGAAACTCTCATCACCACTGGATTTCCAAGAGTATTCAAATTTCCAAGAACCTTCATTATTCTTAGCCCTTTGGCTTTCATCTACTTTCTTAGCAATTTCCTAACAAATCATTAACAATATCTGTAGAGACTATATATCAATGAATAGTTCAACCTTAGAAGGAATATTCTTAATAGATTCATAAGAAATCTGAAAAACTGCTATCACAAATTGACTAGAATCTGTGGTTGTGTCATCTAAAGAAATTAAGTCCCCAAATCCCTTAGTAATTTTCTTCAAAGACTCAAAATCCTAACAAAATATAGTTAAAAATTTAAGTCTTATCCAAATCTTTTAGTTCCTTTTTTCAAAATAAATTCCCTCTATAGAAGACCACTGCCTAATTAGTAATCTACCCAAACTATAGTGAAAAATACTTTCAGCATAATACTACTTCTATGAATAGCAGGTACAATCTTAACAAAAAAAGATTTATTTTGATAAAAAAAATATATTCCAAACAGAATTCCAAGGCCAAAGATGTTTTCATTCAGACAATAGAACATTAGTATTTACAATTTCATCACCCAACACTCAAATGATAGCATAATTCTTAAAATTTCCTATAGCATTTTCCATAGAAAATGGCAAGTTTAAAGAAACAGAAGAAAAAAAATATCAAATACCTGATTAATATCCTCTGAATCAATCTCCTCACCATTATCCTTTAGCAGATTATTAGCCTCAGAACTTCAAGATCCAAAATTATCATCAGATTTTTTTTCCTCCACATCGTTCTCCTTCAGATCTAACTAAATCAAATATACAAGGAGACCTTAAACGAAATCTGACATCTATTCTAGATATTGAATAGTTTCTGTCATAAAATCTATCAAATTTGCCACTACCCATCATAGAACGGTCTCTATCACACTTGGTCATCATTTGATATTCTTTTTCATTTGGAAAATAAAAGTAACCTTACTCTCTTAACCAGATTATACAGGTACTAATATTGTGGCCAAGATGACCACATCACCTACACTTAACAGGATATCTACACTCCACAAATCTGTGAGACTGATCACCACAACGAAAACAAAGACTCTTTGTTTTGAATCTTTAAAAGAGAATGCTAATTTTCTGTGATCAGCGAATTTGGAAGATGAAAAAGAAGGAAAAATAGAACTAGAGGATTGAAGAATGTCCTTAAAGGAATGAGAGAAGGGAGCACATGAGAAGTCATGAGAGACTCGGGAATCAATAAAGTGATCACGCGATATAGCGCCTGAGTCTCAAGGCTCAAAGAAACCTCGAGTCGCCTGCTCCTCTCTCTTATCACGAAATCCCAAGGCAAAGTTATTAAAAAGATTTCTCCGAAAACCAACAATATCACGTGAAGAAGGCAGAGGATCTCGAAAAGGATGCCTCAATGGATGATCCTAATAAATGAACATAGAGCCCAACGGATGAATATCATTATTCAAAGTCGAAAGTCGAAGAAAAAAAAACTAGAGGATTTCAAAATGACACTTCTTCTTAATTGTGGATAAAGAGAATTAATTATTTTATGATTAAATAAACCTCTCTTAATCTGATCCACAATCATCCCATCAAAATAAAAATAATCAGATCTCCGGTGCAGAGGAATCCCCATGAAAATAGATAAAAAATGATTAAAAAAAATCAAAACAAGAGCTTAAAGGAAGAATCCGAATTTAATTCAAGAATTATATCATTCAGCCTCAAAATAAGAATAGCTCGAAAGGATCAAGATTGATTCAAGAATCAAAACTTGTTCAAGAAACCAAATCAAGATCAGTTTTCAAAACAATCATCGAAATCTGTAAACAACCAGCATAATCAACAATTGAAACTAACCTCCAAATGGCTATCCATCGATGTAATTAGGCTATCATTCCTCAATCAAAAACATGAAAAAAGAAAAAAGAAAAAATGTAAGATCAAAACTTAATCTTGATCAATTGCCATCAAAATCAGCCAAAAACAAAGCATCAAATATGATCAAGAAATCATCTTTGATTCTCATATCACCGTCATAATTTAGGAATCAATTTTTTGAATAGAATCAAATAAAGGAATCAAAACCCTAGAATCTTTAACCAACAAACATCATAGATGGAGCACACTCCGTTTTGCCTCAAAAATCTTGATTACTAGACACTAATACGAGTGCCTCTAGCTATTTTATAGATGTTGGGAGTGAGAAGGTAAAAAATTACAACAAAAATCCTAATGGCAATTTTAGGCAAAAAAGGGAATTTGCAAAAAAATTACAAACAATCGTCCAACGGTCCAAGATAACAGGACTTCGGTAAGCCAGTTCGGATTTCAACATCTGTATTTGAGGTCGGGTCTAGCCTAGTCAATTGGGTCATTTTTCGGAGCGGGTTGGGTCCAAATTAGGCTGGGCTTTTAGAATTTTTGGGCTCGGACTTTTGGCTTATTTGAATAAGTCTGGCCCGAAGCAACCTTGAAAACCAAAAAAAAATAGAAATATTTTCAATTTTAAATCAAAGTAAATTCGCCCTTCAATAGAAACAAACACCCGTTATCTTCCTTCGTCCATATTGTATTTTGGAAACAAATCCAAATCCCCACGGACCGGGAGCAGATCCTGTCCAATTTGGACGGCCCAGAGCTCTTGTCGAATTATTATAATGAAATCAAAGCCGAAGTTTGGCCTCTCCTTCTTCCTCTTCCTCATCTCCCTTCATCAACGATAGGGAAAGCGAAGGAGGAGAAGAGAAAAGAAAAAGAAAATTCTCTCTTTTTCTCTCCTCTCTCTTCTTTCTATCTCCTCTCTTTCTCTCTCCTCTCTCTACGAGACAAGACGAAGGAGTATGGAATCTCCCCCGATCTGCTTACCGTATGCAGCGGCGGCGCACGATAGCATCGGGACCGAGGAGGAGAAGGGGAAGGAGAACCATGTCTCTCAGGCGGAGGTGGTGGATCAGTTCCTCATGGAGGTGATTGAGAACCCTCGCCATCGCCTCACTGGTTCGTCTCGTAATTATACCTTGTTCTCTCTGCCCGCCCCCCCCCCCCCCCCCCCCCCCCCGCTCCAAAAACCCAAACACACACACACACAAGCAAAAGTTTTTGGAGATTTAATAATTTGTATTTGCCCTAGAATTTGATTGCTATGTGTTGATGCTTTTGGGCTCACATCCTTATTTGTTTTCATGTGATTAGAAAGATTTTTCTGTGAAAATTCCATCATTCTAGATTTAGGGTTGCTCAATTTGGAAAACGCCTTGCAAGTGGTCATGAAAGATTTTGTAAATTCCATGAATTTTCAGTTTCTACTGCTCAGACTGCCTTGTAAATTTTCTCCAGACACAATGAGGAGTTCAATGATATTTTCTTGGATATTAGGATGATCTACATTGGAGAATTTTTAAAATTTCAGAATTTCTGAAGAAATTAATAAGAGGAGATTGTATTTGTCTGCTAACTCTTCCATATTGGGACGGATTGGACTTGGCTACCGAGCATGGCAGAAAGTTGAGAAAGCTCTATAAAAGAGTTGACCGAAGATTTAGCTCTATGTTGGTGCTAAGTTACCAGCTAGGATAGCTAAAACAGGAGAGTGCAATGCCATAGAACTCGAAGATAAGTCTGAGGTAGGTAGAACTGCCTTATTAGTCGTACTTGTTTTACTTTAAAAACAAAGTAGAAAGCAGCCAAGGAAGGTGTCTAGATGAAGACATGATTTGTCAGAGGAAATAATTTTTATCTCTTAGGAAAAATATAAACAAGTCCCAAACTAATCATAGATGAGGAGAGGATGACTGTCCTTCATGACATCAAGCTTCAATTTGCTGTTAGAGTTATTTTTTTCCCATAGATATCAATTAAACTTTCTAGCTTGTTATTATTGAAGGTTAGTTTCTTGTGGATTAGAATGAGAATTAACCTTTCCTGTAACATAGGTGACTGTGACACCTTCTTAAGCGTAACTATGAAAACTTTTAGTAGCAAATTCTATTTATATGTTTTTTTTGGAAGTTTCATCAAAGACTAACACGCTCCGGACATTATTAATGGAGGGAACTTATTTTCTTTCTACTACTACGTTATCTTCTAACATGGTCGAATGCTCTAACAAGCAAATTTTATGAGCCATCTTTGTAATTATTCTGGGTAGGAGTGGTAATGGGTAAGGGGTGAACCCTTTTACCCTAGAATTTAGGATAATCATAAGCTCTTCTTACCCATTGATCTACTAGGGTAAGGTAAGGTAAGGAGATGAACCTCCCTTGCCCTACCAGTTCACCCTTTTACATAAGTACAAAAGTAATACTATTATCATTACTTGTGTATAATTATATTCTTAAAAATTAACCTATGCATTTCAGGAAAATTATAATAAACTAAAATTTCCTTGAGCTTCATAAACTTCAGTTTCACTATCATCTTTATTATGAATCTCATCTATTAACAAATTTTTTTTAGGACATTGATAAGCAAAGTGACCAAAACCATGACACTTGAAACACTCAGTTTGTTTTGTGGCTGGTTTTGATGACTCACCAGTGACTGTTTTACCTTTTGTATCCTTAGAAACAGTATTAGTATTTGTACCATTAGTGTAAGATTGTTACTTGGGATAATCCGCAGTTCTGAAAGTGGACTTTTTATCAAAGGGTGTGCGCAAATATGCCTCATAGTTGAGAGCACACTGAAATCTATCTTCAACAGAATCTAAAGAATGTGTAAGCACTTCACGCTTGAGCTCGGATTTGAGTCTAGTGCGAAATTGTGAAAGGGTTAGACGACTGTCTTCTTGAATGTTACATCGTACTAAGAGCTCATCGAATTTATGCATATATTCAGTCACACTCATGTTCTTCTATTTTAGATTAGACAGTTGATCAAGAAGGCAATCCATAAAAGTTGGAAGAAAATATTCCTTTCTAAATTCTTTTTTCATTTCAAACTATGTTTCAATTTGTTCTTGTCGCTCTCTTGCTAATCGTCTCTCAACTGACATTTAATACACTTTAGATGACCCTTGTAATTTTAGTTTAGCAAAACGGACTCTTTGGATTTCTAACATCTTATACCATTCAAAAAAATGGTCCATATCTGCTAACCAACCACAAAACCGTTGGGGGTCATAAGTGTCATCAAATGAGGGAACATCTACTTTGACTTTACGTGTGACTTTACGTGTGATATTATCGTGTGGATGTCTATACTCAAAATTATTATTTCTTCCAGTATTATGATGCTCTTCTAGTCTACTCTTATTCCTTTGATTATTTTCAGCAGGTTTTTATTCGTTGACTTGTGTTTCTAAAATGTCTAAACATGTATTTATTACATCTAAACCAGTTTGAAGTTTTTTTTATTATTGTCCATTATTTCGTTTAATTTATTCAAAACTTCAGTGAAATTTATGACTTCTCTAAAATTTTTGCCACTACGAAGCATGCAATAATTATCTATATGCAATTGCAATGAAGCACACAGATGAATATGCAAAATTCTAGACCCAAAACTAAATGTGAATGTATGATCAAAATAAAACACCCTAACTGTTGAAAATTGCTATATGTAGAAAAATGCAATTTCTATTTATACAATAAAATGCAACACAAAAATAAATCTCGTGGCAAATTATAAGTAACAATAAATTCAAGTCCACGCAAATAATAAGAATGGAGTACCAAAATATTACTGACTGAATAACAGTGCGATTAGAAGTTATCTCGATGTAGAGTAAATCACACTTAAATACGAATTCCTTTGAGTGTTGGGGATTTTGTACAAACTTTGGAGTAGAAATCCCACGAATCAGCTTAAGAATTAGCTTAGAATTATTCGACTCGAACTGGGTGCAAATCTGGCTCCAAATGACTTCAAAATCACCAATAACAGGTCTGGATTCTCCTTAACGGGTCTGGAACAAATGTTGCACTGAGCTCACTAAATAAAGCGGGTTGGATCAGGTCTCATTTGTTTCGGGTTTTAGTTGGACCAGATTTGATCTCAAACCCAAACCCAAAACCAATTGAATTGAGCCCAAAAGTCAGATCCGGGTCAGGTTTGTTTGCAGCAACCCAAAATAACAGTCACAAGGCTCCTGTTTGATTTGCAAGGGCTTCGAATGGGAGAGAAGCTACGAAAACGATGAAGAGGGGAGGGGAAATCTCGTGAAGCTCGAAGACGAGTACGAGATGATGTGAACAGAGCGATGGCGGTCTCTGGGGGCTGCTGGAGCGTCGTCAAGGGCAGAGGATGGTGGGAGACGATGCCGGAGTTGAGAGTAGCGTTGACCTGCTCGTTGGTTGAAATGGTAGCGGTGTTGCTGGCTGGAGACGGTGGCGTTGCTGGTTGGAGATACATCTGATGATGGTCTAGTGGATGCAGGCAGTTATGAAGATGGTGAAGGGGCTGTTGTCGAGCTCAAACGGTGATGAGGTTGAGTGAAGGTATTGAAGACAGAGGGATGAAGATGGGTGGAGTTGGAGTTGTGGTTTTTTTTTTCCTTTTTTTTTTAACTCTCACACTAACTCTCTCTTTTTCTCTCAAATCTGCTTCCTTTTGCTCTTTTTTTTTTTCCTTTTTTTTTTTTGCTCTATAGTGCTGGTGGGTTTGATGAGGTGGCGGCGTGGGGGTGCTGTTGCGGGAGGAGAAAGAGAGGGATGGTTTTTTTTTTTGGTACTGGTGGGTTTGATGAAGAGGCGGCATGGAAAGGGGTGCTGCTGCTGCGGGAGAAAGAAGGGAAATTTTGTTTCTCTCTCTCTCTCTCTCGGACTTCGTTTCCTATCTGATCTCTTTCTCTCTCTCATTTTTTAACTCTTTTTTTCACTCGATTTTTTCTCTCTCTTTTTCCTCAGTTTTTTTTAAACTGAATTTTTTTTTTGAATTTTTTCTCAAATCTAAAAAAAATTTTTTAAAAAAGATGGAAAGAGAAGAAGATGGAGATGAATTTGGATACCTGAGATTTAGCTCTGATACCAATTTGACGCAGAACGGAAGCGATTTAGGATTTGTGGTGGAGAAATTGGGAAAGAATTTAGGGTTTTGGGGATAATTTATGGTTTGAGCCTCACGCCCAGGTGAATCACACCCATTTTCTCACGAATCACTTGAGGAAAGATTTAATAAAGCAAATTACATGCTCTAAAAAAAATCATAGTTCACTCTATTATGAAATTAGGGTTTTACATGCTATATATATAGAAAGTTCTAAAGCAATAAAATAATAACAAATCTACTAAAATCTCTAATCAAATCTAATCAAATCCTAATTAAATAACTAATTTAATCTCTATCAGTACCTCTAGTTTGTTAGTCAGGTTTTCATTCATCTCCTGAACATGAGAACATTCCAAACAACTGAGGTAGATTTGTTTTTATAGAATTTAGCTCTAAAGTATTTTTTTTTCTAATTTATCTTTTAAGCTCAGATTATCTTTCTTTAGGCTAGAATTTGTTTTCTTTCAACAATTTGTATTTATCAGCAAGCTTCTCATATTCTCCCGACATTTCTTCATATTTAGTATAAAGCTCATTAACCTAGGGTGTATTTTATCATCCGAATCGTTGTCTCCTGAATTGCTTGAGGGGTTAATTTTTGCCATCAAATCGATATGTGCTTATCTTTCATCATCGCTAGCAATGGACTCTGTCTCATCCTGTTTACTCAATGTGTTCCGTTTCTTGAAGTTTGAGTTTTTGTTTAGGGGACATTCATTGCGTAAGTGTTCAAGCTTTCTGCATTTATGACAAACTAGGCCAATGTCAGAATCAGAATTTTCAATTTTATTCTTCCTATTTTTTTTGAATTGTTTCCCTCTATTCGTTAGGAATTTCTGGCCCTATTTTTTTTAATTGATGAAAGTCTTGAAGCCTCTGACTAACAAACTGCTTTTAGCATCATCCTTCTCACTGTTGGAAATTGAACTCGACTTAATTATCGTTTCGTCCTTTTTTAAGAGTTAGTGGATCTTCCTTAGTGCCTTGCTCTAAGCGATTCTTGGCTCTTTCAATCTCGTATCATGCGTCATAAGATTTCCTATAAAAGCAACATCTTTAATAAATCATGGGACTCTTTGATTGGTGCTACCTTGGAGTCCTAATCATATGCGAGTGAGCGAAGGATTTTGTGAATCAGTTCCATCTTGCTGAACCATTTTCCACACCCTCTTGCTTTATTCAATATGTCCGTGAATCTTGTAAATATGTCAGATTGTCTCTGTGGACTTCATTTGGATATTCTTGTAGTTATTTATCAACATTAATGTTGCTTCATTGTCTTTGAGAAGTTTCCTCGTGGGTTACTGCCAGAGTTTTCCAGATCTTCTGGGCAGTAATGCAAGCAGAGATACAGTTAAATTATTCAGTAGTAAGTGAACAATATAAAGCATCCCATTTATTCACATATTTGGTTATTGCATCTTCAATTTTAATGGTCTGTTCATGGTAATTAAAATCTACGTTATTTCAAACATCATAATCTGTGGACAACAAGAATACCTTCAACCTATCTTTCTTACAAGTGTAGTTTGTACCATCAAATAGTGTAGGATGGTAATTGTATGGCCTTCAGGGAAAACAACAGCATGCAAAGTTCATAGACTCGCCTTCTATCCTAACCGGGATACCACTATTGGGATCATTATGCAAGCCGATAGGGAGGTGAATAGGGTTGCTCCACTTTTGGAATGCATGAATTTGTACAGTGGTTTGGGAAAAGCCTATATACATTCTTCCTCTCGATTAGAGGGGCTTCCACTACTAGTGAAGGAAATCCTAGAAGATACTTTAATTTAGCAAGTAGATACAAGACTTAACCTAGTCTGCTCAACAAGTCTTCCACAGCAAAGTATTCCAACACAGAGCAACCATAGCGTCCCATTAGTATTCCTCAATTACCCATAGCTTCAGTGTGCCATACAAACCCCCAATCACACGGATTGTAACCTCAATTACACCGGCTTGAATGCACATGTAAAACCAACCATGTGATTATAAAGAAAATTTTTGAGACTCACACCAACACTATCTGTTAAGTGTAAAACAGAAAGATCTTATAGCTTTTAGAAGTTGTGTTCGAAAGATAATGCTTGCGATACCTGAAGATGATGATGATGTAGAAAATCTGGTTGTATCACAGTCGTCAAAGATCTGATTCGTAGACATAATGCGTCTTTGAAAGTGTGTGAATGATGAAGTAGGAGCTCTCAAACAATCTCCAATGGCTTCTCTTCCTCCAAAATTTTCTTCTCAAAAAAAATCTTCTAAGATTTTTCTTTTCAATCTAAACGACCTTTTATAATAGAAATCCTACTCCTCGAAGGATCTCAATCATTAATGTAATAGGAGTGTGATCTTGTCCATTATTATAATTAAAGTTATCCATGTGTTATTCCATGTTTAGGATTCTTTGGAATCAAAATAGAATTCCATTTGTCCTTCCCTATTTAAGACTCTTTGGAATCAAATAGAATTCCAAATCAGTTTGAAAATTTCCATAAAAATACGCTGGAAACCTGCTGCACTCCTGATCCACTAGTGGCTGTACTAGTGGTTAGGCTCGATTAGCTCAATGAATTGAGCCACTTGTGGCTCAACCACCCGTGGCTCGACCACTGTGAGGTCAACCGTGGCTCTAGATTTTCCAACATTTCCAGTAGAGCTATTCTTCAGTAGAGCTATTCTTCAGTAAAATAATGATATCTTTCACATTGAACTCCGATTGAACTTATTTTGATTGTGTTTCAAAGCGGATTTAGAGCTTTACAACTTTATAAAAAATTCCATTAGTTGATTCAAGTTGTATCTCTGGCAAACATCACCTGGAAGTTGCAGCAGCATCATATCATTGATATCGTTCGTCATCTTGGTGGTATCGGCCGTATTGCTAGATTTATTTGTGCATCTATCTAACCCTCAGATACACCACCTAGTATGTCATACTACGGACTCCAAATAAGGATCATGTATGGAAGTACATCCCACAATATGGGCCATGGAGAATTCAGCAAGCCATCTCATATCGTGAATGAAATTAGTGAATGTTCAGCAGAAAATTTAGATTTGAATAAGGTAGCCTTATCAAGTGGCATCATAGCTTTTGCGAGCTAGCTTACTTTTGGTTGGGTGTAATAGCACTTGGGATTTGCTTTTGCCAAAGAAAAAGAAAGACAAATTTTGAAAGTTTCTGCAAAATCCTATTTTTCATGCAAATTTGTGACTTAAATTGAACCAATTTTAAAATTTTGCATGGGAATTAGGAGTTCCAACCAATATACAATTCTCTTTGTGCAAATGTAATGATACCTGACGCAGGACGGAGGCGAAATTAGGGTTAGGGTTTTTAGAGGAATTGGAGAAGAAAAGATAGTTTGGGAAAACTTATAGGATTTGGGAATCCACCCAGGCGAATCTACGCCCACTCTCCACGAATCCACGAGGAAAGATTTTGATTTTAGCGAAATCCACGCCAGAAATTTATCAAAATTTTCAAAATATTATTTATCTCTTTTTTTTATAATACTTCATACAAAGTCCATATATATATAAAAAAAACCTAACAAACAAAATCCTAATTGAATTCAATATCTTAATAAAATCAGAATCCAATCAAATATTCTAAAATCCTAATGTGATCCAAATAAAATCAAATCTAATCTATAGAATCAAATCTGATCTCCATCAATTCTTCCCGGCTTCAAAGCATTCATCCCCGATGAATGCGGAGATAAGGAATAATAAATATGTCCGGTTTGAACTGATTGGATCCACGAAGTATTTCAATTGGGCTATGGTGGTGGTCGAGAAACCGTATCTAGTACATCACATCTGAATCAAGGCGGTGGAGGTGGAACTGACTTTTTTCGTAAATCAGTTTCAGATGATCGTAAATCCCACAAATTATTCTGGCCATGAACAGTTGAAGCAAACCTCTTTGAAACTTCATATGAATCTGTATGTTGAGTCGGTAATTTCTTTATAATTCTTGTAAGGAATCTCTCAAGAGGAACTGAAGTTTTTACCTCATCATCAACAATAACTTCTTTTCTGTCTGAAGTCTCGATTTGGATTGGAAGTTTCTGTACTCCCTGTACATCTGCAACTGATATGCAAATACTATCAGTAAACACGAATTGTCGATGAAGTTTCTTACGAAATTTTAGCAGAAGGTCTTTTAAAGAAACTGTTGGTTTTATGGGCATATGATATATGAGAGGAGATACTTCTGTTCGCTTCTACTCATGATTCATCAGATGTATTTTTATGTGGCTGAAACTTCTCAGTTGGTTGCACTGAGAGATCGTCAGAAATCTGAGCTTTTAAGTCTTCAATTTCTATGGATGGAAAGGAAGTTCTATCTGGCATTAATAGTGGCTCATCATAAACTTCTGTATTCAGTATATGCTGCAATTCGCAATCAACAATATGAATATTTGTTTCAATCTTGTTGGCGATACTATTATCGTTAACCATTTGATTTCTTTCATCCCTGTGTTTATGTGTTTTGTTGAAACTGTCAAGTATTTGCTACACTTTTCAAGTTTATCAATTATATATTGAAGTTTTTCATCAGTGGTCATTGTTTTAGGCTCAAACGATTGAAACTGATGAGATGTAAATTTGGAATATGGTGTTGAGAATACTGATGACGAAGTAGACGTCGCAAGATATCCCAATCCAAGCATAATTTATACTCTTTATTTCAAATATAAACTTCTCCACCCAACTTTTGTCGGGCGTAACGATATTTCTGTACTGATGTTAGATCAAAATATCTAAAGAAATTTTCGAGATGATTCTCCCAATTTTTATAATTTTGCCGATCGTCAAAACCGAAAAAAATGGGTATAGTAGCATACATATCACGCTCAACTCGTGATATTTTAGCATTAGTGTTAATGTAGTGACCATGAAATATGAACTCCATATATAATCAACTAAAAATTTTAGTTCAAAAGGTTTAGAAAATACCCAAGAATCACGACGGCTCGAATTGGAGTTGAAACGGGCTCCGAATCACAAAACTACCCTTAATGGGTCTGCACTGTCTTAACGGGTCTGCACTGTGATGTGGATTAAACCCAACTTAATTCTTCCTTCTCTTTCTTTTTCTCTCTTTCTTTTTTTTCTGAATTTTTTCTCTCTTTTTTTTTCCTCTTTTCTTTCTCTCTTTTCTTTTTTCTCTTTTTTTTTCTGAATTTTTTCTCACTTTTCTTTTTTTCTCTCTTTTCTCTTTTTTTCTCTCTTCTTTTTTTTTTCTCCTCTTTTTTATTCAGATCTGTTTTTTTTTCAAATATGTTTTTTTTTTTTCAGATTTGTTTTTTTCTCAAAATAAAAATAAAAATATAAATAACTGAAATAAAAAAGGATGGAGATGTGGAAGAAAAGGATGGTGATGGAGAAGAAAACCTAAGCTCTGATACCAAATTTGACGTAGGACGGAGGCGAAATTAGGGTTAGGGTTTTGAAAATTAGGGTTTTTAGAGGAATTGTAGAAGAAAAGATAGTTTGGGAGAACTTATAGGATTTGGGAATCCACCCAGGCGAATCCACGCCCACTCTCCACGAATTCACGAGGAAAGATTTTGATTTTAGCGAAATTTACGCTAGAAATTTATCAAAATTTTCAAAATATTATTCATCTTTTTTTTTTTAATATTTCATACAAAGTCCATATATATAAAAAAAACCTAACAAACAAAATCCTAATAGAATTCAATATCTTAATAAAATCAGAATTCTAATAAAATCAGAATCCAATCAAATATTCTAAAATCCTAACGTGATCCAAATAAAATCAAATCTAATCTATAGAATCAAATCTGATCTCCATCAATACCCAACCAAACATGGTCTTAGGATGGAGTGTCTATTGTGTTGCTAATGTAATACACGTTCTAGTTCACTTTAGTTTTTTCCTCATTTTTTGAACTGAGGCCGTAGTCATTCCTATCCCATTCCCCACTTTGGCTTGCTGCTAGTAGGGTTTGAACCTTCTGACTTCTTGCATACTTGCTGAGAGTTTTTATGACTGTGCTACACGTCACATGTTGGTGTTTAAGTTGCAGAAAACATTGTTAGTGACAACCTAAATCTAGCTTAAAATACTGTATAGATGCTTGTTGAATTCATACATCATGTTGTAACTTGTAAACAATTATTTGGAGAACGGAGACCAAGTGATGAGTAAGAAAAATATCAAATCTCTTTATAAACTAGCACGACCCTTCTGGTGGTGCAATCACTCAGAGCATGCACAACCTGCATTCCGAAGGTCATAAATAGGTAATTGAGCCAGCTAAGTTATATTCAGTATCTGGTGAGTTAAACAGGACTGGGAAAGAAGAAATGTTTCATGCACATTTTCTAGATTACTAAAGTCAATCCCAGCTGCTTTATTCTTAGCTTCCATGGCGTATCTTTGGATTATGCTACTTAATTAAACCAAGCCCCTGGTTGATTCCTTTTGCACTTAGTTGAATCATTTAGGCTTGTAGCTAGTGTAGGAAAGCATCGTAACTACTCAGCATAAGTTATGCTACAAACCCCCCCGTCTCCTCAGTAGCTTACTTGTTATGAGAATACTAAAAATTTCATTGCTTATAATGTGAATGAATATACCTATGAGGAAGTCATGGAAATTTGATGGTGTCAATAACATCATCTTACAAGTATCTATCTTTTTTACTGGAACTTATTTACTTTATGTTGGATATGCTCACAATTTGCATGGTGATCCAAACCTTCTTTTCTTCATTGGGGTCGACTGGGTTGGTTTTGGAGTATGACTAGTCGAACCAATGAATTGACCAAATTAGACTATGTGGTGTCTAGCGTGTTATATTGGTTTGCAAAATTCTATATATCAGGTGATATATATTACGATACTTACTAAATATTAGGATGTCATCGAACGTTTTATAATATCCATGCTTTGTCTATATAAATCATAGAAAATTATCTAAAATAAGTTCAGAGTTTTTAGGAATACCTAGCTTCACAATTTGCTTTGACTTTATAAATAACTAACCATTTGTCGAACCTTTTCACATGCTTCAAGATATAAACCAAATAAATGCCCAATCTTCAAAAAACAAAAAATAATACATATGGTGTTGTTGCTACCGCTAGAAGCGCCTCATTGATGTTGCAATTAGAACGGTCAATGAAGGGTGCTTGAGACTATTAATTGAGCCCTATATCTATCTCTTCCTCAAGTATATAGGTCATCAAGCTTATGAGCAAGGGTTGGCTTAGGTTTTTGCGTAATTGAGAGAACATCCGTTATTACTGCTTATCGAACGATATTTCGAGGTCGAAATATCACTAAATATCTCGCCTTCTAGTCGATATATCGACTCATTTCGGTCCAAAATAAGTACCAAGATGAAAATACACGTCATATTGGCTTCGGGCAATGTTATAAATATCAGATGTCAAGATCATATTAAATGGAGGGTTTTTCATACCAGATAGTAGATATCGGATAATATATCAAGAAATACGAGTTTATATACATGTCAATTATGTTTTTTTGATACTTTAAGAGGTGTTTTGATATAACCTACCTAGCAAGTATATGCATAACATGTAACTGAAGATATTCAAGAATAAATATGCACAAAAATGCATAACTATAAAATAAATTATAGAAGACATTCAATGTAGAGTCGTAAATATTGATTATAGACTTTTAAATATTAGATATCATTGATATTATCGGTGAGCAAAATTGTATACCAAATATCACGATATTGGTGATGTATCATAATATTTACAAAATATCAAACATGTTCTAGGATGATAAATATACATGTCCTCCTGCCTATTTAAAACAAGTTAGGGTCTTAAGGTTTGACAAAATAATAGAAAAGATGAATGAAGATAAAATTCGGGCCTCTCACTGCAGGTAACGTAAGCCCCCCACCAACTTTTGAGATGCGCTCACAAAACATTCCTAGCAATTTGGCAAATCAACATGCCAATAAACTACTCAAAAGGTTTCATACTTTCATGTCTCTTCAATCATAAAAAATATGTTTACAAGCCATATATAGGAAAACTACCTACACACACAACACGTGTAATAAACTTAAACCAAATAAAAATATAAATCCTTATCAAACTCTAGGTAAAGTTTCAGATAAAGAATACTTAAACGAACTAGTCTAAATCAAATTTGGTCTTCATCAATTTTCCATGACTTGAAAAGGCATTCATCTCCGTTAATTGGAGAAACAACAAATGTCAAGCATATCTGGGTTGAATTGAACATTCTTCTTGCATGAAATAACTCAATTGGGTTGTGGTGATGGTCATAGAACCGACACTCGTACATTAAGTCTGAACCAAAATGGTTGAAATGGAATTGACCTTGATGACAAAACAACAATAGTCAATGGGAGATCTAGAAAGACACATGCATAAAAAAGAGTTGAATCCTCCCAACTGAAAACAAGATTGATATCAGAATCTTACGGGATATCCAACTCAAGGGTAATGGAAGTAGTACTCCTCATAACTTTATTGAAACTTGTACGTAGAGTGTACAATTTACTCACGAATCCAGGATGGAACCACTAAAAGTGAATTGTAATGATCACCTTATCATCAACTGCAAATTCTAGTAAGTTACTATGTGGATTTTATAGTCATTGTTGCAAATTGCCACCTGTCTATACATCTCATCATGTATATCAAGCGAATGCAATATACTGGAATCACTAAATGCAACCTCTAATAGGATAGGAACGAAAATATGAGTTTATTGGTGGATATTTATTTGACACTTCTTTTGTTATAACAATACTGATCAATGTGAATCTGATACAATGCAAGTTAACTCCAAAAACTCACTGGAAGAAACACTAGGATTAACCACAATATATTCAACCTTTATCTCATGACTCTCTTTTGGAAAATGATCCAAGTTCAAAGATGACTTCTCATGTGGGAAGTATGTGAATCTGAGAGATTCAGCAATGAAGGGACTCTAATGGCTTATTAGGGACAATGATACTAGTAGAAACTATCGCATAATCAATCTTTTCCTTTATTCTAGGTGCGTCAAGTGAACACCTAGTCACCTCTACAAGCACAGTAGACTCCAATAATACATGCTTAATGTCACTAGAATATTCTCATGAATATATATATATATATATATATATATATATATATATATATATATATATGTATCTGTGTGCGTGTGTACATATATACATGTGCGTGTCTATATACACACACACACACATCAATTGCGAGTGTACTACACACTACTAATTATAATTATAATGTCTATATTCGTGCACTTAGATAACTGCTCCCTGGTTTTGTAAGTATCCCTTTAAAAAACAAATCTAATTTTAAATGAAATGCCTCTTCAATGGAGTCCATGTGGTAGGAGCTAGTGTGCATAACACAGGTTGGAACATGGACAAAACCTAGATATGGCCTGATAGCAGTCTCATGTCACAAGAAAGGGGTAATTCATCAATCTAGCTATATAAACTTGAATAGTCATATTAAGAAATAGACATTGTGTAACTTATCTAGGAGACAATTTTTATGATATTCAAGAACGTATTTCTCCTTATGCTTAAGTTTGTCTTTCATATCTTCTCATGACTACACTGGATTCTTACATAGTTCAATAAATCATGGCTGGTCCTACTGGCATCATTCTAGCAACATATCATAATAGTTGAACTAGCACAATATATCTGCTAGCCAATCACTTAAAATATGAGGATCACGGTAACCATCAAATGTGATATTTTTAACTCGTTCTTAGCAGAAAGCCAATTTTAGGCATGACTATTCGAATAGTCATCTCTAGTGCAAGTCCTATACCCATAGCGACATTCATAATCTGTGGCCATATCGTGCTTTTTTGTTTCATGATTCTATCTTCTCTAGCTCGAATTAATATTGAATTTTCCTGAGTATGTGATCAAGCTTATCTGATATGTTTACTAATGTCGGTTTGCTTGTTATCTTGATTATTTATATTTGCTTATACAATTTTCTGTTGTTGTCCACAAATATGTGACAAACACAATATAAACAAAAAAGCAATTGAGATGCAAATTCTAGACTTGAACAGAACTAAAAGTGCATGAACTAAATGATGAAAATTAAAATCCTAAAAGACTCAATCTCTAGATGTAAGGAAATTAATCTTAAAATGATGATAAATGAAAAATAATGAGATCCATAGAGAGAAGCAAATAACAAGGGCTTGGCAAATTATACAATCAGTAATATTGGCAGGGGCTATAACAATCGAAAATTTAGCTCAAAATAGATTTTGCTCGAGAAGATGAGTAGCTTACGCTTCTTAAGTTTTGTAAGAGTCTATAAAAGATCATTCCACATAGTCGGAATCTTGCATGAGAATTGAAAGATGTGATTGGATCGTCATCAAATTACAAGTAGATCCAAAATGAGTCATGGTATCTCATCGGCATCGGAGCATATCTTCAGATAAGATTTGATCCGTGCTTGACCAAGTTTGGATCTGGGCTAAAATTAGAAGAGATACTATAGTAGTAGCAGTACTGTAGCAATACTATAATAGTTGTGATTCTATAGTAGTGTTGACGCTGTTGACATTTGAGATATAGAGTTCTAAGGAAAAAAAAAAATGCCAAATCGGCTAGGTTTTTCTAAAGAAAAAGATGATGGAAGAAGATAGAGGGATATTGGAGAAAATGTTGATGGAGATGGCATCTTTAAGCTCTGATATCAAAAGCTGATGCAATAAGGAAGCCGTTTTAAGGTTTGTGGTCTTCAAATTCGTTGAATTTGAAGAGAACACAAATATCGCATTTGATAAAATAATAGATAAGGTAAAAAGGGGGTAAAGCTTGGGCCATGCACCAAAGTAAATCTCTCACCCGTTTTTGCAATATTTTCACAAAAAAATTCATACTGAAGTAGCAAATCAACATTCCAATAAAGCTGGATTTTCTGAAGGTTCAATATCTCATCGACCATAAAGCGTATGTTTTATATGTATGTATATGTATGTATGTACATGTATACATGCATATAGATGCATGGACATAGTCATACATACATACATATATATATATACACATACATATACATATTCATACAAGTGTGTGTGTATGAAAATATGAAATAATGGAAATGAGCTGATATCTCAGTAAGATACCTAAGTTGCAATCCATTTCCACCATTTCTGATAATTTTTTCAAAATATTTTTTTGCATTATGATCTTAACCCTCTAGAGTTCGCTTATTCCTATTTCTTGGCTATTAGTTTTGATTTGGCCTTCCATTAGTTGGGAACAAAATTAATGATTTTCGTTGAATATAACATTTTGTATTCACTTAATGGAGTGACAAATAAACTCCAAAATATATGAAATTTGATCTTTAAGAAGGTATTGAGGTGAAAATCATGATCCAAAAAAATTTTGATAAAAAATAATGGGATCATTTGTTTTTACCATTTACTCACGTAACTTACTTGAGTTGGCAGCTCATTCATATATATATATATATATATATATATGTCACCTACCTCATGTAAGATACCTGAGTTGCAGCCATTTGCACTATCTTTGATAATTTTTTAAGAAAAATTTCTCTTGGGTTATGATCTTGATACCACAGGGTTCGCTCATAACCAATTTATTGGGTTTTAATTTTGATTTGCTATTCTATTAAATAAACACAAACTTAATGGTTTTTAGTGAACACAACATTTAATAACCACTTGATGAAAGGACAAATATAAATGTATGCAATTAGATCCCAAAGAAGCTAAGGAAGTAAAGATCATGATCCTAAATATTTTTTAAAGAAAATAATGGGTTTATTATTTTTTTGTTGCCGACTTACGTAACTTACTTGAGTTTGCGGCTCATGTATAATAATCCCATATATAGATATATACATTCATATATATATATACACATATTTATATGCATATGCATATCATTGTTTAAAATAGCAATGACGGTAACGTAACGTTTTGTCTCTATTAGGTTATGTAGCATATAGCGTAATGCATAATGTAGATTATGCAATTTCTTTTTTATTTAATAAAAATAAATATCAAACTAAATAAAATAATATTTATAAATTGAAAAATAAATTAAATATTTCTAAATAAAGAATATAAAACCATTTTTAATACATAATCTATTCTAAATTTATGTTAAGTCTTACAATAATTTTTATATTTATCTTCATAAATTATATTGTCTGCAATTGTAATTTCATTCATCATCTGAAAAATAAAATAAGATTCTAATTTTTTTTTTTATTTCAATTCCAATTATTATCATTGTTATAATTTATATTTTGTAATGTATAATTTATCTTGTAATTGTTGATTTCAGTTCAGTTAAAAATTCAATAAAATCAATAAGTAAGATATTTCAGCAATCGGAGAGAAATTACAACAAGCCAACAACGAAACAATTGCAAATTAGAAAGTTAGCAATTTCACAAGCAATTAAATAAACCAACAACTAATCAAGTAAAAAAAATTACAATAACTCATTGATAATCAAAATAATAATCAACAACAATATAGAAAGTACTAAAAAAATAATTGTAAATAACATGACGTAACGCTATGTAATATAACGTAAAATAATATAAAAAACGTACTGTTATGGTGCACTGATTTATTTTCAGTTGTTACATAGCGTTGGAGTTCCGTTAGATTTTGTAATGCAATATAACGGGCGTTATTTTTAACATTGATGCATATATATGTATATGTATATGTATACACATACATATATAGACACACACACACACACACACACATATATATATATGTAATACATATACGTACACATACACATGTGTGTATATTATATATATAAATGAGTCACCAGCTCTGGTAAAAAATAGAGATCGCATTATTCTTTTTTATTTTTTTAGGTTATGTTCTCTATCTCCTTAGCTTTGTGGCGATCATATTTCATGGGATTTAGAATTCATGTGCATTCCATTGAGTAGATACTAGATGTTGTATCTATCGAAAATTTTTATTTTGTGTCTACTTGAATGAAGGCCTTATCAAAATTAAACCCAGGAAATTGGTATGAATGTATCTAAAAGGGTTGAGATCATAATCCAAAAATATTTGAAAAAAGTATTAGAGAGTAGAACTTGATGAATCCAGTAAACATCAATTTTGGGATAGAGAGATTTTTAATATTATTAGTGTCTATGCACCACAAGTAAGACTTGATGAATCCAGTAAAAATCAATTTTGGGAGAATCTAGATGAGATAGTATAAAAAATATCTGCTAGAGAAAAACTATTTATTGGTGGTGATCTCAATGGGCATATAGGAACTAGTTGTAATAGGTTTTTGATAGTGTACATGGAGGATTTGGTTTTGGAGAAAGAAATGAAACAGGTAACTCAATTCTAGATTTTGCTTTGTCTTATAATTTGATTTTAGTGAATACTTGGTTTAAAAAGAGAGTTTCTTACTTGATTATTTTTAAAAGTTGATCGAGTGCGAGCCAAATAGATTTCTTTTTAATTAGGAGGGTAGATAGAGTTATTTGCGTCGATTGTAAGATAATGCCAGGTAAGAGTATAGCTACCCAATATAGACTCTTAGTTTTAGATATTCAGATTAAAAAGAGCCTTAGAAAGATTAAGTATAAGTTAAATTCTAAGATTAAGTGGTGGCGATTAGAAGGTAATCAAAATTTTTTGTAGATAGAGTACTATAAGAAGCAGATTGGAGGGGCCATGATGATGCTAATGTAACATAGAACAAAATGGCTAGATACATTAAGAGTGTAGTTAAAAATATATTTGGTAAGTTGAGGAGCTGTGCTCCACCATATAAGGACACATCATAGTGAATGAAGAGATAAAAAATGCTATTAAGATCAAGCGGGATCTTAATAGAAATTTGAAGAAGAATAATAATAATGATGGGATAAGTTTTGAGAGGGATAAACTAGCCAAGAAGACTAAGAAAGGTATTCGGGATGCAAAAACTAAATTATATAAATAAGTGTACGAGAAGTTGGATAATAAAGAGACATAAAACGATATATATAGAATTGGTTGAATAAGAGAGTCTAGAGTTTATGTACTGTAAAGTGTATTAAAGATGGGGATCATATGGTTCTAGTTCGAGACGAAAATATTAAAGAAAGATAGAAAGATTATTTTGATAGATTATATAATAATAGTTTTATTTAAGATTTGAGAGATCTTACTATTCAATGTGAGGATCGGAATCGTAGTTTTATGCGCAAAATTAAAGAATCTGAAGTAAAAGAGGTTCTGAAGATGATAAAATTAAGAAAAGTTGTTGGTTCAGATGAGATTTCTATAGAGGTATGAAAATACTTAGGAGGGATTGGTGTGAGATGGTTGATAGATCTTTTTAATAAGATTTGACAAAGTAAGAAAATGCTAAATTAATGGAGGAAAAGTAATCTAGTACCTCTATATAAAAATAAGGGTGATATTCAGTGTTGTTCTAATTATCGTAGAATAAAACTCATATGTCACAATATGAAACTTTGGAAAAGGGTAATTGAATATAGATTGAGACAAATTGTTAAAATATCGGAGACCCAGTTTGGATTTAAGTTAGGACGATTGACGACAAAAACTATTTATTTATTTTGTCAACTTATAGAGCGATTCCGCGAGAGAAATAGTGATTTGCATATGGTATTTATTAATTTAGAGAAAACCTATGATAAGCTACTATGAGAGGTATTTTGGTGGACATTGATGAAGAAAAGAGTCCCCATCAAGTATATTGACATAATTAAGGATATGCATGATGGAGTAGTAGCCAATGTCTGAACATGTGGTGGTTTAACAAGTGATTTTTCTATCACAATTGGATTGCATCAAAAATCTGCATTGAGCCCATTCTTATTTACTATAGTGATGGATAAACTTACTATAGCTATTCAGGATGAGATATCTTGGTGTATGCTATTTACTGATGATATTGTCGTAGTTTATGAGACAAAAGCAGGGGTGAATGCCAAGTTAGAGTTATGGAGGCATACATTAGAATCTAGAGGTTTTAGATTGAGTAGATTTAAAACAAAGTATATAGAGTGTAAATTTAGTAAACTATGGATCGTAAGCTATAATACTAGAACATTGGATGGACAAGAGATACAAATGAGCAGTCAGTTTAGATATTTGGATTCTATTATTTAGAATGATGGAGAGATCGATAATGATGTTAACCATATGATATAAACTGGTTGGTTGAAATGGAGTGTAACAGGAGTTTTATGTGATCGTAATATTTTGTTAAGGCTAAAAGAAAAATTTTATAGAATTACTATTAGGCCAGTTTTATTATATGGTACGGAATGTTGGGCTATAAAGAAACGTCATTCACAGAAGATAAGTATAACAGAGATGCACATGCTCCGCTGGATATACGGCAACATTAGGAGAGATAAAGTGAGAAATGAAGATATTTGTGCTAAAATAAGTGTAGCTCCTATCGATGATAAGATGTTAGAAAATCACTTATGATGGTTTAGTCATGTGCAACGTAGACCTACAAATGTACCAGTTCGACGAGGGGAGTTTATCAATATAGGACAAGTTAAAAGAACGAATGGAAAACCGAAAAGAATATGGATAGAGGTGATACAAAATGATATAGATTCTAGAGGTATAAATGAGGAGATATTACTAGACAAGGACTATCAAAGTGATTGATCCGACGTGATTCTCTTTTTTGGTTCGTGTAGCCTACTCCAAATACTTGGGATAAAAGGCTTAGTTGTTGTTTGTTGTTTGTTATTAGAGAGAGTAGAAATGAATTGTAGCTTAGATAACTTTTGTGAGTTGTTAGCTCATTTTCATTATTCACACACATATTTTTATATACAAACACATATGAAAACTACCTAAGTGCATAACACACGCAAATAAACTAATGCGATAAAAATATAAAACCTAATCAAACTATTACTGAAGTCTCAAATAAACTAAAAAAAACTAAATAAGAAGTCCTCAAATTTGGTCCCCAGCACTCATCATGTTTTTTTTTCTTGTTAAGTTCTCGCTTGGACTTGAGGAATCATTACATTATCCAAAGATTGGTGGGAATGCTTACTGTTGTTTCCTGAACTTGAAAATGTCGGATTCATTCCCTTAAATTATTTTGGCTGTGAAAGGCACTTTTATTGCACTATTGAACTTGTACAGTCGGACCACACACTATGGTCATTGGATAATGTCAGTAAAAATGGTGAAATTGGTAAACAAGAATATGAGTAGACAAAAGTAGGTGGTTCTTTATGATCCCAGGGTAATCAGCATGACGGATTTCCTTTCATAATATTTCCACATGCTGTAGCGTCCACTCATTCTCGAAAATGGTGTCTGTAGCTACATTTTTTGATGCAATTCCAAGTTTTTTTAATACTATCTAAGCAATCCTTGGAGAGCAAATAAAATCCAGAAGGTCGTTGGATTTAAGCGTCAGATGGTGTTCATGAATTATAATGATCAGTAGATGATTTTCTGTGCAAAGAGGATGTGTTTGTTCAAATGGGCTGCAATTGTAACATAACTTGGGCCCACTTCGCTCTCTTTTTATCTCCCCCCTTGTCCTTTACAATGAGAAAGTGGCAACAATGACAGTTTCTAATGGCTATGATTAGTGGGAAAGAGGCAGTGATTGTTGATTGTTTCATTCTTATTCCTTTTTTTTGTCCTTTTCCATAACAACAACAACAACAACAACAACAACTAAGCCCTTTATCCCAAGTATTTGGTTTTTTTTTTTTTTTTTTGTCCTTTTCCATCACCCTCTTTTTTCCCCCATTCTCCCAAGTATTTGGGTTTTTTTTGTTGTCCTTTTCCATTACCCTCTTTTTTTCCCATTCTTGTGCTTGCATACTAATGAGACATTTTAGGCATTGACAAAAACGATTCCCTAGCGAGTCTCCTTTTAGTTAATTGCTTATGCTATATTGTTGCATAGTAATTTGGTAGTTTTGAACTTGGTGTTCTCTTTACTCTCTAGTGGCATTTTAAGTTTATTACCAAGCACAAATTATGGAAATAATTCCACATGAAGAATTTGACATGATTGTGGAGCAAGATAAGAACAAAACTAAGATTTAACCCTTAATTTCTATTCTTTAATTCAGTTGAATTGTGTTCAATTAATAGTTGTCAATCCTTCCTTACTGTCCAAGGAAAAATTAGATAATTAACAATTATATAATATAGTTTTTTGGCTATTATATATTTATCTAGGTTATCTTCTAGATAATAAAAAATGTATCGGTAATGGCTTTATGGATAGTTGGTATTGTGTGTTTGAATTTGTGTTCTGGAGTTGGATTAAATTTCTTCTGCTGGATGTATGTCATGGTAGTATACATTTGAAATTACAACATCAACTAAGCCTTTTATCCCTCTACTTGGGGTAGGCTACATGAACCAAAAGAGAATCATGCCGGATCGACTATATGGTGATCCTTCTCTAGTCTACACTTGAATTTGTAAGCATTTTAGCTACTTCTTTCTTTCCACATTTTCTTCAGATGCACTAGGCTCTCATATGTTCTTACCCATGCAGATGTATTTATGTTTGCTTGATACCTCTTCATTCTTCTGTAAATATACTATAACTTCCAAGGACCGTGAAAATGAAGATCCTGAAGTTTTTCACCCTTTCATCTAACACCTAGAAAATGATGGCTCTATAATGAATTGCATTAATATATCTGGTGGTTCCAATAAGAACCAAGCCGTTGATCATGATCAGAACATTTTGAAACTGGACTTAAGTTTTAGTATGTTTTTTAAACATTTAAACCCCAGAATGTTTTCAGTCAAACTGTCCATCTTGTGTCTGGTTGAATGCATGATTGAATAACTCGAAGCATTTGCTATTCTCACACTTAGCTCTTTGCTCTTTCCGTTGCTCTTTTTAGGCTTCCTTTATCACTCAGAGAAATAATTGTCTTACATGCATGCATATTTAGGCATAGGAGCATTCTTTTTCCAATAAAATAGAATGGCTAGAGTCTTGACTCCTGAGATTTGCTTTGTGTATTTCCATTATAAGTAACCTCCCTACTTCCCAGTGTGTAGGTGTGGGAAAGCACTTGTGGGGTTGTGCTGGGTGGGTGGGTTGGGGGGGGGGGGGGTGTGGGTGTGCCTTTCCAGGGAAGAGGAGATAAGAGATGCTGGAAGTGGGGTGGGTGGGCTCTGAGCTTAATGCAACCATTTAAAACAATGTTTCTTTAATAGTTAAAATGTTATTCATAAATATTAGAATTATAATAAAATCATAATCCAATCAAATATTCTAAAATCCTAACAAGATCCAAATCAAATCTGATCTCCATCAATTCTCCCCGGTTTCAAAACATTAAGCTCCAGTGAATGACGAAAATGATAATCATCGAGCAAATCCGAATCGAGCTGCTGGATTTTTTCGGTGTGCAACCAAGTACAATTTGAGTCTGGATGTCCATGATATCCACCATCAGCAGTCAAAACAATCTCATCTTCCAGAATGTCTTCAATCTGATTTATATGACGCTTCCATGGAGTAGGAGGAGGCGGTGTATGGATGGAAAAATGTCGATGTTCTGGCGAAGCTGATGATGGTAGATCTGGAATAATTGCTGGATAATCAAATGGAATACGGTATGGAGTTAGGTCCTTGACGTTGAAAACTGGATTGATCCCGAAATTGTAAGAAATCACAAGCTCATAAGTATTAGAACAAATCCTCTTTAAAACTCGGTAGGGACTCATACGTCGAGCATGAAGTTTTTTCAAGATTCCTAGAGGGAACCTCTCCGGATGCATTTTGACCATCACCTCATCATCAACTGCAAATTCCTACAATCTTTTGTGTGAGTGTGCTGCAAACTTGTAGTTATTATTACTAATTACTATTTACCGACGAATATGATCATGCAAATGCTTTGCAATAGACTCGGCTGAGGCACTAGGCCTGTCACCTATGGTGAGGAGAAGAAGGTCTATAGGTTTTCTAGATTTATAACCTGTAACTATCTCAAATGGACTCATCCCAGTAGACCTATTTGCTGAACCATTATATGCAAACTCCGTTATAGGAAAAACAAGATCCCACGTGGTTAAATGGTTACCCACTAAATATTGAAAAAAGTTTCCTAAGTTACGATTGACAAGTTTTGTCTACCATCTGTCTGTGGATAATAAGCAGTGGAGAACTTAAGTGGTATCCATTTTCTTCCAGAGAGTTTGCCAAAAATGACTCGTGAACCGAACATCTCATTTAGAAACAATCGATTTAGGAAGGCCATGCAAACGTACTACCTCTTTACAGAATAAGTGTGCAATATGTGAGACATCCGAAGTCTTGTGGCAAGGAATAAAATGTGCCATTTTATAAAATCTATTCACCACAACTAATATAGCATCATATTTCCTAAGTGTGCGAGGGAGTCCTAAAATGAAATTCATGCTAAGATACTCCCAAAGTGCAAAAGGTATGGGTAATGGTGTGTAGAGTCATGTATTATGCTTCCTATCCTTAACTACCTGGCAAACTCGATAATGCGGCACAACTCGCGCAATATCATGTTTAATGCTTGGCCAATAAATTGGTTCTCTACAAGAATGATAGTTTTATCTCGATCGAAATGACCAACGATCCCTCCCGCATGCATTTCCCAAATCAGATGATCATGCAAAGAAATATTGGAAATATATAGACGGGTATCTCGAAATAAGAAACTATCAATAATGGTGAAGGCATTTACTGTAGTAGGAGGGTCCTGTGTCAGAGATATATATGTCACCAAAGTCCCGACAAGTAGGATAGTTTTGAATGATTTGCTCAAATCCGATAACTTTTGCACTCATCGTCTGTAAAGTGCAAAGTTTCTTACTTAATGCATCAACGGCTTTATTTTCAGTTCCGGCACAGTATTTGAGCACAAAATTGTACTCCTGAATAAACTCAAGCCACTTGATATGTCGATGTCCTACTCTCTTTTGGAAATTGATATAGCGTAGAGCTTGATGGTCTGAATATAGAACGAACTCTTTTGGTAGCAAATAGTGATGCCAATGACGCAAACATTGCACTACTGCATAAAACTCTCGATTATAAACATCATAGCGCTGTTTCATCTCATTCAACTTTTCGTTAAAAAAGATGATGGGATGATTTTCTTGGCTCAAGACACCACCTATACCTACGCCTGATGTGTCACATGCAATCTCAAAAATCTTCGAGAAATCTGGAAGATGAAGGACGGAGCAGTAATCAACTTCTCTTTAATCTCCTCGAAAACTTGAGTAGCAGATTTGGTCCATTGAAACTTTCATTTCTTAAGACAATCAGTGATCGGAGCTATGATGGTATTAACTCCCCTAACAAACTTTCTATAAAATGTGGCCAGACCATGGAAGCTCCTGGCTTCATGGATCATGCGAGCAGTAGACTATTCTCTTATGGTCTTAACTTTGTCAGGATCTGCTGCTACTCCGTCTTTATAGACGAACCCAAAAAAGTGAACAGAAAAAGCTAAGAATGCACATTTCTTCAGATTGACAAATAGTTTATCCTTACGGAGAGTCTCTAAAACTTGTGTCAAATGAAAAAGATGCTCTTCTTGGGTTTGACTAAAGACGAGAATGTCATCAAAATAGATAACGAGCTTGCCTAAGAAAGGACGCAATATTTGGGTCATAACTCTCATAAATGTGCTGGGTGCGTTAGATAAATCAAAAAGCATGACCAACCATTCATACAATCCGTCCTTAATTTCAAAAGCAGTTTTCCATTCATCACCCTCACGGATACGAATTTGATGATATCCGCTTCGAAAATCTATCTTCGAAGAGATTTGAGAGTCAGCTATCATATCCTAATAGGTCATCTAGTCTAGGAATGGAAAACCTATACTTGACGTTCTGTTGATGGCGCGACTGTCAACGCACATTCTCCAGCTACCATCCTTAGGTATAAGCAGAGCGGGAACGACATAAAAACTCAAACTCTCTCTAATAAAGCATTTCCGCAATAACTCATCTATTTGTCTTCTCAACTCAGCGTGCTCAATAAGGTTCATCCTATAATGAGATAAATTGGACAAACTGGACCCTAGCACGAAGTCAGTGGCATGCTGGATGTCCCGAAGGGGAGTAAGTTCATCAGGTAACTCATCGGGCATGATACTCTGAAAATCAGTGAGAATCTGATGAACCTTAGGCTGGTAAATGACAAGTGGACTAGAAGACTCTCCTAGAGTAATTACCGCATACACTAGTCCCTTCTCTAAACTCCCCTTGAGTAACTGTGATCGACTTATCAGGTGAGACTTTTTATGTACCTGACCTGTGACTTTTTTGCTCTTTGGACTCTCATTACTAGACTTAGGTGGCGCAAGTTTCAAAACAATTTTCTTCCCATTAAATTTGAATGTATGTGTTTGACTTGCCAAAACTCGTCACATCTAAATCATACAATCATGGCTTACCAAACAAGATATGTGCGGCGTCATATCTAACACATCACACCAAAGCTGGTCCTGATAGTTTGACATCTGGATAGGCACTACACAATGCTGGGTAATAGATTGAGCAGTTTTATCTACCCATGTTTTGTTGTATGGTTGTAGATGGGGTTCAGTTTTGAGGCCCATTTTCTCAACAGCTGTTTTTAAAATTATATTCACACAACTACCCCCATCAATCATCACCCGATAACTCTTTCCTCCGTGAGTGATGTACGTAGTGAAAACGCTAGATCTACGCTAATTTTCATTTTTCGTTTTAGTGTAAAGATGCCTAACGATGCCTAAGTGCACATTTGAAATGACTATTTCCTCATCTGATTTACTAGCGTTTCCTACTACATATACTTCTTCCTCAAGATCATCATCATTATGTTCTTCCACAAGTAAAGTTCTAGTGGGACACTGTAAAGGTATATGGCCATACTCGTGACACTTAAAATATTCTACGCTTTTCGTGCCCTGTTTAGATGACTCACTCATTACGGTTTTACCCTAAAAGTCTTTGTTGATTTGGGTATTAGGTTTCTTGTTTTCAGAAGGGTGTCTGGACTGCTCCCCGACTCTAGGAGTAAACTTGCGGTCAGTAGAAAATTTGAGTGTTCAATATGTTCTACTAATTGACAAGGTTGTGCAAGGAAACTTATAATCCGGGAATGGATATACATGGCTCGTATGTCAGTGCGCAGTTCAGAACGAAATCTGGATATCGCCTGGTACCGGTCCTCTCGCAAATCACACCGAAGTGTCAATTTATCAAATTAAGTTATGTACTCTTGGACCGTTATGCTCCCCTGGCGAAAACTGTGTAACCTATCTCAAATATGACTTCTAAATGTGACTGAAAAATAATTCTCTTTAAATCTAACTTTCATGTCATTCTAAGTCTTTATTACATCTACATATCTGTCACATTCTCTTTCTACCGATGTCCAATATATCCTAACGGGCCCTGTCAGTCGCATAAGAGCAAATCATATTTTATGCTCTTCTGGCATATCATATCAATCGAAATAGTAATCTATGTCTGCGAGCCAGTCACTAAAAACTTTAGGATCGTGAGTGCCGTTGAATATAGGAGCTTTTATTTTTATCTTACGTGTGATATCATATTTAATGCGCCTAGTTCTAGGGACATTCTCATATCTATATCTTTCATTTCAATCTCTTGGTCCTCTATATTGATCGTGATTCCTTTCATTATATTCATTCCTATAAATTTGATTATTTTGTTCTAGGTTGCCCATTTGTTATTCTAGTGCATTCAATCGTTTATTAACAATTTTAAATTGTTCCATTTGTTCAGTGACAGTTTTTAATTGTTTTATCATGATTTCTAATTTTTCATCAACATTACTAGAACTTGGGGTGGCCATTTAATCTTTACGAAGAAGTATACAATCAAATAAGCGTATGTAATGCAATTTTCTAGACTTAGTTAAATTCTGTATGCATGCACTAAATGATCAAATAAAATTTCTTAAAGGTTTAGTCTCTAAAATGCAAAGAAATGGATCCTAAAATGTGTGTATGCACGCAAGTAGTGAGTTGACAAATAATTATTAGTAATTCTAACTAACAATCTTATGCAGAATTTCACAAAAATAATTGCAAAATTTTACTGAAGAAAATGGATGAGTTTAGAGATTACCCAAAAATCAAAGAAGTTCGTGCACTTGTAGTAGTCTCTTGGAGTTTTTCGAAGTTGGTTCAACTGCTTAGGAGCTCTAAAATCTGGCCACAATTGTTGAAAACAAATTCAGAAATACAACGCTTCGAATCTGGCTCAAATTGGACTCCGAACGGGATTCGAATCGCCACTTTTCTTCTTAACGGGTTGTTGCTACTGCTGGCTTCTGCTGCTGTTCTGCTGCTGCTTGCTGCGCTGCTGCTGATTGTTGTTGCGCTGCTGCTGCTGCCTGCTGATGCTGCTGCTTGCTGCGCTGCTGTCACTGCTGTTGTGCTGCTGTTGCTTACTGCGCTACTACCGCTGCTGCTATGCTGCCTCTGCTGCTGTGCTGTGCTGCCGCTCCTGCTTGTTGTTGCCGCTCCTGCTTGTTGCTGTCGCTGCTGCTATGTTGCCACTGCGCTGCTGCTCCTGCTTGTTGTTGCCGCTCCTGCTTGTTGCTGTCGCTGCTGCTATGTTGCCACTGCGCTGCTGCTCCTGCTTGTTGTTGTTGTAGTGGATTCGCTGGAGAAGGGAGAGCGGGGTGGACCTGGAGATGGTGATGGAGAATAAAATCTAGGCTCTGATACTAAGTTTGACACAGGACGGAGGCAAAATTATGGTTAAAGTTTGAGAATTAGGTTTTTTTTTTTGAGAAATTGGGGAAGAATAGAAAGAACTTATAGAGATTTGGAAATTCACTTAGGCGAATCCACACCTATTCTCCACGAATCCACGTGGAAAGATTTAATTCAGCGAAATCCACGCCGGAAATTTCTCAAAATTTTCAAATATTTTTCATCTATCAATTTTCCATACAAAACCCATATATATAGGAAAACCCTAATAAACAAAATCCTAATAGAATTCAAAATCCTAATAAAATCAGAATTCTAATAAGATCATAATCCAATCAAATATTTTAAAACCCTAATAAAATCCAAATAATCAAATCTGATCTCCATCAAACATTTTCTTGATTACTCATATATGTAGTTCATATCGTATATTATGGGTATCTTAATGAATACTCTTGGAGCTAATATCTATTACTATCTCACTTTGCACAATTACTTCGCAATAGAGCTGTAATTGGTCATAGTTCTTTCTGTGAAGCAGTTCATCTGATTTCTACACTTTGGTAAGCCAAAATATCCTGTTTCTTGAATGATGGGAATATCCTCATAAATAAACTGGACTTTTCTTTTTTCTTTGGCCGTTTGTGAACTCTGCATCTTTTCATCTGGATGCACTGTAACATAAAATTGTCAATGAGTGCAGTTTTGAGGATGGAGTTGGATATTCAAAACTTTATGCGGAGCACGGATCAATTTCAGTTTGAGTTCCAGCATTTCCCAACTTCATACCTCAGGTGTGCTGCTCATCGTGTTGCACAGCATTATGGCCTACAGACTGTAGCGTTAGACTATACTGTAGATGGTCTTGGCAGCAGAATAGTAGCAAGGAAAACACCTGAAAGCAAATTCCCAGCTGTATGTTTATCAGATATTCCCAACAAACAACAAGCTGAAAATTACAAAGCTGAACATGTTAAGATTGCTATCCGTCCAAGGCGGAACAATCCTTCTATGGTTGATCCGGGCCAACTAGGAAGCAAAAAAAAATCTGCAAGAACTGTGGAAGAGAGGGAAGAAGAATATGATAAAGCACGGGCCCGTATTTTCAGTGGCTCTTCCAAACCAGTGGTAGGCCCATCTTCTACACCTGCTTTTGATGAGAAAAGTAGCATAAGCTCGAGGACAGACCTGCATGAATCATACAGGACTTTAAACGATAATATGGAAAAGATTATCCTGAATGATGGTGCTTCCAGGGTTGCAATTTTCAGGGACAGAGAAAAGGATATGACCGATCCAGATTATGACCGTAGTTACAACAGGTATGGGCTATTTGAACAATTCATTTATCATTTACTGTTTGCATTCTGGTGTAATTAATAGATTAAACCATTCCTTTTAAATTTGCAGGTATGTTAAGGGCATTGCACCATCCCATAGTTATAACTTGGCTCCATGCAATGTCCTTCAGTCTTCAGCCTTGCAATTCCAGGAGGACATTTCTCACTTGAGTCAGTTACCTGGGGCTCAGCCCTTGGTGAGTTACAGACTGTCAGACCCAGCCATGAGCGCATTTCGTGCAGTTGGATGCAATCAAACTCCGCTGGATGCTGTCTATATGCAATGGCCAAATACTGGATTTATGTATGCGCAAGCCTATCAGCCTTTTCAACGTACCAGTTTTCAGGTAGTTTTTCGTATTGTGTGAATTACTCGGTTTTTCTGTATCTGTTGCAAAGCTGAACTGTGTCAACCCTTGCCCAGCTTGCCATTCCTTTGGTGCCCTTGCAACATGAATGGCTTTTGCTTGGTTGATATTAGTCTGATTATGATATGCCTGTTTCTTGATCAATTTTTTCCAATAAACGATAGCGAAACCATTTGATGTGAGTTTGTGCCCTAATAGTTGATACTAATTTCTTAATAGGACTAAATTTATAAATCCATGTTTTCCGATAAGTTTAATTACTTGAGCCAGCAGAGCTTTTTTTTGAACTTGGCCCCGGGTAGGTTGCATCTATGTAAATGAATAATGAGATAAATTATATACTTTTTTATGTGTATTACTAAAAACATTTATCATATTTTCTTTTGCATTATTATTCTTATAATTTTGAAAACTCTT
The DNA here is from genome assembly GCA_036321105.1 of Dracaena cambodiana. Lineage (NCBI taxonomy): Eukaryota > Viridiplantae > Streptophyta > Magnoliopsida > Asparagales > Asparagaceae > Dracaena > Dracaena cambodiana. Next base: position 28,790,497 of record JAYEPQ010000001.1, read on the forward strand.
TTGAAACTTTTTGTTAAAAACATAAATATTGTTTTTCCTGTTGGTTGTTTTATTTGGGATTTTTTTTTTAATTTTTTTTTTTATTTAAGGTTAGATCATGCACAGTCAACTCTGTTTTTAAGCAATTATCCAAACATTAGTCTTTTGTTTACTTCCCCGGACTATATGTTAAGCTACATTTTAGAAGATATGAACTTTTAGCTTTGGCACTGTCTGCATTCAAATAATTTTGTATTGCATGTGCAGGCTCCAATCTATCAGCAGCCATTGAGCTTTGAGCGTTGGCAGAGCAACTAGAAGTCAGGTGCGCTGTGTACCTGAATTTTGTTGTTCTAGGGCACTATTGTAAGACATTGTCAAATATTATCGTGCATTTCTTTTCTATTTTTAGGTTCTATGCTTCTATTTGAGGATAGTGCAGATGACCTGGTTATTGACTATTTTTTTTTTTTTTGTGTGGAAGGGGTGGGAATAGTGGATATTATAGTTCTTTTTTCTTATTTTGGTGCTTGTTCTTAGTTTTTCTCAATTTGTGTTATCTCGTTTATTACAATCTATAATTTTATTATCTATGAGACCAGACCAGAGATGATTGATTGTTGGTGCTTGTTCTTAGCTTTTCTCGTTTTCTGTTGGCTCTTGTTAATCACAATCGATAATTTAATTATGTAGGAGAACAGAGAAGGTTCATTGTTTTGGGTCGTTTATCACAGTCGATAATTTTGTTATCTAGGTGATCAGAGAAGGTTGATTATGTTGTGTTTGCAGTTGCGTACTATATCTTGGTAGCGCATCTCCTCCGAGAAGGTTGATTATGTTGTGTTTGCAGTTGCGAACTATATCTTGGTAGCGGGACCTGTGCGTACAATTTGAGTATTTTGTTTTGCATTTTAACAATTCTTTTGAAATGGAACTGTGGCTGATGAACAATCGGAGAAATTAATTGGATATCATTCAATATGATTGGGATTCATAACGCAATGATCAATGGCACTATATATTACGAGTGCATGCTTCTTCCTAGCTATGAGGATGAGTTTGGCAGTATGCTTGTGGAGCTTCCTGTGTGATACCAAAGCTTCCTGTGTGATACCAATCTTCAGTAAAAAGTTGTTGAAGAAACAATTTGTTGTGTTATTCTTAGTAGCAACAGGTTTATAGTAAAATAATTATATTTTTTGTTCTAAAACTTTAACTTAGCTCATTCAAAATTTTATTAAAAAGATAATTAAATTATATAGGACTAATTCAAATCTTAGATTCTATGTTTATTTTATTCATGGTCAAATCAAATTCGGAAGTTAAGTTATTGTTGTAGCTTAATAGCAGCATGTTCAGGTAAAACAATCTTAACTTTTGTTTTAGAATTTCAATTAATCTTATTTAAAATTTATTATAAAAATAATTAAATTTTCTACAATTATATAAAATTCTAGTTTCTAATTTCACGTTTACCCTAATCAAACAAGACTTGGAGTCTGACTGTCTGTTGAATTGCAGTAATGTAAGCATATATGTTATGTCCGTGTATGTCCCGCTTGACGTATAATATGACGTACATGTGTATATGTTCAATTATTCTTTTTATTATCTGTACATGGTGAGTTCAGACTTGTTATATCTCATATTTATGCATACATGCAATGTTTGTGCATATAATACTTGATTTAAATGGATACACATGTTTATTTACATATGTTATTACCTGCATATGTTTTTCTTGCTTAGAAATGATACCTTACATACTTGAAGATGTTCTGTAACTCTTGTATTTGCTAGTATTATCGTGCGTGCCGTTTCATCTTTACATGACTATTGATACATGCACTCTTATTACACGTGACATTTTGATATATTGATACTTAGTATTTACTACATTGTGGGTACGGAAAATGAATGGTGGAATAAAATACGTATTATGAGAGTTTTTAGTTTTGTCTATTTTCCCTTCTGTTTGGGATGAATCCACCAATCTGACACTATCGGTTTTAAGTTTGCTTAGCGGCAGCCATTCGGCTCGTGTAGAGACTGGTATTTAAGAACATGATCTCGAATATACAAGGGATATCCAGTATGCTTAACGATAGCCATCTGGTTTGTGTGGAGATCGGTATCTGAGACTATGGTACCGAGTATGCATGATACACTCCTAAAATATGTGAATACTTCCATAATTCAATTCCAAACTAATAAGATAGAATTTGACCCATTTACTTGATCATATTATACTGCATATATTATTTGCTTCATGATTCATGTTTTTTTATGCATACCTTGTATTTCATAAACTATATGTTTAATCATGTTATATTATATATACTATATACTTTATGATTCATGTTATATTATATATATTATAATTTCATGATTCACATGCGTACATTTTTTATATTGTTTTTATTAGTATGTCATACTGATATAGTTTCCATAGCATAGCATGGTACGAATTTGGATTTATATTCTTGTTGGGGGTTTGACCCATGGGATTATATACCCCAGATCTACTAGCCAAGACAGTGTGAGCAGAGAAGGACTCATCCCTCGAAAATCCACATTTTCTAGAGCAGATCGAATGACAGTAGTTAATTTCTTATAGAATCATCATTCTTTTTTATATATATCATTTTGTCTTGTATGTGCATATGTATTTTACTTTCTTGTTTTGTTTGTAGTATTTGGACACTCTTGTATATATTCAGTGCTTATATTGCTTTGTTCTGATACTGTACTTGACTCTACATAAGCAATATTTTGATATATATATTACTTGTCATTTTCATATATCTATTTTTGGATATTACTATATTCATATTGAGATGTTGTAGCAGATAGATTCAGACTTGTTATATATATCTTATATTTGCGTGCTTCCATATCTATTTCCTGTATTTATATAGAAAAAAAGGTCTCATGCATTTCGGTATTGAGAGTGTCCGTTGGTGACACCCTAATTATTATTGGGATATATATTCAGGCTCACTAGTGTGATTTGAGACATCACAATAAAATAATAGATAGAAATTCAAGGCGTTGGGACTAAAGCCAAGCAAGGCACTAACTTAGGAATCAAAATACACTAGGCTCATAATTTTGGTCCAATTCCTATCAATTTTTGCGAGGACCGTGATGTGTGGTTGGGGGGGGGGGGGGGGGGGGGTTAGGAGACACGGAACCAAAGTAAACTAGGCTTAAGATTTCGGTCTAATTCCTTTAATTTTTTTTATTTTATAAAAGGACTAAATTTATTGCCATCTGGGTCCCTACTCATGTCTACTAAGAGAGGAGAAAGAAATTCGAAGGCATTCTTATCTCAAATAAATGGGTTTGATGAGTTAGACTTTATCATCGTTTGAATGTGTTATGTAAAACTTTTTTAAATAATCAAACTGTTTTTAGGTAAAGTCACCACACCTCAAAATTTAAATTTGACATATATGGTAAAAGACCATGGTCGGGATATTCTACCGACTAAAATATATGGTCTGTAGAGTCTTCTGTTGCTTCAACTCCACGTCGTAGTAATTGTTATTTCAAATTGTAATTTTTGTATATATCAACCAGACCATAGTTTCTTATTAGCCTCTATTACCGTATCTATGTAATTCTACTTCTCATATAAGCCTCTATTACCGTATCTATGTAATTCTACTTCTCATATAAGGCAAATCTTTTTCCATGTAGTTGCAATATTTGCTTGTCAAACAAGAGAGAAAAAAAAGAAACGTACATACCCCTCCAACAGCAGAAATAAAAAATGCGTAGTTTTATAATACATTACAAGTGGAACACTGATTTTTGTACACCCGCTTCCTTCCCATGCCGACCCATCTTGCATCTACATGTCTTATCCTAAAGAAAGTACTGCATCCAGCCAAACGACATCCGTAACATTATCTCTAGGCAAAGTTTGCTTGCATCACCATATATAGCTTCCAAGTTGAGAATAAGGGTGGAGTCAATCCCCTCCCTTCATGCTAAACTACAAGTTATTGATTGGATCAGAAGTAGAAACGTATGGAAGTGTCAAACAAACCACCACCCTTCTAATTTACTTATTTATTTAATTGGAGAGCAGCCTTTTTTCACGCCGGCAAGCTATCCATCTTGTCTAGAGCCCAAATTGGGAGGGACATGCCGTCACCATCTCTCAGATTGGGCAGGGAAGTGAGCTCACTGGGGTTGGATGGTGATGCCTGCGAAAAAGAGAGGAGAAATTTCTTGGTTAAAGATGGCCATTCCAAAATTAGCAAATTCATCCTTTGAAAATTCGAAATCAAGAATCAAGAGCTTTGAAATCGGTAATACGTTTGGATAATATCCACACAATATGCTTATTTGGGGAGTTTCTAGGAGGCACACCATATTTCCTAGTGAGCCCACTTAAAAACTTTTTTCATATTACAAGTTTGCTATCGATTTTTTTGGACTGGAATGTCCCTTTCTTCAACCTTTTTTTCCTCTTCTCAAATCCAATTCAGTTAACCCATCCCCTCCCAAAAAAAAAAAAAAAAAAAAAAAAAAACTAAAATCCACAACTATTCCATCAAATCTTTTCCTATATTAAATTATCTCACAAATTAAATTCGAAAATTGAATTTATTAGTCTTTACTTACTTAAAAATCCTAGAAACATTGTAAATTGATAAAAATTATGAACCAAAAAAAAAAACTCACAGTCCGGACTGACAGTCTGGACGATACCCACTGTTTGGACTGGTAATCTAGACGGTCCATTAATTGTCCGGACTTCTAGTCCGGACAATGGACTATTGTCCGGACTGACAATTCGGACAAATTTTTTTTTTGTCCGGACTGCTAGTCTAGACAGAAGTCCACTGTCTGGAGTGGAAGTCTGGACAATTAATTTTTGTCTGGGGTGTACACCCCGAATAAGAGATAAGGCCCAGTATAAATAAGTCTTTTTCTGTCTCATTATCCATGAAGTTGTTGTAGTATAGTGGTGAGTATTCCCACCTATCATGGAAGCATCTTGGGTTCGATCCTTGGCAACAACGAGCTATTTTTTGCGATATTTTTGAGATTTTGGTTTGCAATTTTTTTTACATTTTGGTTGCTCTGGCAAAACAGCAAATACCTTTTTACTTTATTTTATTTTTCCCAAATAAATGATATTTTCTTCCAACTAAGCAGAGTTTATTCGATTTAGTTTCCATTCAAATTTATAAATATTTATATATGCTCGTCAGCAACAAGGAAAATAGAATTAAATACTTGCAACCCATTGCAGAAAAAAAATATGGAAATGAAAGGTCAATTTGTCAATATCCAGTGTGTGGGAACAATTACAATATAGTGCAATAAACACAAAGAATTCATTTTTTATTACAATGTGAATTCACACAATGAGAATTATAAGTAAATTAACCCATAATTAGAAACAACATTACATAAAATATATATATATATATACAAAGTTTCATTTGTAGCAAACAGTTCTCGAACAACCATCTAAAACATATTATTTTCAAGTACAGCCCTTTCAAATTACAATCCAAAACCAAAAATAAATAAATCTAACGTCCCCAGATCTTGAAACTCTTGAGGAGTATTAATTCAACTGGTTCTCTACTAATCGGTTGCACTTCTTCTTCTGAATCTAGTTCATTAATGTTTGCTCTTCCAAAAAACTCTTCAGCAACAAGAGACTTTGTTAATATCGATACCTTAATTCCTGCAAGTGGATAAATATAAATATTTAGCACACAAGTAGAAAATAAGACAAAGCCAACATAAAATTTAAATATACAAGTGGAGTTGTTAAAAGTTAATTTTTGAATCAAGTACCAAAAAGAAGAAGAAGAAGAAGATTTTTTACTTTTTCTAAAAATTTCTTACGAGCAAAACAGCAAACATTATATAGGTACAAAAAAATAACCTAATACGAATCATACCCAGATAACAATCTCAAATTTAGATGATTTGCAGCATACCCATCAATAATTGAGCAACTTCTGATGAATCTGTGCTCTCAAGACCCTTAAAAATTGCTTCTTTCTCTTTAAGAAAGAGAGCCAAAAAAAAAATGGTCACTCTCTCCTTTGTGATCACATTTCCTTTTTGGGTTGCCCTTTTCATCTTCTTAGATACTTTATCTCATAACAAGCAGCAGTAGTAATAATAATAATAATAATAATAATAATAATAATAATAATAATAATAATAATAATAATGTGACTGTTGTTACGATCCCAAACAAATTCTGTAGAACTCAAGATTTTGTAGAACTTAAAAAAAAAAAAGGAAAATAGCAAAACCCTAGACCCAAACAAATTCTATAGAACTCAAGATTTTCAACTTGTTCGTAAAATTCAACCAAATTGACAATTTCATCGAAAAGCTCAACTTTCAATTAACAACTCCAAGGGTAATAATTGAAATAAGCAGTAGGATTTACTTGAACCCTAATGCTCCATTCTCAATCTTATTATCAAAACTCCAATACTCCATCATCAATCTTATAATCAAAACCCTTCCACCTTCTCCTCCTCCTCCCCTCTTCTTCTTCTCCAACCCAACAAGACCATCAAATACAAAAACCTCCCATTCTTTGCTCCAAAAAAAGAGACCAAAATAAAAAAAAATATTCTAAATTAGGAAGAGATCCTACCTATCTCGACTTAAGAAGCGTCGACGGGCAAGCAGCGTGGGCTGGATCGACGGCAACTGCGGCGGGATCGACGGCGGCGACGGGCAACTCGGAGAGAGAAGCGAAATTGGGTGGAGGAGAAAGTAGGGAAGGGGAAGAGGAAGATAAAGGATTAGGAGAGGTGGGAGAGGAAAGGAAGAGAGGAGTTAGGTTTTTGGATTTCAAATATGACCGGCTCTAAAGCGGAGAGGTGAGGGAGAGAAGAATGGAGGTAGAGGGAGAAGGATTGGAAAATGGAGAGAGAAAAAGAGTGAGGATATTTTGGAGTTATTTGATGTGCTCACTAGGAAAATTCTCTCTTTTCAGAAGAAATGGTGAAAACTAGGCTCACTAGGAAAAATTGTATGCCCCACTAGAAATTCCCCTTATTTGTTAGACAGACTGAGTGGTGCTTACTAACTGTTGAGCCAGTACTAATTCTGTGCAGCAACCGAAATGGACTAATAAATCTTTCATCTCATTTATTACTAAGCTTTGTTTATGTTCCACATGTTACCCACAATGTTCCTGTTATTGTTAAGGTAATGAACTACACCATCTTCGATCTCTGATGATGTTTAATTCTAGAAACATTTCACTTTTATGTTTCAATGGGATATCATTTGATGATGGAATGCAGGCAAAGTCAGAAGTTGGGGGGTAGGCCCTGAAGCCTAAAGGCTCATATTAGCCTGCTGCTTTGTGGTCATCAAACACCCAATTGTTGGGCTAGTTTAGCTTGAAAGGAATGTTTCTCGGAAGAAGTAATATAAATTCTGAACTAGTTGTCCTTTAGCCCCCGTAAAGTTAGAGCAGCACAAGAAAGAAAGGCACTTTAGGATTGGATCTAAGAGTTATCAATTTACTAACCAACGAAAAAAAAATTAGAAAAAACACAAAACAATATAGCGGGTTGTGGGAAAACAACTTTGTGGATATGTACACATATTTCGGAAGTAGGGGTGAGCAAATTTCCGAAAAAACCAACCCGAACAGCTAAACCGACCCGACCTGACCCAGACCAATTGGTTTAGTTTTCGATTCGGTTAGAGTGAAAAATCGAAGATTTATTCATATATCAGATCGGGTTTCGATGGCGTTAGTGCCAACCGAAACCGACCGAAAAAACCGAATTTATATAAATACCCGACCTGTAAATCCATTAATCTCAATTTTATAGTCTCTCTCTTCCCCCCTCTTTCTCTCTCCCCCCAATGAGGATCTCCACCTTCGCTTCCTCCTTCGACTTCAACAAAAACGAAGCCATCGAAACTTCCACCCCTCCACCGCCTCCATCGAAACTTCCACCCCTCCACCACCCAAGAATTTCTTACCGACCCCAAACAGGAGCATAGAAAACCACCTCATAATTGATATTGGAGGATGCCATCAAGTTTGTGTTGAATTCATTCGCTAATTTGAATATTAAATTGAGCCAATTTACTAGTTCAAATTAAATGAATTAAGTGAATTGAAATTGGCTTCAAAAGTTGAGTACATAGCAAATGAACAAAAGGAAAGATGAAAAGATAGTCCCACATTAGATAGAGAATTGTAAGGATGTGAGTTTATATATGGTAACTTGTTCCATTATTTTGCTTATGTAACAAGAGGAAAACCTTGAGCACCACGGGTGGTACTACGCACCGCACGCGCACGCGCGTGTGCGAGGGCAAATGGGCGTTTAGGGCGCATTGGGCGCTTTAGAGGCGCACTTCGCAAGATTTGAATGGATTCGACCTGCACCCGCCCCGCCAGTCAAGAGTCGTTGAAGTCCAAGGCGATCCAACAGTCACCGGTCGTCGTCAACAGTTACCGTTAAACGGTCACAACTGTTGAAACGGCCAACCGTTGTGACTGTTGAAAGCTATAAATAGGGTCTGGGTCTAGAGTTTAAGAAGATATACGATCTTTCTTTTCTGTTTCCTTTCTTCTTCTACAGATAGAAGTTCCTGAATTTCTGTCTACATAAGACTTCTGTTCAATAGTCCAGTCTTGCATTACATCAACCAGAGAGAACCTTTATCAGATTCGCTAGAGCAGAGGGATTGTGGCTTCCTTCCCTCTGCAGACCGATCGTTGTATCCTGGGAGATCGACGTCCAAGAAATCCAGAAGCAAACTGTGGTGGACGAATCGATTTTAAGGAGATAGTGTTCAATACTAGCCTCGATCATCATCCTCTCATCTTCCTGTCGTCTTCCTGTCTTCCTTCAAGTATCTGAAACAGGTTTTTCATAATCCAGTATCTTCTTTTTTCTACTTAGGTTAGTAAACTAGTTAAAAGAAGAACAGTTTAATAGTTTTCTGTTTTCTATAAACAGTAATAGCAGTCTTCTTCTAATTTAAAGCAGAAAGATATAGACTGAATAATTTCGTAATTCTCATTATCCAAATAGAAATATATAACACTTAAACCTGTAACAATCTTGTGAATGATTACAGTAGTAATTTTGTGTAAGATATTCTGTTAACTAAACAAACCTGCCCATATTAATCTAAAGCATTATCAAAGAATAAACAAACATTCTTAAAATCGATTATTGCATGTTTTAGATTAACTTTTTAAGAATACAGTTTAAACATTTTTAGTTTGGAACCTACATTCTTAAAACCGATTATATTTGTTTAGATTAGAATACTGTTGTGAAATAAATAGTATTCAGTCTTAAGAGTATTTAGTCTTAAAACTGAGATTTTTGTTTTAAAACACTGTCATAATAATATTCAGTCTTAAAACTGAAATTTTTGTTTTAAATTAAAAATACTGTCATCAATCACTAGTAATCTTGATTGCTTCTGGAAAATTTCTGTTTGTGATTTGGAGACTAGTAATCTTAATTGCTTCTGAAAAAAAAAAAGGGATAGTTAATCTCTGTTTTGTGATTTGGAGTGTTCAATTGATTTTCAGTTTTATTATAAAGTTAAAATTTGTTACAAGACATTAAGATAGATAAATTTAATATTTACAGATGGCTACAGCATCTGATATATCCACTGTGATAACACCTGTCATGGTTACTCCAACTGTGCCTTCAAGCCAGTATGAGAAACCAGAGAAGTTCAGTGGCTCAGATTTTAAGAGATGGTAATAGAAAATGTTATTCTATCTCACTATACTAAATCTGGTCAAGTACATGAAGGAGACTGTGCCTACTCTTGTTGAAGATGATCAACAATCAGTGAAGGCAGTTGATGCATGGAAACATGCAGATTTCTTGAGTAAGAACTATATCCTCAATGGATTGGACAATATACTGTATAATATAAATAGTTCAATTGCTACTGCTAAGGAACTTTGGGAGTCCTTAGACAAGAAATATAATACAGAAGATGCCGACTCTAAGAAATATGTAGTCGGTAAGTTTCTGAATTATAAAATGGTTGATTCTAAAAATGTAATCAACCAAGTACAAGATCTTCAAGTGATCATTCATGAAATTCATGCTGAAGGTATGACTATTAGTGAATCTTTTCAAGTGGCTGCAATTATTGAAAAATTGCCACTATCTTGGAAAGAATTCAGATATTACCTAAAGTATAAACGAAAAGAAATGACACTTGAAGATCTGATTGTACGTTTGAGGATTGAAGAAGACAACCGTCTTTCTGAAAAGAAAATTAAAAATCCATACAATGTTTCTAAAGCTAATGTTATGGAAAATTTCAATAAGTCTAATGATAGGAAGCGAAAGTACAATGGTGAAGACTCTAAGAGTTGTAACTCAAAGAGATTCAATGGCAAGTGCTACAACTGCGACAAGCCTGGACATCGTGCAAAGGACTACAGTGTGCGTAAGGCATAAGATTCTTCGAAGAAGAAGAAGAAGCATCCTAATGCACATTTGGCCGAAGAAGAAAATCTTTGTGCAAATGTAGATGTAAATTGTACATCTGTTGTCTTAGAGGTTAACCTAATTGGTGGCAACTCTAAAGAATGGTGGGTGGACACTGGAGCCACTCGCCACATTTGCGCCAACAAGTGGATGTTCTCCACATATGATTCTGTGGAAGGAGAACTATTCTACATGGGTAACTCTGCAACCTCCAAGGTTAAAGGACGAGGCAACATTGTACTGAAGATGACTTCGGGGAAAGAACTTACTCTTACTGATATACGTCATGTACCAGATGTCTGCAAGAATCTGGTCTCTGGTTCAGTCTTGAGTAAGAAAGGTTTTAGGCTTGTATTTGAGTCTGATAAATTTGTACTCACAAAGAATGGTGTATATGTAGGCAAGGGGTATATGACCAATGGTCTGTTTAAAATAAATGTAATGACCATTGCCCCTAAAGTTATCAATAAAATTGATTCTTCTGCTTATATGACTGAGTCACCTTTTATTTGGCATGGTAGATTAGGACATGTTAATTATTATACTTTACAAAGATTAATAAATTTAAATATGTTGCCTAATTTCAATATAAACTTTGAAAATAAATGTGAACCATGTGTTAAATCAAAAATGACTAAGCTTCCATTTTATTCTATTGAACGTAGTACTGAACCTTTAGGATTAATTCATACAGATGTATGTGATTTAAAATCTGTTCAAACTAGAGGTGGAAAGAAGTATTTTATTACGTTTATAGATGATTGTACTAGATATTGTTATGTATATCTACTTAGAACAAAAGATGAGGCAATTGAAATGTTTATACAATACAAAAATAAAGTTGAGAATCAACTTAGCAAAATGATAAAAATGCTAAGAAGTGATAGAGGTGGTGAATATAAGTCACCATTTGCACAAATTTGTGCAGAACATGGTATTATACATCAAACAACTGCTCCTTACACTCCACAGCAAAATAGAATTGCTGAGCGTAAGAGCAGAACTTTAAAAGAAATGATGAATGCCATGTTAATAAGTTCTGGTTTACCCCAGAACATGTGGGGGGAAGCTCTGCTTTCTGCCAATTATATTCTCAACAAAATACCCCAAAAGAAACTTGATAAAACACCTTATGAATTATGGACAGGTCGAGCACCTAGTTATAAATTCTTAAGAGTGTGGGGGTGTCTAGCTAAGGTTGCAATTCCTACTCCGAAAAGGACTAAAATTGGACCTAAAACTATTGATTGTATATTCATTGGATATACGCATAATAGCAGTGCTTATCGTTTCTTTGTCTTTAACTCTGATCATCCAGAGATACATAAGTACTCTATTATTGAATCTAGAAATGCTATATTCTTTGAGAATGTATTTCCTAGTAAAGAACATGAATCAAGTTCTCCGAAAAGGACTTGTGATGAAATTCTAAGAGATACAGAATCTGATTCTGTAAATAAAACTAATGAGGATGAATGTAAATGAAGCAAAAGGGCTAGAGTTACTAAAACATTTGGTCCTGATTTTCTAACATATCTATTAGAAAAGGAACCTCAAAGTTATAAAGAGGCTATGTCTACACCTGAATCTCCTTTTTGGAAAGAAGCAGTAAATAGTGAAATTGAATCAATTATTCAAAATCACACCTGGGAACTTGTGGATCTTCCTCCGGGAACTAAACTATTAGGTTATAAATGGATCTTCAAGAGAAAGATAAAACCTGATGGGTCTATAGATAAATACAAAGCTAGACTTGTGGTAAAAGGCTATAGACAAAAGGAAGGTTTAGATTATTTTGATACATATTCACCTGTAATAAGAATAACATCCATAAGATTAATAATTGATTTTGCAGCATTATATAATCTTGAGATTCATCAAATGGATGTAAAAACAGCAATTTTAAATGGTGAATTAGATGAAGAAATTTACATAGAACAACCTGAAGGGTTTGTAGTTCCAGGTAAAGAGAGGAAGGTGTGCAGACTTGTTAAGTCACTTTATGGACTTAAACAAGCACCTAAACAATGGCATGAGAAATTTGACCAAGTTATATTGTCAAATGGATTTCGCTATAATGAATGCGATAAATGTGTATATGTAAAAAGGGATATGCACAATTATGTCATTGTATGTTTATATGTGGATGACATGATTATCACTGGTAGCACGGTGGCTCTAATTAAAGAGGTAAAAATTATGTTAACACGGAAATTTGATATGAAAGACTTAGGCATTGCAGATATTATTCTTGGTATTAAAATTTCCAAGACATCTGATGGATATACCTTATCACAATCACATTATGTCGAGAAAATACTCGAAAAATTTGATAAGGGAAATACTGATATAGCTAGGACACCTGTAGATATAAGTCTACATCTTACAAAGAATATATGTGCTAGTATATCACAGTTAGAATATTCTCAGATCATTGGCAGTCTTATGTATTTAATGAACTTCACAAGACCTGATATAGCATACTCAGTAAGCAAACTGAGTAGATTTACAAATAATCCAGGGGAGAACCACTGGAAAGCGATAGTTAGAGTACTCAAATATCTGAGATACACTATTAACTATGGGCTGCACTATACAAGATATCCAGCAGTGATTGAAGGATACACTGATGCTAACTGGATAACGGATTCTAAAGACATCAAATCCATAAGTGGATATGTATTTACTATTGGAGGTGCAGCCATCTCTTGGAAATCTTCTAAACAAACATGTATAGCCAGATCCACTATGGAATCTGAGTTTATAGCTTTAGATAAAGCTATAAAAGAAGCAGAATGGCTTCGAAACTTTTTAGAAGATATTTCAATGTGGCCTAAACCTGTGTCAGCAATCTGCATCCATTGCAATAATCAATCGGCAATTGGAAGGGCACAGAATGTATTGTATAATGGAAAGTCACGACATATACGTCGTAGACATGACACTGTAAGACAGCTGCTTACAAACGGAATAATATCTCTTGATTATATAAAATCAAAAGATAATATTGCAGATCCATTAATAAAAGGCTTGACTAGAGATCAAGTATATAAGTTATCGAGGGGAATGGGATTACAGCCTACTAAAGAGTAACTCCATAATGGCAACCCAACCTAGCTGACTGGAGATCCCAAGATCTAGGTTTAAAGGGACAACCGAATTGTGGGGGAACTCGAAAGAATCACTGAGAAAAATATTTCCTATCTCATTTCTGTGGTAAAATAGTGATTACCTGCAATGTGTTAGGATAAGCTAAACTTTTAATGATCCTTATATCTTAGAAATCTAAGTGGAGTATGGCAGGATACTCTTGATAAGAGATCACCTATGTAAGTGAGAAGGGGCCGCTTCTATAAGAATGATAAAGGCTAAGTTCTTTAAGATCACTAACAGAATTACCAGATTGTCCAAGACCAAAATGGACACAACATAGAATCTGATAAACTTGAAAGAAGTCGTGTGAATATTATTGTCTAAGTTTACATCAAAAGCTGAACAGTTCAAAAATATCGTGTTCACTGGTTAGCAAGTAAACTCGATAATATTTCACTAGGGAAGGTTCAAAGCCAAAAGCCACCTCTCCCGATGCGGCAACTTTCTATTACACTCTCTTGTTAATTTGCATTAGAGTCTAAGCCATTTCATTCATGTGGGGGATTGTTGAATTCATTCACTAATTTGAACATTAAATTGAGCCAATTCACTAGTTCAAATTAAATGAATTAAGTGAATTGAAATTGACTTCAAAAGTTGAGTACATAGCAAAGGAACAAAAAGGAAGATGAAAAGATAGTTCCACATTGGATAGAGGATTGTAAGGATGTGGGTTTATATATGGTAACTTGTTCCATTACTTTGCTTATGTAACAAGAGGAAAACCTTGAGCACCACGGGTGGTGCTACGCACCGCCCGCACGCGCGTGTGCGAGGGCGAATGGGCGTTTAGGGCGCATTGGGAGCTTTAGAGGAGCACTTTGCACTTCGCACGTACGCAACGTCGCGAGGAGCTGAGGAGCCTTTGATTTTTTGGTGCTATTGGATTCGGATTACCTCTATTGGGTTCAGATTTGAATGGATTCGACCTGCACCCGCCCCGCCAGTCAAGAGTCGTTGAAGTCCAACGGTCGGCAATCCAACAGTCACCGGTCGCCGTCAACAGTTGCCGTTAAACGGTCACAACTTTTGAAACGGCCAACCGTTGTGACTGTTGAAAGCTATAAATAGGGTCTGGGTCTAGAGTTTAAGAAGATATACGATCTTTCTTTTCTGTTTCCTTTCTTCTTCTGCAGACAGAAGTTCCTGAATTTCTGTCTACAGAAGACTTCTGTTCAATAGTCCAGTCCTGCATTACATCAACCAGAGAGAACCTTTATCAGATTCGCCAGAGCAGAGGGATTGCGGCTTCCTTCCCTCCGCAGACCGATCGTTGTATCCTGGGAGATCGACGTCCAAGAAATCCAGAAGCAAACTGTGGTGGACGAATCAATTTAAAGGAGATAGTGTTCAACACTAGCCTCGATCATCATCCTCTCATCTTCCTGTCGTCTTCCTGTCTTCCTTCAAGTATCTAAAACAGATTTTTCATAATCCAGTATCTTCTTTTTTCTATTTAGGTTAGTAAACTAGTTAAAAGAAGAACAGTTTAATAGTTTTCTGTTTTCTGTAAACAGTAATAGCAGTCTTCTTCTAATTTAAAGCAGAAAGATATAGACTGAATAATTTCGTAATTCTCATTCTCCAAATAGAAATATATAACACTTAAACCTGTAACAATCTTGTGAATGATTACAGTAGTAATTTTGTGTAAGATATTCTGTTAACTAAACAAACCTACCCATATTAATCTAAAGCATTATCAAAGAATAAACAAACACTTTGTGCTTACTCTCATCTTTTGAGAGAAAAGAGGCGAGAATCAAGAACTCAAAGATGAGAATGGAAGGAAAAAATGAAAAGACATTTGGAGAGGAGCAAACGGACATTTGCAGAGGAAATAGAGCGAAACCAAGAAGGAGAAGAAGAAGGAAGCTGTCATTAATTTTTTTTTTTTAATTGGGCCAATGCAGAAAGCCCACATTGGTTTTTAATTCCAGTGGGCTTGTGGGCTGTAGGTCTAGAAAATCGAAAATCGACCGAACTTGTAATAACCCTTCATCTTTTATAGCTAAAAATAATTAAAAAAAATAAACAAATAATAAATATAACATTTCATTTTTTCTTTAACTCTTACACTTTTCATTTTCTTTAACCTCCTAAACCTTTCATTTTCTCCAACTCCAAACTCTTCATCTTCTTCATTATTTAAATCATGAAACTCCATATTTAATTCTCAAAATTAAACTTTTTTAATTAACTAAAACTTTTTATTTTTTGTAACTCTCAATCCTTTCAACTCTTAAATCTCCCAAACCTTTCACCTTCTAAACTATCATCCTTAACTCTAAAATTAAAATCTCTAAATTAAATTAAAACCTTTCATATTCTCAACTCATTACTCATTCATTTTTCTAACTCCTATCCTTTCATCTTCTCAATGAACTATCTACATTAAACCTCCAATTTAATTCTATAACTCCTTAAACCCTTTAGATTCTATACCTTCCTAAACTCTTCACATTCTGTAACTCTTAAATCCAATCATATATAAACCCCTAAATCAAAACACATTCTACTCATTTTAAAAATCATTCTCTAACATTCTCATCTCGCCGGTGCCACCTTCAAAACCACTGCAGGTGCTGCTGCTGGAGTCACCACCACTTCACCGGAGAAGTGCATCTCCTTCCATCTCTGTCTATATTTTTTGTTCTCAGCTTTTGATAAGAAGTTAGATATTATTTTTCTTTTTCTTATTGGGTTAAAGTATTTTAATGGATCATAAGTTAGCTCCTTTACTACTCAATAATCCTAATAACCTAAAAAGAATATCCATCATCTTATAAGCCCAATAAAATAGAGTCAAACCTATTTCATAATTTCAGACCCGCTTAATACTAAAATCAATTTAGAGTGTGTTATAAGTATTAGAAAAATTTCTAAAAATCATCTAAATTCATATTAATCTGTTTTTAATATTCTTAGAATATTTTTATTGTATAGATTACTCCATTGAACGACATCGGAAAACAAAATTCAGGTGAGTTCATTTTTGGACTCACTAATCATGCTATTTTATATACATGTTGTTTCAATCATATTATTTATTTTGTGTAAATTGATTTGTTATTTTGTAGGAATTTATCAATTACTTATTATGTTTCTTGTCATCAAAAATCTATTATCAATTGTCATTAAATTTAAATTACATAGTATAGTTAGATTTTAAAATAATCATATATACAAATTTGATAAATCACATAAAAGTTATATTCACGGAAAAATACTGTTTGTGATATCATTTTGTATCGGCGTCTAGAAAAATTATCTTGTATGCTGGTTCTCTAATTAAGAAACTTGCAACGCACGGAAAACCTCCCAGCATCCATATAATTTTCTGGCCGATATCTCTATGATGTCTCAAATCAGTGACTTCTAAATATAGCTAATTGTGATTTATTGAATAAAGTATAAACTGAACATACTCTATAAATCATGTTGTTAACAAATTAAGAAAAATTCAATTGAAATATTGTACATGATATAATCAATATACTGTACTATACCTAAATGACACTGTGTTGGGAGAGAAACTGAATGATGAAAATATATTCTGTTTCGACGCAAACTTGTTAAGTTGTACAACTGAATATTTCACATACTATAATGATTTGCTGGATCATTACTGACTATAATTCATGTTTGCCTGACGGCAGGTCCGATTTAGCACCGGACAATCCTGTGACCATTTCCTGGGTCTGTACAGGAAACAATCGCAACAGTGGTATCCCATCAGTTAGATTTTTCCAATTAAATAACATTCTAGACAAAAATATCTCTTTTATAAAGTTGACTTCACTAAAATGGCATTAAGATAATCTAAATTAATTGATATCATTATTACAGATATTTCATTCCATATTTTCTAAAACTTGTATTATTACATAATTGTTACAATTTTTTTCTGCATTTATTTTGGTCGCAATCTGACGACCTGGGTGTGCATGCCCAGCTTACCGATGGACACGCCAAAGCTGACACAAGATCTAGTGTACTGTGAAGATCAGGTTGAAATCCAATAATGGATTAGAGATTCCATATTTTCTTTTGTTTAATTTTATTATATTTTATTTCAATTGTATCTAAACTTCATTCCAATAAATGAAAAGTCATAATTTTGTTGAATTTTTCTATCGTAATTACTGAGTATTATTGGGGCAAATTTATTGAGGCTTTAGCATATTCAAATTGAATATGTTGCCGGTACCTGTTACACGTGCTTGTATACCGTATATCGGGAGCGGGGCATAACACCGTGAATCCAATTGGTCTCTAATTGAGATATGGTATTGACTGGATATGGATGTTTTTAGAAAATTATGAGAAAATTATCAAAAATTTTGACAAATAAAAAAGCAATGATCGTGAAGTCATAATTTTATTTTTTTTATTATAGATTTCAAAAAAAACCTATCAAAAATCAAATCGGCAACTGATAAAGCCGAATTAGGGTTTATGGCTCAGTCAACGCATAAAATTGGATTTGGATGTACAAGTTAGCTCTAATACATATCATATTGAACTATTATCAATATCCATAACCTCCATAATTTAACATATTATAACAGAATATACTGATCTTGTGAGTTGACTGCTTAGGGATATCATATTATGCAACATTATTGTCAGAACATTAGTTATATATATAAATAAAGAATGAATGACACAAAACTAGTAAAATGGTTTATTCCAGATAATTAAATAAATGTCATAAGAGATCTAAGAGAAAGACTTCATTTTTATTACATCTTTAGACATAAAGTCTGAAAAATGAGGATGGACAAGTTCAACACTACTAGTTTTGTTGTAAAAAACTTTAACAACTGAAGTTTCTTCATAATAATTCTTGCAGCATACACTCCTATTGTGTTCTACTTACTCCTCGAAATAAGCTTCCAGTAAGTGTAAGTCTTCTTCCTCGACAATCTTGAGTACATTCATCTTCCTTGGCAATCTTGAAATTATGAGAGTCTGGACACGCCAAACTAAGATCGTTAGAACAACGTAGAAAGTGTATCAAGAAAAAAAAAAAGAGAATATATAAGCATGTTATTATGTATTAAATCTTAAAGCGAATAATATAAAAAGATTTACTCATCTAATTATAAGCACATAGCATGACATGGATGATAATATAAGATCGATGTCTGAACTTGTCATAAATAATTAGAAGGATAAAATTAATATTAAAAAATGCAATATAAAGAAATTCTTGCATGTCAAGGTATCAATCATTATGGTGTCTTATAGCTTAATTTAGAATTGTCCGGAGGAATCACCATAGTCTTTAAGAGTATCTCATGCATACCTATGATCACGACCCCACATTCCTGATATTAACCCAGGACTGTACCGTTAAATACTCAAGGGAACAAGCATTTACTCTTGGGCCAAAAGTCCTATAGAATAATGGTTATCCAACAATCACGCTAGAACCTTATAGATTAGGCTCCTAATTTTTCAACTACACGGCCTAAATTGTAAAGCACTTCTGAATAGGGCTGAGTATCGGTCGGTTCAGTTCGGATTTGGGTAGAAAAATCCCAACCAAAAATCGAACCAAATTTCCAAATCCGAAACCGAAACCGACTGAAATCCACTAATAACCGAAATTGAAATCGAAAATTTGGTTCAGTTAAGTTCGGTTCTGTTATGCCTCGCTCCCGATATACGGTATACGAACACGTGTAACAGATACCGGCAACATATTCGATTTGAATATGCTAAAATCTCAATAAATTTACCACAATAATACTCAGTAATTACGATAGAAAAATTCAATAAAAATTTAACTTTTCAGTTATTGGAACGAAGTTTAGATACAATTGAAATAAAATATAATAAATTTAAACAAAAGAAAACATGGAATCTTTAATTCATTATTGGATTTCAACATGATCTTCACAGTACACCAGATCTTGTGTCAATTTTGGTGTGTTCATCGATAAGCTGGGCATGCACACCTAGGTCATCAGATTGCGACCAAAATAAATACAGAAAAAAATTGTAACAATTATGTAATAACACAAGTTTTAGAAAATATGGAATGAAATATCTGTAATAATGATATCAATTAATTTAGGTTATCTTAATGCCATTTTAGTGAAGTCAACTTTATAACAGAGGTATTTTTGTCGAGGATGTTATGCAATTGGAAAAATCTAATTGATGGGATACCACTGTTTCGATTGTTTCCTGTACAGACCCAGGAAATGGTCACAGGATTGTCCGGTGCTGAATCGGACTTGCCGTCAGGAAAACATAAATTATAGTCAGATATGATCCAGCAAATCATCACGCACCCATGGTGTGCGAAATATTCAATTGTACAACTTAACAAGTTTACAGCTGAAATAGAGTATATTTCCATCATTCAGTTTCTCTCCCAACCCAGTGTCATTTAGGTATAGTACAGTATATTGATTATATCATGTACAATATTTCAATTGGATTTTTCTTAATTTGTTAACAACATGATTTATAGAGTCCGTTCAGTTTATACTTTATTCAATAAATCACAATTAGCTATATTTAAGAGTCACTGATTTAAGACATCATAGAGATATCGGCCATGCAATTATATGGATGCTTGGAGATTTTCCGTGCGTTACACGTTCCTTAATTAGAGAACTAGCATACAAGATAATTTTTCTAGACACCGATACAAAATGATATCACAAACAGTATTTTTCCATGAATATAACTTTTATGTGATTTATCAAATTTGTATATATGATTATTCTAAAATCTAACTATACTATGTAATTTAAATTTAATAACAATTGACAATAGATTTTTGATGACAAGAAATATAATAAGTAATTGATAAATTCCTACAAAATAACAAATCAATTTACACAAAATAAATAACATGATTGAAATAACATGTATATAAAATAGCATGATTAGTGAGTCAAAAAATGAACTCACCTGGATTTTATTTTCCAATGTTGCTCAATGGAGTAATCTACACATTAGAAATATTCTAAGAATATTAAAAACATATTAATATGAATTTAGATAATTTTTAGAAATTTTTTAAATATTTATAACACACTCTAAATTGATTTTAGTATTAAGCTGGTCTGAAATTATGAAATAAGTTTCGCTCCATTTTATTGGACTTATAAAATGATGGATGTTCTTTTTAGGTTATTAGGATTATTGAGTAGTAAACGAGCTAACCTACGATCCATTAAAATAATTTAACCCAATAAGAAAAAGAAAAATAATATCTAACCTCTTGTCAAAAAGTGAGAACCAAAAATGTAGAGAGAGATGGAAGGAGATGCTCTTCTCCGGTGAAGTGGTGGCGACCCCAGTAGCAGCTCCTACAGTGGTTTTGAAGGTGGCTCCGGCGAGATGAGAATGTTAGAGAATGATTTTTAGAATGAGTGAAATGTGTTTTGATTTGGGGGTTTATTTATGATTGGATTTAAGAGTTACAGAATGTGAAGAGTTTAGAGAGTTATAGAATCTAAAGGGTTTGAGGAGTTATAGAATTAAATTGGAGGTTTAATGTAGATAATTCATAGAGAAGATGAAAGGATGGGAGTTAGAGAAATGAATGAGTAATGAGTTGAGAATATGAAAGGTTTTAATTTAATTTAGAGATTTTAATTTTAGAGTTAAGGATGGGAGTTTAGAAGGTGAAAGATTTGGGAGACTTAAGAGTTGAAAGGATTGAGAGTTACGAATGAAGAAAAGTTTTAGTTAATTAAAAAGTTTAATTTTGAGAATTAAATATGGAGTTTCATAGTTTAAATAATGAAGAAGATGAAGAGTTTGGAGTTGGAGAATATGAAAAGTTTAGGAGGTTAAACAAAATGAAAGGTGTAAGAGTTAAAGAAAAAAATGAAATGTTATATTTATTATTTGTTTATTTTTTAATTATTTTTAGCTATAAAAGATGAAGGGTTATTACACACGGTAAGTGTAAATTGAATTTTATAACTCTAAAAGACCTTCTGTCTTCAGGGTTATTGTTTCCAAATATTTGTAATTTTTTGAAATTTCTTTAGTAATTTCTCGAAAAGTTCTTAAACTGGTAAAAATATTTTTTAATTGTTGGTTCTATTTTGATAATTTCTGTTTAGCTAAATTCTCATCAAAAAATTATTTTACAATTTACACTATGATCATATTGCTCCCATTTATTTTCTATGTTCATCTGGATGTTTTCCGGATATGTCGAAAATTCAATTTAATTAATTTTTTTTCTTTTTATCATTTTATTCTTTCCTCCACCTACTATAACCTCGTCTAACCACTTTGACCATATAGAAATAAGTGAGGTGCAATGTTAAAACTTGATTTGATGGGGACTTGAGTAGTTAAGGGTTCATGATTTTTTCCAAAATTTTTTCTTTCTATTTTCTTTTTTAAAACCTATATCCCTACTATTTCTTCTCTTAACTCTCATTTTATCACATCACCTCTCATAGGCAGCCCATGGAAGCAAGAGGAATGACCATTTTAGGGAAGGATATTATGTAAGAAATTTTTGATTATTCTTGTTTTTTTTTTCTTGATTTCAATTCACTCTCACCCTAATTCTTCTCTCTTTTACTCACGACCTTGCCTAGAGTATCAGTATGTGGTTAAAAACTAATAGGGAGTGGGAACAATAATGGAATATAGGATCCAATGCAAGTAGAATATTTTTTTACTGTTTAATTTCTTGGTTTCTTGCTATTTTAGGATATACGACCATGCATGATACTTATAACTGTGATCAAGTCATATTTTTAAGATGAGAATATGAAGCATAATGTAACATAGAAAAGTTGTCAGTTTTGGTCTTAGCGAGACAGCAAAATAATGGCACTTCCTACCCAGTGGCTCGATCAAGTCCAAATCACTAGATTTTTCTTTCACAATGATTTGCATTTAGTCTTATTATCTTCGCATGCTTGAATCATTAATTGGCTTGACTAATTGCTATATATTTAATCGTTCTAGTGAGCAAGTTCAAGAGATAGAGTAAAAGTTATGATAATTATCATTTTAACTTAATTATAATAGGAGTTTCTTTGTTACGAGACTATGTGGAAATTAGGGATGCTATAACTCCACTTGATAATGGTGTTATGATTAGAAATTGAGATGGGATGTGGCAGGAATTCCATGATCATCGGCCACTGAATGATCGCCAGATAGCGAGTAAGACTGCTACCAAGTAGTTTGCTCATAACCGATCACGAACCTCGTCCAATAAATTGGGTTGCAAGATTAGAGTGTTCTAAGATTTCTAGTTTTACATAAATCTCACTATGAGGGTACAACTTCAAGAGGTATCATAAACATTCAACTTTTATTTATTAGCAAGATAATTAAAGAATGGATTTTGACATTAATTTTTGAGTTTACAAAATTACATATATAGTGATCATTAGCCAAACTCATATCGATAGTTATGTTGTAAAAGTCGGAATGTTATAAGAATGTTAATTGCTAAGAGAATAAAATATGTCTATACATTAAATTGTGAGATTAGAAATCGAACTAGGGTTACTTGCTGGTTTTGAAATTGGATTGCAGCATGGAATGTTCCCCATGGATCTAAGGGTGCTGATGTAATAATTCTACTACAAGTGCACAGTATCGATTGTAGTACAAACATGTTGTTCACACAGAGATCTAAGGTATTTTCTTATTTTACTCTTTCTATTATTTTAGCTAGCTAACTAATAAGTTCTATATGAGTTTTAAGTTATTCTAATTAGTCTAGAATATTGAATCTACTAATTCACAACCAAATATTCTTTTTTATTATCTTCTTATCTTTCTATCATAAATCCTCACGACTATATTAAAGTTGATTTTTTTAGTTTAAACTTTTATATAAAGTACCCTAAGTATGAGATATCAAGTGGTGCAAGCATAGTTCATCAAAGATGTAACTTTATATAAAATTAAACTAAATCAATAGAAAATTCTAGGAATAAAATCAAAAATAATACCCCAAAACCTAACTAAGCATAGACAATCAAAAGACTTAACTTAAACATAACATATCAAAGTATTAATCTACGAGTTATTGTATTTTAATTTTTCATAGAAAAATTATATCTTTTTTTTTTAGGAAGAAGACAAATAAAATTAATAGCATGGTTGATCCCTAACTTCATTTACATCTTAGAATTAAACTAAATTAGTGACGCATGATCCTAGTTAATAAGATTCTATTTTTATTCATGAAAATAATAAAACTCCTATTTTTCCTAAAAAGCAATTAAAAACTATATACTAAAGCAAGCCTAATTAGAAAGCGTATAAAACCTAACTAGAAAGCGATAAAAATTATCTAATAAGGTAATTAAATAAACTTATCACTCCTTCGGTTAATCCCTAATTTTATTAATCTCCAAAATTGCATTAGAAATCCTAATTTATATGGCTAATATACAAGTCTCAGACTATCAAACCCTAGTCCAGTTACAATATAACAACTACAAAATTACAACAAAATCCTCATGAAAATATTAGTTATAGAATTAATACTTTTACTTCCAAATAGCAACATTGACCGCCAAATAACGGAGCTTAATTTTTACCAGCAGAACCCTAATCCGCATATGACTCAGCATAAAGGAACCCGACCTTGGTGGGCCCCCTTATGCTGCTATTTAGCGGCAATTGCCACTAAATAGCAGCAAAACAGTGAGATATGGCTTTGACTTTCTAGTTATATAATGATTTGACTCTTTTCTTCTCTTTCCCTGAATGGATTCAATTTTGATGGTTTCTAACTTTGTATTCTTATAGCTTTCTTCTCTTTATCTCTTTCTGATCTCGGTTTCCTAATCCATCTCTGATTTCATGCTATATCATTATAGAAATAAGTTTCACCTGAAAAACACACTAAAAATAACCAAATAACATTATTTACATACAAAAATAGATAAACCGAGGGCTATAAATATGCAATATATGACACTCATCACACCCCCACACCTATTATTTGCTAGTTCTCGAGCAAAATCTAGACCTAAAATAAAAAAAAAAAATCCTAACTCACTTTTGTACAAATCGTGATTACACTTAGCACGTGCAAGGAGCTGTTAAACCCCTAGATTATCCTAGTAGACGAGTTATATCTTGTGAGGGTTTGAATTGAATATCCCATAAAATTCGTGTAGAAGGGAGTACAAGGAAGAAAGAAAATAAAAATAAGGATAAACAAAAATAAAAAAATAAAAATTTTATACAAAAAAAGAAAAATCTTTTTGGTATTTTCTGCAAACAATCTTTACTAATATACAAAAATCTTTACTCGGATCATACTCTATCTCAAAATATTCACCATGTAATAATCTTATTTAATTTTTCATGGTCTAATAAAAAATTATGTAGTTTTCTGATTGTGTTGGATAACCAAATTGTGGCTTTAGTAATTTACACTTTATAAAATATTTATATTGCTAATTTAATTATACATGCATGGTGTAGTCGTATATCTAAGAACCTGCATTTTCTAACTGTTAAGTCTACATTTGTCCTCTTAAAATCCCAAGATAAGGAGCCCATGGAGTCCCTATATCCCAAAACTACCAAGGCTCGAAACCGTAAATTCAGTCCTATCAATAACCGTTATAATTTCTACCTACTTTATTTTTAATTTTGTAATCCGAAATAATATTCTGACTTCGTAGTCGTCAATTTTCTATTGTTCATATTTACAATAATTTTATAAAATTATTTTGAGAGGGTCCAAAATCTAGTGAACACCAGGATTAGATTTACAACCAATTTGATGTTGGTGGATATAACCTTAAATTTTCTAAGAACTTCTGAGAAAGTTTATGTGACTTCATTAAAATCAAGTTTAGGTTATAAGATTTAATTAATTATAAATTGCCACTAGACAAATATATAACTCTTTCATCAATTTTTTTTTTCTTCTTGCTTCGCCAAAATATTAAAATCTCTCCCTTACTCTTGACTATGACCAACAACAGCTATTGGAGGAAGGGTTTGAGTTTATTTTTAAAAAATCAAGAAAATAAAGGGCAATAGGTGTAGGATGATAAAAATAATAATAAAAAATTTTAAAAAAGGTTGGCCCTCGTGGACGCTAGGCTGGGAATCCAGCCTAGCGGGCACAAGGCCAAAAATAAAAGAAAAAAAAAAAGGTTGGCCCTCGCAGACAGGAGGCTGGGAATCCAGCCTCACGGGCGCAAGGCCAAAAAGCAAAAAAAAAAAAAAAAAAAAAAAGAAATTTGCCTTGCACCTGCGAGGCTGGCCACCTAGAGATTTTTTAGGACAACCACTTTATTAGAAAACTAGATGTGAAAGCAATCGAAGGATTCTCAAACTGATGCATTGGATGGTTATTAGTACTTAAATAATCAGAGCCGTATTTTGTTGCAACGAAGAGATTATATGATAAGTTCATGCATTAGCTGGTCATTAATTGCATCCACATGGCACTCTCAGTGAAATTTCTGTATAAGTGGAGGCTACATATTTACCTAACAATCTTTTAACTCTTTGGATCACTTCTCTTTTATGATGCCTTTATTGTTTAGATTCTTGGAGCATAGGAAGTTTTGATCCTTAAAACTTAACAGTGCTTGGTCTTTTGCCATGGGAAACTTGGTGCTTTCCAGATTAGTGGTGAAATTGGCACCACAAAGTTGATTTTTCTGCACTTGTTCGTTCTTGCAGGATCACAATCAGATACAACGAATCTTGGAGCAAATCTAATAAAAAAAAAAATTCAAATACAACGAATCTTGGAGCAAATCTAATAAAAAAAAAATTCAAATATCTCATCAATATTACAACAAGATTCTATTTCTATTTACAAGGAAACCCCCTGAATAACCTGGAGCTTATAAATACCATTCCAGAGAGACTTAAAAAGTATTTTTGGGTACGTTTGGTTATATCTCTCTTTCGTGTAAGAGTTCGAGTTTCCTCCAAAATCAGAAGAGAAGAAGAACGAGCTCAAAAAATCTCTACCGCCTCCAACCTTCGATGCCGGATCGTCAACGAGGAACGGATCAATTCTCATAACTGCCTCAATTCCACGATATTATGATAAAAGAGAGTGACGTGTTCTATAAGTTCTCTCGTTTTTTTTTTCTTTTCTTGAGTCTTTTCATTGTAATCAAAGAAAAAAGAGAAATTTTTGTAATCTTCAATTTTTCTCAATGGCAGTGGAAAGATCCCCGATTTTTCTCGAAAACAGACTAGTAACCACATTGGGAGAAATCTTCTACACTGAAGAGGAGATGGTGGTTCAATCCGACGTCAACAAAATTGAAAAAACGATAGAGAAGTTAGCGAACGAGGTTGAGCAACAAAAATACGAGGATTACATATCCTCGAACTCGTCAAGTCCAAGCAAGAAAAAATTTGTGCAGCAAGGACATAAAAAAGTGACGAACTCAAAACGTTCAAAATCACCTGAACAAAAAGATGACCTGATAGTTTTGGATGACAAGGAAGCATTGATTTATCAACAACCACTTGGATTTTCAAACTCTGTTCCATCAAAGGCTGATTTTTGCCAAGCTAAGATGTGCTAGGCTAAGTTTTGCCAAGTTAAAATATGTTAGGCTGAGAAATAATAGGCTGATCTTTGCCAGACTGATATGTGCTAGGCTGAGTTTTACCAGGCTAATAAGTGATAAGCTGACTAGGCTGATTTTTGCCAATCTGAGGAGTGCTAGGCTGGTTAGACTGATTTTTGCTAAGCTGAGGAGTGTTAGGCTGACTAGACTAATTTTTGCCAAGCTGAGGAGCGCTAGGCTGGTTAGGCTGATTTTTGCCAAGTTATCTTGTCTTAGGCTAAAAAGTGTTAGGATAATTTTTGCTAGGCTTATTATTGTTATGCTGAGCTTTGGCCTGGCATCCTCCTTACTTTGTGCTAGATCGATTTTGAGCCTGGCATCCTTCTTGACTTAAACTACGCTGATTTTGAGTCTGGCGTGCAAAACGGGCTCTGAGTGCCCTACGGCGCACCCTCCAATTCCAGTTGTAAGTTCAGATCCGTCTTTGTGCCATAATAAGTTCTACTTTGGCGTCGATCACACATCAAGTTCCCTGAATATTGAAAGGGACACTATTTCAAAGCTCAGCCTAGCACGTATCAGCTTGGTAAAGATCAGACTATCATTTCTCAGCCTAGCATATTTTAACTTGGCAAAACTTAGCCTAGCACATCTTAGCTTGGTAAAAATCAGCCTAGCACATCTCAGCTTGGAAAAAATCAGCCTAGCATATCTCAGCTTGGGAAAAACAAGCCTAATACAAATCAGTCTCGCATAAATCAGCCTAACATGAACAAAGGTGGACGCTGGGCGAGTTTTCAGCCTAGCATGAATAAAACTAGATGCCGGCCTAGCATGACTAAAATTGAAAATCAAATTAAATTTAAGCCAGTATGTGAGGCTAGTTCGACTAAGCCAGTGTGTGAAGCTAAATCAGTATGCCATGCTCGTCTAGCATACGAGGATCGTTCAGTGCGTGAGACTAAAGTTAAGTCTTAGTATCGCGTAAGAATAGAAGAACGCATGGCTTCCAAGCAATTTCATGCGAAACATTTCAAAACTAACGTTGGGCATAGAACCAATATGGAGATTGACAAATATAGCTTCCATGACTTTTTAGAGCCACATGTCTGGACAAATAAACCTCGTAAAAGATGATTATATTAGCACTGCATGACGAAACTCCTCATTATGGAGATATCTCATAAATAAAAGAAGGGTGGCCCGACCCCATCAGTCCTGCTGCTGTGAGGAGTTGATCACAATAGTTTTGACTCACTATCACTGTCAAGCCCCAAGACCATCTGTATTTAACCGGCTGTTAGCATCGGAATCCGATATTCCAAGTAGAAGACAACTGCAAAAACAAAAGTCTAACTCAAATCAAGTCTTGCCCACTTTCATGTCGAATATGATGAATAAATCAGTTGTCAAGGGGTGTGCCTATGATACTGAAGTAGAGGAAATCTATCATCACACACGCTTCAGGTCAGGCGTGATGGCTCCCCGTGATTACAAAAGATTGGCGGGGAGTCCTGATGAGAAACATGAAGAGTTTAGCGATCATTCGGCCATACCAACGCTGCGATTGCATGCTTCCTCTCGGTCCGGTAGAAGGACGATTTATATGGCTAAGCAGTCGGTCGAGACGAGTCAGAGGATTGAGGCACAAGAGCGCCTCATCCAAGAGCAGCAAAGGAGTATCGACGAGCTCAAAGCGGTGCTCGTGAAGGTCATAAAGAACACTCAAAATAACTCGGAAGACGGAGCAGGTGGTTCTTCCTCTTCTAATAAAGTCAAGAAGGATGAGACCGAATCTAATCTAGATGCTGAGGGAAAAGGTAGGAATGACGGATATGTTACCAATCCCCATGCCAAAAATATAGAGAAGTTTCAAAGTTAAATAGAAGCATTAATGTGCTAAAAATAATTGCAAGAGATGGGGATTACGAAACCCTACCCGATAGAGTGGGAGTCTGCACCGTTTCTGCCAAAATATAAATCTTTGAAGTTGGAATCATATGATGGGAAGGGATCTCTAAACTAGTGTATGTACTATTTCCTTTCTCAGACTGGCCATTTAATGGATAATGACCCGATGATGACAAAAATCTTTGCAAGTATCTTATGAGGGCTTGCATTCACTTAGTTTATGCAGCTGCCCCCAAGAATTATCAATGCTTGGTTTGACGTGGAAAGGGAGTTCCTAGCCCGCTTATTTGAAGACGACATCGAAGTATCCATCACTCTATTATAGCAAACAAGCAAAAAGAAGACGAGATGGTTAAAAGTTTTATTGAGCATTTGTACAAAATATCAGTACAATGCCCGCATGGCATGTCGCAGGAAATATTGGTGGAGACTTATAAATACAATCTTCAGACCAAAATATTGATCAAAATGGGAGCAGTAGAGTTCAAAAGTTGGAAGGATCTAGTCAAATAAGGGCAGTAAGCAGAGGACATAATCCGATGTATCAATGAATACTATACCCAGAGGAGGATGGCCATGAATCAGCCACAAGCACAATCATCCCACTCTAAGGGAAAGGAGGCAATGACCATCAGACTTACTGCGAACAAAAAAAATACAAAATAATCAAGATTTTCTAGACCGCAATGGACATACAATTTTAAAGATGAATAAGCAGTCACATTCTTTTACATACTGAATAAAAAAAAGGGGATGCTCAATTTATCCAAAAATCGAAAGCTAGAGGAAGCTGGAAAGATAAATGATCCCAAGTATTGCCTCTACCATCAAAATATTGGGCACTCAACCAAAAATTGGTATGATCTAAAAGATAAAATTTAGACACTCATCCGATGCAAATGTGATCCAGTTGAGACCTGAACAGAAGGTGTTCGCTAATACAACGACAGCAAAATAACTGCCATAAATAAAAACACAAAAAAAGAAAAAAGAAAAGAAAGAAAAAAAGAAAAGAGTAAAAAGAAGAAACAAAGAATGAAAAAAGAAAAAAAGAAAAAAAAACGTACGAATTGTAGTTGGCCAATGTCACCAAGGCAACGAGAAGAAAGTAAAACTCTCGCCAACCCTATCATACTGGGTAAAAGTATGAAATTAAACAGGCTAAAGTAAGAATGCGGGCTATGCCTGCGTACAACGTGAGCCTAAGCCAGCATAAAATCATCTAAGGCATGAAACTAATTCGAGACTAAAGCAGCATAAAGTCATCCAGATGTGAGGCTAACTCGAAACTATGATTTTACTAATACACGAGGCTAAACCAGCACACAAAACTCATCCAGAGTATAAAAGTGAACAGACATTCGAGGCTATGGTTCAGCCCCGCATAGTTTATTACGACGAAGAAAGTAATTTATTACCGCATGACGAACTTTATGGACAACAAAACAAGTCATATGCAAGAGGTGGGACCCACATCCAGTCAAATAAGGATATGTATGAAGGCAGCATAAAGAATGTGTGAGTGATACCTGCGAACAATGCAAGACTATGCAAAGCAAAGCTAACAAAAATGCAAAAACTCCCAAAATGCAAGGTTAATTTGCAATCCCCGTAAAATAGTTGAAATGTAAGGATAACACATACTCGAGGTCATCTAGTAGATCGTGTTATTTTCATTACTGGAAAAGATGCAGAATACAAGGCAAAGTTGTGACCAGGTATAAATCCTCAATATGAAAAGATAAGCCAGTGTGCAACAGACACAGCGCGCGAGGCAGATCCAAAGCACGAGTCTAATCAAAGCGCGAAGAAGTCCAAAATGCGAAACTAACTCTCAGCCCCGTGTAAACTTCAAAAAAGAAGAAGACAATCAATTGAATTACAATGTTCATTATAACCATTCAAATGTGGTCCACACAGGGGGTGGGATCCGCACCAACAAACCTTGTATACAATGTAAAGCTAAACTCCGTATACAATGCGATGCTAAGCTAGCGTAAAGTTATCTAAACACGAAGCTGTGCTCATAGCTGAAATGTGAAGCTAATTCAGTGTGCGAGGCTAAGGCAGTGCATGAGTCTAACTCAATGTGCGAGAATAAGCCAGGATACAATCTAACCCCGTGTGTAATGCGAAGGTAAAACTAGCCCAGTCGCGAGGCTATGCCAGCTTAAAATGCGAGGCTAAGCCTGCAACCAAGATAAAATGAGGCTAAGTTTGCATTCTGAATGCGAAGCAAATATCGCATAACACCATCAAAGGTATAAATTTCACAATTTTCTAGTGCTTTACAATGAGGTCAATTCTGCAAGAAAATCAAAATCTGTATTAATTTTATATAATCAGAGACCAGCGAACCCATAAGGAGTTGGGACATATTACAACGTCTCATAGTGAGTAGGGATACAACTCCAACTTCTCATAAGGGGTGGTGATATATTGTAACTCCTATTGTCGCAGGGGTTGTGATTCATTAAAACCCCTACTTCCTCAGAGACAGTTTGCTAAAGCAAGGAGAGCTTCCCTAGGAGTGGAGGTAGTACTGATTTTTTCTCACAAACATGTGATCTCTCCGTGGGGTGCTCACTTACTGAACCATGCACAAACAATGCGGTAAAATACAATGCAATATAATTAACCTCCAAAAAGCTCAGCAGATGGGGTGAAACGCCATAAGTCGATTGGTGATTTTAAAGCTTGTCATTGACTAGATGACTGGAGAGTATGAGCTTAATATGAAGTCCTTGTGCTCTATCATCAAGAGGCAATCAAAATAGCCAACAAATTAGAAAAATTTCACATCGACCATGTGCTGCGACACAAGAATATGTACGAAGATGCCCTTGTACCACTCATCATTACTTTAGTGCTTCCACCTGAGTCAAGTAAGCGCATTACTGTCGAGAGCCGCAATCTTTGTTGCCTTAAAACAATATTGGAGGCAGACAAAGTGCACCAAATTGGATCCAGTCTTGAGCCCTTAGACTAGCACTCTTCATTCATAAATTATGTGTCATATGACATACTTTCGAAAGATCCGAAGAAAGCGGTCTCAGTAAAGAAGAAGACAACTAAACTCTACTGTGATGTAGTGCTACAAACTCTATATTGTAGATCACAGGATGGTACCTTCTCTAGCTCTCAAAAAGGAAAGCTCAAGAAGGACTTGCAGGGCCCACTAGGCAGGGCCAAAACTCCGGATTCACATAAGAAGAATCAGTTACTTCTGCATAAATACTGTGGCATATGCAAAGCATTGACGTACTAACCAATATCAATAGCAAATCCAATTATATCAAGTATACATCTCAAAAGCATTCAACAAGAAAGTCAAAGGAAAGACTTTAAAAGAAATAGATCATGACACATAAGGTAAAAAAAAATTCGAACCCCAAATGGGAAGAACCTTTTATAGTAGAAACTGTCTACTCAAATGGAGCTTATCGCCTGATCAATCAAGATGGCGATAGGATGATGATGCCTATTAATGGTAAGTTTTTAAAAAAGTACTACATAGCCACCTTAAAAAAACAGCGAAAGGAAAGGCTAATAAGTTTACCGCTCAATGCTACCAAAGCAAAGGGAAGAAGGAACGTTTGATATCTAAGCCCAAATAAAATCCTCGATAACTTATCATGCTGAGGGGAATAACATGGATAGTCCAATACAAATAACGATTGGTAAAGGCATATCAAATCCGTTGATAGTTGGGAGTTTGCTAAAAATTCCATGAAAAATCTGTCGCAATACTATCCTATAAAGATATATCATTGCCTGATGCCAAAAAGGCAAAGAGAAGAAGAAACGTTTGGCATCTAAACCTAAATAAAACCTTCGACAATTTATCATGCCGAGGGGAATAGTATGGCTAGCCCAATGTAAACGGCGATTGGTAAAGACATGTTAAATCCGTTGATAGCTGGGGTTTGCTAAAAAATCCGTGAACATGTCACGTTAAGCTCTTAGCTCTGACAGCGAGATTCAAACCATTTCATCTCAAAACAACCAAATCTATCAAGTTAAGGTCTTACCTCTGACAGTGAGATTCAAACCATCTCACCCAAATACAAATAAATATATCAAGTTAAACTTTTATCTCTGACAGTAAGAATTGAATCATCACATACATTACAACAAATAAGGAATTGATGATCCTGACCCGTAAGCACCTCTACCAAACCCTAGGCATGTGCAATTAAGCTCATAGGTATGTTTTCTGAACACCTCTGCACATGGTTCTTTGATCCCAATTCCATCATTTTAGCTCTGTCTATTAGCCAGGTGAGTCACCCTCAATACGAAAATAATCACCGGTTGTGTATGTCATCCAGGCGAGTCATCAATTAGGTTTGGCAATCCAAACGAGTCACATCACAATCAAAACACTCAGCTTGCTAAGGTATCTTCCACTCCCTTAGCAAGTTCTATTTTCCATAAAATCATCCACCAACTCCATTAAATCCATCCATCAATTTCAAAATGATCACCCCATAAGTACGTCAGCTATACCTCTGTGTATGATTCCGTGATTCTAACCCGATCACCAAGACTTTGTCTGTTATCCAGACGAGTCAATCTCATAATGATCAATAAAACTCAACTTATTATATACTTAGCAAGTTTCATTGGACACTTTAAATAGTGTAGGTTTGGGACACTAATCTTGAACAAGAATTCAAAGTATTTCAAAATTTTCAGAAAAGACAAAATTTTGAAAACTTTAGAGAGGGTCTTGTAGGATGATAAAAAATAAATTAAAAATAAAAAAAAGATTGTCCCTCATAGACGCGAAGTTGGGAATCCAGCCTCGCGGGCATGAGGCCAAAAACGAAGAAAACAAAAATTTTGCTGGGTGTGAGGCTGGCAACCCAGAGATTTATTATGACAACCACTTTATTAGAAAACTAGATGTGAAAGCAATTGAAGGATTCTCAAACTGATGCATTGGATGGTTATTAGTACATAAATAATCAGAGCTAGATTTTATTGCAACGAAGAGATTATATGATAAGTTCATGCATTAGCTGGTCAGTATTTGCATCCACATGCTACTCTCAGTATATTTTCTGTATAAGTGGAGGCTACATATTTACCTAACAATCTTTTAACTTTTTGGATCACCCATTATTGTTTAGATTCTTGATGCATAGGGAGTTTTGATCCTTAAAAACTTCGCAGGATATAGTGCTTGGTCTTTTGGTGTGGGAAACTCAGTGCTTCCCAGATTAGTGGTGAAATTGCCACCACAAGGTTGATTTTTTTGCACATGTTTGTTCTTGCATGATCAGGATCAGATATAACGAATCTTGGAGTAAATCTAATCAAAAGGAAATTTAAAAATCTCATCAAGATTATAATAAGATTCTGTTTCTATCTACAAAGAAACTCCCTCAACAATTTGGAGTATATAAAAACCCCTCCTGAGGGACTCAAAAAAAACATTTGGGGACCCCGCGCAAGAGTTTGAGCTTCCTCCAAAATAAAAAGAGAAGAAGAATGAGCTCAAAAAATCTCCACTGCCTCCAACCTTACGGATCAATCCTCATAGCAGCCTCGATCCCACAATATTCTGATAAAAGAGAGTGACGTGTTCTATAAATCCTCTCGTCTGTTTTCTTTTCTTAAATCTTTTCATTGTAATCAAAGAAAAAAGAGAAATTTCTATAATTTTCAATTTTTCTCAATGGCAATGGAATGATCTCTGGTTTTCTCTGAAAACAATAGGTAAGTAACATTAATTCCTTTAAGCTTCTTGATACAACATGAAAAATGTACTCACAAGTATTGACAAGTAGTACTCGGATAGTGAACTCAAGATCGTTCTCTCGATGATATAATACTTTGTGATTGTGATCGTGATCAGATACTTAAAACTATAGGTTACGAAAAATTTTAAAAAAAAAGTATGTATTGGTTTAAAAGTTTATTAATTGAAAATTAATGCTAAAATAAATTAGAGAGATAAATTGACTTAGATGGATTAACACCCTAAGATAGATTTACTGGATGAGTTAGTGCTTATTTTATCTTAGTTATATAAATCACGTGATCTTATATAACTGGAAAATATACCATTAAAAGCACATAACTAAAGAAAGTTAGAATATTGATAATTAGTTAATTCTTATATAAATTTTTGAGATAATTCTAAGTATGATCTATGAATAAATAAAATAATTACTTAAAATCTAAGCATACACTATACCACGATTTATTTGTGGAGGAGCTCGAGTTATTTTGTGATTTACAAGGGCCACCATATTTTATAGTGCATGACTCATTTGATCATGGTGCACTCTTCACAACTCACAATATTTCCATATGCATGCTTGATGCTAATGACGATTGAAATGTTTACATTGAAAAATTATTTAAAACTATCATTAACACTTACATGCAGAAAAAGAGGAAGCGAGGCCAACATAAGTAACACAAAGGTAATTTCATGACTATTAGGAGGTTGATGAGACCCCTTAATGCATCCACTTCATATTTAAAACACGTACATTATGAAAGTGAGAAGCGTTCAAGATATCACAAACGCTTTTCGTACGTTAATAAGACGACTTCAATAAGGTCATGATATTCACCATTCTCCTTACTTGTATATTATTTGTATAATAGTTTTCATCTTTATTTTATCACTCTTGTTTTGCATATGAATGCATACACGAGTTTAGGTATGGGGAAGAGTTTAGTATTTACTTTCTGGAACTTTTATTTTTAGTTTTTTTTATTTTTAGGATTTTCAGGTTTCTTTATTTTTCACTTAAGGTAGTTTTTAAGTTCATTTTGAAAAAAAATATATAGAAAATTTAAAAATTATTTTCTGTAGGAAATCTAGCTTATAACAAATGAAAAATAGATTTAGATTTGAGATTTGATAAGAAAGTAGATTAGACAATACAATTTGAATTTTATGAAGAAAATTAAAATCTGAAAAATTGATACCCGTAATGGTGAATTTGAAATAGTTATACACTTATTTCATTTACTTCACAATTTTTTATTAGGTTAAGGATGAAAATGATAATGATTAAATATTCTTTTCTCTCTAAAAAATAATAAAAATAATATTAAAAAAAGAATAAAGAGGTGAGCCTAGTATTAAGGCAATGATTCTTTAAAAATAAATAATTTTTTTAAAATTACTAAGTAGATGGGTATGTGTGCCTTGGTATATTTAAAAAAATTGAATATGTTCCGAGTAATCGGGTATTTGGCCTAAACAAACGTGAATATTCACGTAAAAAGTAAAATATTCAAAAAAGAGAGAGAAAAGTAAATAAAAAAAGAAAAGATATATATATATATATATAAAGAAAGATGAATCAAGAGTTTGAGTTTGAGCCCAAAACTGAAATAAACCATCATAGTGTGATTTTGCTTGAATAGTGCAATTATTTTAGTTTAATTTTTGCAAGTATAATCCAATTTTGTTGATTGATACAAGAAATTAATGGTAAATTATTTTTATTAATCAAATTTCTCACTATGAGATTTTTCTAGTATTTTCTAGTGTTTTTGTAGGTTTTTATATGCAAAGAAATCGAAGTATTGAAGCGTATCTCAAATATCAGCTAAGATCTATGCAAAAATAGGACTGTCGACAGCCATCTGCTGGCTGTCGACAGCGGTCGACTGTAATCACTTTACAGTCGACAGCGGTCGCTGTCGAAGGGCTTGTTGAAGGGAGCGACTGCAATCACTTTTTTTGATGATTTTTTAGAGGAATTTTGAGTTTCCTTGTAAATAGAATTCATAGTAGAGTTTTGTAAGGCTATAAATAGTCAATGTAACTCGAGTTCTATAATGTTTATGAATATCTTTTAATTATTAACAGTTTTTAGATTCAAGATTTAGTTTCTTTACTCGCTCATAGAAATCAATAAAAGAATTCTTTCTCTCTTTATTCATGGCTATGATGAGTGTGAGTGGCTAAATTCTTGAATTGAATAGAATGGAACAACAAATCCTTGGTGATTTATGGGTATGTATTTTTCTACGCTTGTTGGTTTTAATTGTTTTATGTGAAATTGATATCTTTGTTTCTCCATTATCTTTTAAGGGATTTAGATATGATTTTGAGTTTTTGATATTTTATTATTTGACAATATATTCATTGCTTAGTTTTAGACTCTTTAGACATGGTATATGCTTAGAGTTTAAATATTTATTTTTATTATTCGTAATACATGCTTAGATAAACTCAAAATTCATATAGGATTAATTAGGAGAAGTTATTCAAAGTATCAAATTTGCAACTTTATATATTTTATGCTTAATTAATTTATTTTCTGATTGTAGCACGACCACGTGATATATACAACTGAGATAAAAAATATAAATATATCTAGTAAATTATCCTATGGGGGAGTTACATCCATCTAACCAATAAATTAAAGTAAATTTTATTCTTGTGAATTTAGTTTTCATTTTTAGTTAAATTCAATCTTTATTTTTCATTTTAATTCCATAATCTATCCATAGTGTCACACAATTACAAAACGATCTTTGAGAGAACAATCTTAAATTACTATTCTTAAACTACTTATCGATCTCTTACATTTGAGAGTGTATAATTTAAATCGCAGTCAAATTTTTGGTGTCGTTGCTAGGGACCATACTATTGTGCTGTACTTTAGTATAGATTATGCTTTCTACGTTATTATTTTTTACGATTCTGAATTTGTATGACTAGTTGGAGGAGAACTTCAAACTATAGACTAACTCGATCATACTCAGATCTACACACACTTCCAATCCGTCAAACACTTCA
The DNA here is from genome assembly GCA_036321105.1 of Dracaena cambodiana. NCBI lineage: Eukaryota > Viridiplantae > Streptophyta > Magnoliopsida > Asparagales > Asparagaceae > Dracaena > Dracaena cambodiana. Next base: position 28,828,344 of record JAYEPQ010000001.1, read on the forward strand.
CGACATGGGCACTAATAATAATAATAATAATAACAATGGATTTGAAGATGATAATACAAATGATAACTATAGTCATCATTGAGGCAACGGGAGGACTTTACGAGATTATCTACAATAAGAAAGGACAACCCAACCTTTATACATTTCATTTCCTTTGAATATAGAATACTTTGAGATTAAATCTGGAATGGTCCAACTTTTGCCTAAATTCCATAGGATAGATTTAGAGAGCTTATATTTGCACCTTCGAGAATTCAAAGAAGTTACTCTACTATTAATCTTCAAAATATTACTGCGGAGCAAGTTAACCTTAAACTCTTTCTGTTCTCCCTAACGAATAAAGGAATGACATGGATACACTCTTTACGTCCCAACGTCCCAATTCAATAGAAAAATGGGATGAGATGCAAAGAGAATTCTTAAAGAAATTTTTTCCTTCACATTGAACAAATTATACGCGAAAGCAAATTCTCAACTTTCGACAGAAAGAAGATGAACCATTGTTAGAATATTGGGATAGATTTAAAGATTTGCTTCTCTCATACCCACATTATAGTTTCGAAATATGGAGGGCTGTAAGTAACTTCTATCAAGGCTTAAACACTACAAGCAGGCAATTCTTAGAGACTGTGCAATGCTAAACTTTTAAATAAAGATGCTAAGAAAGTATGGGACTATTTTGATTCACTTGCAAAAAATTTACAAGTCTCGAAAAATGAGGATATTTCGGATTGACACCAAGTGAAGGAGAAACCTCACAACAGAGGTGGACTTCTTAAATTGGAAAAACCTGAAGATATAGCTATACGATTAATTTCCATCATAAAGAAATTTGAAGATTTGCTTGCAAAGAAAACAGAAACAATTAAGACAATAAAGAAGTTCTAAAAGTTTGTGATATTTATGAATTGCAATGATGCATGACTCGTGAATGTCCAACACTTCCTGCTTTTAAAAAAGTATTGAATGAACAAACTAGTACCTTTAACGCTGCTCCTCAACAAGCAAATAATCCATATTCACAAATATATAATTCTGGTTGGAAGAATCATCCAAATCTTTAATGAAAGCAAAGTTCTCAACAATAATTTATTAATCAAAACAAGACACTCACTAATCCACCTCAACAATACATCCAACCTACTAATCAACCTTCGATGTACCAACCACCATCAAAGAGAGATTTAAAGGACAATTTCTTATAGATACAATAGAGAATGGATCAGATGATCCAGCAACAGTTTATTCAGTCATAGCAAATGATCAATAGTCAGAATGCGATGGCCTTCAGTGATATCTGCTCACAGATAAGCCACTTAATTATGCGTTGCAAACAAAGGAAAAATGGTTAGCACCATTTCAACTGGAGGCCAGTACTTCAGGTAAAGTCGAAAGTATAAATGCTATTACTTCCTCAATTAATAATGATATAACTGAGATAACTGCTACAATAAATTTGAGAAATGGAAAAGTGCTTGATGAGCCAGTTTCAAAATGAAATATTGTGGAGAAATAGGGCAATGATTCAGCACAACAATACGAAGAAGATAAATCTAAAGAACCCACTTCTATTGATTATAAACCATCTGCACCGTTTCCTAAAAAATCAAAGTCAAAATATTAATGCATCTTGTGCTGATATTTTGGAGATTTTCCAATATGTACAGATCAATATACCAATGCTAGAAGTGATTAAACATGTCCCCATCTATGCAAAATTCTTGAAAGACTTTTGCACTATCAAAAGATATTACAACTTACAAAAGAAAGCATTTCTCATAGAGTAGGTAAGTGCATTATTCCTTTCTAAAATGCCTCTTAAATACAAAGATCCTGGATGTCCAACTATTTCTTGTGTGATAGGTCAACATAATATAGAGAAAGTTTTGCTAGATTTGGGGGCTAGTGTAAATCTTTTACCATTTTTGGTTTACAAGCACCTAGGTCTAGAAAACTTAGACCTATACTGGTCACACTATAATTAGCTGATAGGTCAAAAAGGCTTCTTGAGGGTGTTGTGGAAGATGTTCTAGTACAGATTGAGAACTTCTATTTTCCTATGGATTTTATAGTTATTGATACTACACTAGTAAAGAATTCATGTCTGCGTATTACAGTTATCCTCAAACGTCAATTCTTAGCTATGGTGAGTGCAGAAATTGCAGGAATGATATGGTAAAATTTTCATTCAGAAATATGACTCTTGATCTTAATTTTTTTTAATGTTTGCAAACAACCGAATATAGATATTAATGAATTGTAAGACATGAATTACATTGAACAAATTGAACAAATTCATGATGAAAGAGATATTATATCATTATGCATGTCTGGTCTTTTAGAAATGGCGTTAACAATGAATGATGATTTCCTTGAGTATCTCCAATCCGAACATATAACTGAAATTATAAAACACTTAACTGATGCTCAATGTTCAAATACCAAAGGATGGATCCCAACAAAGGAAGTGTATGAAGAGTTACCTCAAATTACAAAGAAATTGATACCATCTGACATCCAAGCACCGATACTTGAGCTAAAACCGCTACCTGAAGTTCTCAAGTATGTATTTTTGGGATCTAAGAAAACTTTTCCTGTAGTCATCTCAGTACATCTTGATGAGAATCAGGAAGAGTGACTGCTATCGACATTGTGAAAGTATAAAGGATCTCTTGGATGGAATATGGCAGACATCAAAGGTATGGACCCCTTATTTACACACATCGTATTACTTTGGAAGATGGAGCCAAGTTTATTAAGCAAATGCAACGAAAGTTTAATCCTGCTGTGAAGAAAGTGGTTAAAACTGAAGTGTTTGAAACCACTGGATGCTAGCAATTACTGATAGTAGGTGGGTAAATCTAACCCAAGTTGTTTCGAAAAAGAGTGGCATAATACAAATAAAAATGAGGATGGAAAGATGATACTCACTCGTATTACTACGAGTTGAAGTATGAGCATCAATTATCAGAAGCTAAATCAAGTAACATGCAAAGATCACTTTCCATTACCATTTCTTGACCTATTACTTGAAAGAGTAACTAGATATGAATTTTATTAATTTCTTAATGGTTATTCTAGTTATTATTAAATTAAAATTGCTTTAGAGGATCAGGAAAGAACAACTTTTACTTGTCCGTTTAGCACTTTTGCTTTTAGAAGAATGCCTTTTGGATTATATAACGTGACCGTAACATTTCAATGGTGTATGATAGGTATTTTTAGCGATATGGTTAAAGATTATCTAGAGGTATTTATGGATGATTTCTCTATATTTAGAAATAATTTCGAATCTCTTTTGACTAATTTAGGATCTGCGCTTGAAAAGTGCCAACAGAAAAATTTACTCCTAAATTGGGAAAATACCACTTCATGGTTACAAATGGTATTGTTTGGGCCATATAGTATCATCTAAAGGGATATAAGTAGTAAGACTAAGGTTGAGTTTATTACCAAAATGCTTATATCTAAAACCGTGAAAGGCATATGTTCATTTTTAGGACATGAATGATTTTATATAAGGTTTATAAAAGATTTTAGTATTATTACTAGACCCCTTTCTCACCTTCTTGCACAAAATATGCAGTTTGAATGGATGCAGGTGTCTGCGATCAAAATTGTACACTCCCAAGTGCAAGAGATTGATAAATAGTACAAGGGTAGTAACTCAAGACCATTCTCTCGAGAATCGTTTGTTAATTGTGTGATACCACAATAAATTACGGAACTAAAAAGATTGGATTTTTATTAACTCAACTAACGTTAAAAATAAAAAATTTACTTATACTAAAATTGTTGGATAGATGGATGTAACTCCCCATAGGATAATTTACTGAATATATTCGTATTTTTTATCTCAGTTACATAGATCACGTGGTCTTTCTGTAACTGAAAAATAATTCAATTATGTACAAAATAAATAAAGTTATTAACTTGATAATTTGACTAATTTATCCCCGTTAATCCTATATAAATTTTGAGTTTCTGTAAGTATGCAATATGAATAACAAAAATAAATATTCAAAGTCTAAGCATACATCTTGCCAAAAAAGTCTACGTTATATCAAAAACTAAGTGACGAATATATCACCAAACTATAAAGTATCAAATACTTAAAATCATATCTAAATCCTTTAAAAGATAGCAAATATTTAAAAATATCAATTCCACATAAAACAATTAAAATCCATAAGCATATAAGAATACCAGTAAATCACTTAGAGTTTGTTATTCCATCTGATCCAACTCAAAAATTTAGCCACTCATACTCATCATAGCCATAAATAAAGAGAAAAAGAATTCTGTTATTGATTTCTATGAACCAGTACAAAAACTAAATCTTAAATCTAAAACTATAAAACTCTATATTGTTCTCTCTCAAAACGTTATTACAAAACTTGAAATTCATTGGCTATTTATAACCTTACAAATCTTAATAGGAGTTCTACTTACAAGGAAACTCTTAATTCTTCTAAAAAATCTCCAGTAAAAGGATCTGTGGCTGCTCCCTTCGATCGGCCTATCGACAGTTGCTCTCGGGTGTGGTTTATAGTCAACAACAAGTAAGTGGTTGTCGACAGTCAGTCCCAAAAATGCACAGATCTGAGCTGATATTTGAGATATGCTTCGATACTTCAATTTTCTTGCATACTAAACCCTGCAAAAATATTGGAAAACATTAGAAAATATCATAGTGAGAAATTTGATTAATAAATTTTTTTTTATTAATTTCTTGTATTATTCATTACAATTGGATTAAGCATGCACAAAATAAACTAAAAATATTTCAGTTTTCAAGTGTAATCACAACACCCAACTTGAGTTTTGCTAGTCCCTAGCAAATCTATAAACTAAGAAAAATAAAAATAAACTAAAGACCTAAAAATATATCCTAACTCAATTTCGTAGGAATCACGATTGTACTTAGCACATGCAATAAGCCGTTAAACCCTTAGATTATCCTAGTGAACAAGTGTTTCCTCGTGGGGTTTCCAGTGATGTTACACACAAACATCAAAAAATGTTTGAGAAAAAGGAATAACTAAAAAGAAAAAAGGATAAGTGTAAAATAAAAAGTGAAAAATGTTAGTATCTTATTAAGTATCTATATTATTATATATTTTTTTGGTTTTCACTTCTTTTCCGTATCAAGCACAATTAGAGATACATACACAGATATTTATAAAAATGTCAATATTAATTAATAACTTATAATCTAATACTCTTATGTATCTATCTTTATCATTTAAATCGTATTGTAGATATACTTTTACTTGCAATTATCCTCTCCTATGCACTCTTATGAGCGTGTGAATAAGGCTTGTTAAGTCTCAAACTCCAATCAAACTTATAGGGATCCTTTTCACATAAATGTATTTTTTCTTCTTTTTTTGTTCATAGACACTTACTTTTCATGTGAATATTTATGCTTACCGAGATATAAATGCCTAGTTACTCAACTCCTGACTATAATAAAAGTCCATAAGTATCATTCGTATAAATATGCATGCTTATCGAGATGTACAAACCCAACTACTTAATAGTTACTTTCTCTTATTTATTATATATACTATATATTTTTTTCTCGAAATATATTGCCTTAAGTACCTGACTCACTTCTTTTTTTTCTTTTTTGTTGTACATATATTATAGGTTTCCCTTTTAAGTTTTCTCTTTGTCTTCAATTTTTCATGACTTATTGTGTAAGTGTGTAGAGTGCATACTCGATTCTAAGATTAAGTATCAATATATCTTATTGTCGGATTTAACTCAATTAAGGTCATATAAGAACTATTATCATATAAGTATCAGTATTAAGATATTAGTCTTATAAATATGTAATGTAAAATACCTCTAATCTTACTTTTTTACTTCCAAGAAATGAGTTTTTTTTTTAAATATATGTTAGTTAACTATAATACATTAAAGTACAGTGTATCTATCCGACCCTCCAACTAAATTATGCAATGTCCTCATTCAATCAAAAATATAACTATGAAAGTAATACACTAAGAATAATGTAAGAGGCTAACATTACAATATACCTGCCTTTGTTGGTTCTCAAAATGAAACTCACTCTCTTTTGTAGTCGATATCAATGACATCACTGATGAAGACCTTCTTGTCACTTGCATCTTTGATAATGGCAGAACCCTATAGTCCCTTACCTTGTCCCTTTGTCCTCATCTATAGAAACAGGACCATCATCAGCAGTCATTTGTCTGAATACTTTTGGTGAGAAGCTGAAAGTGATATTGTTGACAACGATCGGTTCGGGTTTGCCGTTATTCAAGAATGCTCATTCTCACAGTGAAGGTGTTTGTCGTCTTTATCATAGACTCGTTGATAGTGTGGAGGGTTATTTCATTTGGTTTGGCTATCGCATCTGCTACATATCGTTGTTCTTACCCTTGTTTGATACGTTCCTGGTCTTGTTCTTCGTGACTAGCAGGTGGGGCAATAACTTGTTGTTGCTCTTGTTGCACCTGCTGTTCTGATGGACGTGTTGGGAATTCATACTTCTTCGCACAGTGGTATCCAATAATAGTTACTTAGGAGGTTCAAATGTATCATCTCGTGATGGATGGCCGCCATAATTCATGCAAAGTTTGGTCATCAGAGATGACAAAACTAAGTGAGGCTTTACCATTCTTAGATGCTGGATACACTCATGGGTTAGATCCATGCATTGAACTACCGCGAAGTACATGATGGATGTAACATCGAATATGCGCCTTTCAAAATCATGTTTAATAATACTACGTCCCTCGAACATAATTCCATTGTTGTAGGGGACGGTAGTATGTTATATTTAATATAAAAACTTACGAAGACATACATTTTTCTGACATAGCCAACCTTTAAAAAGCTATCATTGAATGCAATATGACTTAAATTCTCGGAGAGCTCTTTGAACCGATGAGAGCTGCTTGGCATATTATTCACGATATCTACAAAAGAAGGGTGTTCTTTAGGCACATTGTGTACAAAAATTATCCTTAAAATTTCTTCCCTCATGAATGGTATCTCTCTGCCCCTTACAATGGAATATCCATGATGATCTCTCATTGTTGGTTTAAAATTAGCATAAAACTCATGCACAATCTTATTGCATGTCTGTGCATGTTCATATCTTGTGTATTCTTCCAACTTTAAGGCTAGAATCTGTGCTCTGAAAGCCAAATTTTCATTTATCTTTGAATCGTCAACTGCACGTTCGGGCCAAAACTTAAAATCATCGTACATTTTCAAGATTTTTCTTGTTTACCTTTACAATTCAAGTTCCCTGTGGAGAAAATGGGCTAGAGGATTTCACTCTTGCTCTCTTAGAAACTATCTGCTTTTTGGTGTCATTCAACAAAACTTAGTTAAAAATACATAACTTAGAATAATTATTATTTCAAAAATCTATGCATGAATTTATCACATAATTATTCTATTTATTATTTTTCTTATGGTTAATTTCTTTTTTCTTTTTGTATTTTTTATTCTTATTATTTTAGAATTAAATTCATCCACTTAATTCCATATTTTTCCAATTTCTTCTTCAAAAATTATCAAATTCCACTTTAATGTGATTATTATTGCATGAATTTGAGATATCATAATTATACAAGCAACCCATGAAATATAATGCTAAAAAAGGTGAGATTTTTACTTTTTTTTACCGTTGATTTCAACATAAAATAGCATTAATTTTATGAAATTCATCAAAAATCCTCATAAGTTTGCCAAACTATCCATAATCTACCAAGAAGTGAATATCTAACTTTGATTTGCTTAAATTCATCCATATAAATTATAGATCTAGGTTTTTGAAACAAAAATGTACTTTTTACTAATCAAGTAGAAATCAAAGAGAAGAGTGCTTACCCTCTTAGGGATTGATGAAAATTCGAAGAGAATTGCATAGGAATAGCCTTGGCTATCGAAAAGAAAAAAAAAATTTGGGCGTGGGTGCTGATGAAAGTAACTACGGTTCTGTTTGTGGACAAAAAAGAACTCTAATATCTATTTATAATTACCCCTCCCTGCCGATGGCTGTTGACAGTCATTTTGATGGTGGCTTTGATGGCCGTTCTCAGCCAGGCAAAACTTTGCCTTTACAGGAGCCGTTGTCGACAGCGGTTTCGATCGCTGCTTCGGCGGCGGTTCTCTATTAAGAACTGCATCAAGCCAAATTATTTATTTTATTTTTTCTTTTTAGTTAGTTATTGTTAGTCTCTAAACTAAGATTATTCCTAATATTTAGTTGTTAGTTCCTAATTCTAAAATTAATTTTTAATTAAAAGTTAGTTCCTAACTCTAAAGTTGATCAATTAAAGATTTTTTTTGTTTTTGAGATTTTTTTAAAAGAAAAAAAGAGCAAAAAGAAAATTTTGAAAATCGTTGAAATCATCATAAGTATCAAAACTAAGTTATCTTAATAAGCTATCTCCCCCACTTAAAATTCACACTGTCCTCAATGAATCGATATATCCATTTAATTAATCAGGAGCAAACAGAAATTTAAGCAAGAAGATCTTAGAAATTAACTCGGTCCGGTACTCATATGTAAAAATCTGCAAAATAAAAGTTTTAGTACATAATATACAATAATATACATAGTGTTTTCATTTAGCGCAAATCAATGAGATGTCGAAGGATCCACTAGATCGTGAGATTCCTCTGAGTGCTTTAAAAACTTTAAGTAGTACTTCAATCATTTCTTATTTACTTTGAACGTATGACATTCTTTAGATTTTCAATATCAATTGTGCCATGTGGATACACAGTTTTAACTATGAATGGTCCTGTCCACCGTGAACACAATTTTTCCCATAAATAGATGAGGGTGTGAATCATATTTTTATTTTCTTCTTTGAAATGCATGAATTGTCTTATGCATCATATCTTATCTCTTCCAATGCATTTATTTTTAGCTTTTATAATGAGCTAGCTGAATTGAGATCAAGATTTACTTATTTAATTACCCAATATGCTTTATGCTCTATCCCTACAGGCAAATGACAAGTTTTTCTATACACTAATGTATATGGAGATATGCTTAAGGGTGTTTAGTATGTTGTACGGTAAGCCTATAAAGCATTAGTCAATCGAAACAACTAATCTTTTCAATACAGATTAACCATTTTCTCAAGTATTTGCTTTATTTCCCTATTAGCTGGCTCAACTTGTCCATTTGACTGTGAATGATACGGTGTAGAAATCTTGTGCGTGATATAATATTTCTTCACTAAATTTTCAAAGATTATGTTACAGAAATGTGAGCTCCCATCACTTGTTATTACTTTAGGAATTTCAAATCTGGACAATATATGTTCCTTTAAAACTTTAATAATAGTTTGTTGATCATTGTTTATATATGTTGCAGCTTCTACCCATTTAGAGACATAATCGACTAATACGAGGATATAAGCATATCCGTTAAAAATAGGGAATGGTCCTATGAAGTCAATGCCCCAATAATCGTATATCTCAATTGTATGTATGGGTGTTAGAGGCATATCATTTTTCTTGGTCAATACTCTAAATTTCTGGCAGGACTCACATCTTTTACAAATTCATGTGTGTCTCTAAATATGGTAGGCCAATAAAAATTACATTGGAGTATTTTGGCTACCATCTTTTTAGATGAAAAGTGACCCCACATACTTCTATATGATAGAAACAATGATGCTATGAATCTCGTTATTGAACATAATATGTCTGATGATTTAATCTGAGCAATATTTAAATAAGTAAGGATCGTCAAAAAAGAAACAATGTACTCATATAAGAATCTTCGTTTGTTTTGACATTTCTCCTGCAATAAGAAAATTAATGATGTCAGCATATTAGGGAGTTATTGTGATAGAAATACCTGCTCATCAGGTACGGAGTCCCAAATGGTAGCTTATCATTTCCAAAAATTAGTCTAGAGAGGTGGTCTGCAACTATATTCTCTACTCCCTTTTTATTTTTAATCTCAAGATCAAATTCTAAAATCTATTGAATCAGTTATGGCTTTGCATCTTTTTTTGATTAAAAATATTTGAGCACCGAATGATCTGTAAAAACAACTACATATGAGCCCAAAATATATGAATGAAATTTATCAAGAGGAAAAATAATTAGAAGCTCCTTTTCTATGTTAGTATAATTTGTCTGAGCATCACTGAGAGTCTTGCTAGCATAGTAGACCACGTAGGCTTTTATCTCTTCGTTTACCTAGTATAGCTTCAATTGCATAATCGCTTGCATTGCACATGATTTCAAATGGAAGTGCACTATTGGCGCAGTGATGAGCATCTCCTCGAGGGTTTTGAAAGTTATCTAGCATGCCTGCATCCATTCAAACTATACACCTTGTGCAAGAAGGTGAGAAAGGGGTCTAGTAATAGTACTAAAATCTTTTTTAAACCTTCTATAGAAACCTATGTGTCATATGAACGTATGTCTTACACAGTTTTAAATATTGGTATTTTGAAAACAGACTCAACCTTAATCTTATCTACTTATATCATTTTAGATGAAACTATATGACCCAACATAATGCCTTTTGTAACTATGAAGTGGCATTTTTTCCAATTCAGGAATAGATTTTTCTGTTGATATCTTTCTAACACAGATCCTAAATTAGTCAAATAATATTCGAAATTATTTCTAAATATAGAGAAATCTTCCATAAATATCTCAAGATAATCTTCCACCATATCGCTGAAAATACTTATCATACATCTTTGAAATATTGTGAGTGTATTACATAATCCAAATAGTATTCTTCTAAAAGCAAAGGTGCCAAAGGGACAGATAAAAGTTGTCTTTTCTAGTCCTCTAAAGTAATTTCAATTTGATAATGCCAGAATAACCATAAAAAAATAATAAAATTCATGCCTAACAACTCATTCAAGTACTTGGTTAAGAAATGACAATGGAAAGTGATCTTTGCATGTTACTTGGTTTAACTTTCGATAATCGATGCACATACGCCAACTCGTAGAAATATGAATGGGTATTGTCTCACCATCCTCATTTTTAATTACTGTTACCCCACTTATTTTCGGGACAATTTGGTTTGGATTTATCCACTTACTATCAGCAATTGGATAGTTAATACTAGCATCAAGTAATTTCAATACTTCGACTTTAACCACTTCCTTTATGGCAATAAGCCTTCATTGAATATGCCTAATAGGTTTGGCTCCATATTTCAAAGTAGTGTGATGCCGTTGATATTTGTCATATTCTATCCAAGAGCTCTTTTATACTTTTGAAATGCCGATAGTAGTCGCTCTTCTTGATTCTCTTCAAGATGCATTGAGATGACCTTCAGAAAACTTTCCTTATGTCCCAAAAAAGCATACTTGAGATCTTTAGGTTGCGATATTCGCTCGAGTACCGGTACTTGGATGTTAGATGGTATCTACATTTTCGTGATTTGAGGTAACTCCTTGTACACTTCCTTTATTAAAATTCATCCTATGATATTTGAACATTAAGCATCAGTTAGATATTTAATAATTTTATTGATATATTCAGAGTTTAGATTTTCAAGGAAGACATCATTCATTGTTAATGTCATCTCCAAAGGATCAGACATGCACAATGGTATGATATTTTCTTCAACACAGATTTGTTCAATGTAATTAATGTCTTGCAATTTATTATTATCTATGTTTTGTTGTTTGCAAACATTAAAAATATTAAGTTCAAGGGTCATATTTCCAAATAAAAATTTCACCACACCATTCTGCCAATTTATAACTATATTAGCTGTAGCTAAAAATAGACGTTCGAGGATAACTAGAATATGAAAGCGTGAATTCTTTACAATTGCAATATCAATAACTATAAGATCTATAGGGAAATAAAAGTTTACAATTTGTACTAGAATATCTTCCACAACACCCTTAAGAAGCCTTTCGGACCTCTCATCTAGTTGTAGTATGACTAGTGTAGATTTAAGTTCTCCTAGACCTACATGCTTGTAAACCGAAAATGGCAAAAGATTTACACTAGATCCCAAATCTAGCAAAGATTTCCTATATTAGGTTGCCCTATCATATAAGAAATAGTGGGACATATAGGATCCTTATATTTGAGAAGTATTTCATCATGAAATAATGCACTTACCTATTCCGTGAGAAATACTATCTTCTAGATGTTGTGAAGTCTTTTTATGCTGTACAAGTCCTTTAAGAATTTTGCATATGGTAGGACTTGCTTAATTACTTCCAGTGGAGGTATATTGATCTGTACCTATTTGAAAATCTCCAAAATATCAGCATAAGATGTATTAATATTCTTAAATTTTTAATCTCTGAGAAAATGGTACAAGTGGTTTATAATCATTAGAAGTTGGTTTTTTAGAGTTATATTTTTTAGATTGTTGCACTGAATCATTGCCTTGTTTCTCCTTAGTATTTTCAAAATGGGCTCAACAAGTACTTTAACACTTCTCAAATTTATCACAACAATTAACTCAGGTATATCATTATTAATAGAAGAAGTATTAATATTTTTACCTTCAACTTTACCAGAAGAACTAGCCTCCGGTTGATATAGTAGCTTACCTTTTTTCTATGTTTGCAATGCAGAATTGTGGTGGTTTATCTATGAGCGAATATTGTTGAAGGCCATCGCATTCTGACTATTAATGGTTTATTTGCGATTGAAAAAATTACTGTCATGCTTAGATCATCTAATCCATTCTTTACTGTATCTGTAAGAAATTATCCTCAGAATTTCTCTTTGATGGTGGTTGGTATACCGATGGTTGAATAGTAGGTTGGACGTATTGTTGAGGTGGATTAGTGGGTGATTTATTTTGATTATTAAATTGTTGAGGATTCTACTTTCATTGAAGATTTGGGTGGTTCTCCAACCAGGATTATATGTTTGTGAATATAAGTTATTTGCTGGATGAGGAGCAGTGTTAAAGGCAATAGTTTATTTATTTAATTCTTCTTTAAAAGTAGGAAGTGTTGGATATTTGCAAGTCACGTATTCTTGCAATTCACAAATGTTCACAAATTTCCAAAACTTGTGTTATTGCCTTAACTATTTTTATTTTCTTTACAAGCAAATCTTCAAATTTCTTAGTGATAGTAATCAATCATATAGTTATATTTTTGGTTTCTCCCAATTTAAGAAGTCCGCATCTATTCTGAGGTTTATTCTTGAATTGGTGTTTATCCGAAGTATTCTCAGTTTTCCAAATTTGTGAATTTTCGGCAAGTGAATTAAGATAGTTTCATTCTTCCTTAGCATCCTTATTTAAGAATTCACCAATGCACATAATTACTACAAATTGCTTGATTATAGTGTTTAACCCTTTGTTGAAGATGCTTACAATCCTCCATATCTCAAAACTATGATGTTGGTATGAGAGAAGCAAATATTTAAATCTATCATAATATTCGAAGAATGGTTCATCTTCTTTCTGTTGAAAGTTTAGAATTTACTTTCACATATAATTTGTTCGATGTGCAGGAAAGAATTTTTTAAAGAATTTTCTTTGTAGCTCATCCATCTTCCTATTGAATTGAGACGTGATGAATGTAGCCATGTCTTTACTTTATCCTTTAGGGATAATGGAAAGAGTTTAAGTTTAAATTGCTCTGCAGTAATATTTTAAAGATTAATATAGAGCAAACTTCTTCGAATTCTAGAAGGTGCAAATATGGACTCTCTGAATATATCCCATGGAATTTAAACAAAATCTGGACTATTCTAGATTTAAACTCGAAGTGTCCCACATTCAATGAAAATGCAATGCATGAAGGTTCAGGCTGTAAATAATTTCGTAAAGTCCTCCCATTACCTCCATGATGGTAATATTATCATTTGTATCTCCAAATCCATTGTTATTATTGTTGTTATTATTCATGTTGTTGTTATTATTATTAGCGATCTAAATTATACATTCTCAAGTGCAAAAGATCAACAAGTAGTAAAAGGTAGTAACTCAAGATCATTCTCTCGAAAATCATTTGTTAATTGTGTGACACTAGAATAAATTACGGATCTAAAAAAATTGGATTTTTATTAACTAAACTAAAGATAAAGATTAAAAATTTACTGATACTAAAATTGTTGGTCAAATTGATGTAACTCACTCATAGAATAATTTGTTGGATATATTTATGCTTTTTATCCAAGTTGCATATATCATGTGGTCTTCTTACAGCCAAAAAATAATTCAATTAAGCACAAAATATATAATGTTATGAACTTGATAAATTAACTAATTTCTCCCAATTAATCCAATATAAATTTTGAGTTTATCTAAGAATGCAATATAAATAATAAAAATAAACGTTCAAAGTCTAAGTACACACCATGCCTAAAGAGTCTATGGTATATAAAAAATTAGGCAACTAATATATCATCAAATTATTAAGTATCAAAGACTCAAAATCAAATCTAAATCCTTTCAAAGATAGCGGAGATTCAAAATTATCAATCCCACGTAAAACAATTAAAATCTATAAGCATGCAAGAATGCATACCAATAAATCACGGTTTGTTATTTCATCTATCCAACTCAAGAATTTAACCACTGATACTCATCATAGCCATGAATAAAGAGAAAAAATTCTTTTATTAATATCTATGAATAAGTACAAAAGCTAAATCTTAAATCTAAAACTATAAAAACTCTATATTGTTCTCTCCTAAAATGTTGTTATAAAACTTGAGATTCTTGGGCTTTTATTGCCTTACAAACCCTAATAGGATTTCTATTTATAAGGAAACTTTTAATTCTTCTCAAAAATCTCTTAAAAAAAAAGAATCTGCAACTACTCCCTTCGATAGGCTTATCTGCAGCTACTCTTGGGTGTGGTTTACAGTCG